>JAMPIV010011594.1:0-193308 GCA_024509875.1 Oreohelix idahoensis
TTGGACGTCTAACCCAAAGAAGGCTTGCAAAAGTGTACGTCCGGATAGCAAATTCACAATTTAGGACATCCTTGACTCCATCAGTTTCAAAGGAAGATATCTTCTCTCCAACTACAAAAAAAACGAGAGTGATATGAAAAGATAGAGATTAAGACAAAAACCAAATAGAAAAAACAAAGCACCCTACCAACACCAACTTAAGTATTTATACAAGCAAAGTAGAACACGAATAAACAATACATCACAAACTAAATACCCAAAAAAAAAAACAAGTAATCCCACAACACACAACTGCCCCCCCCGAAACTACATCCCCCCCCCCCCCTTCGCCCCCCCCCACCAACCCACCCCCCCTACCCGCCACCCCTCTCCTCCCCCCCCACCCCTACCCATACCCCCCCCCACAATACCCCCCCAACACCCCCTACCCCCACCACGCACCCCTCCCCCCCAGTTCCCCGACCCACACCCCTCCCCCCCCCCAAACCTACCCATCCCTAAATCACTCTACATACCCCGATCCCCCCCCCCCAACACCATATACACCTACCCCACCCCCCCACCCCCCAAACCTTATCTGACCCACCCCCCCGCCCCCCCGCCCCACCCCGACATTCCCCAGTCCCCCTCCCCCCAACAACCCCCCCCCTCCACCCTTCATACCAGATTCGCCCCCCCCCCACCACCCCTACCCCCTCCACTCCAACCCCCCCCCCCCCCCCCCCGCCCCCCCCCAACGTCCCCCCCACCCCAACCGCCCCCCCCCCCCAACCCCCATGCCACGACAATCCCACTCCACCTCCTCCCACCCGCCCATACCCCCCCCCCCCCAAGTTCACCCCATCCCCTCTACCCCCACTCCTGGTGCCCCAAGCCCTACTCACAACCCCACCCCCCCCCTACTACCACCCTTCCCACCACCTGCCCCTACCCCCCCCTCCCTCATCAACCCCCCATCCCTCTTACGAAATCTATTACACCCCCACGTTCAACCCCCATCCAACCCAGCAGTGACAAACTTAGAAGACTAAAAGGGAAATCTTCCCATTTGACCCCCTCGTTGAACGAACAAGACAAAACGTGCATTGACAGACTCGCCAAGTAAACCGAACCACCTGTGTTCTGAGAGCTCCAAGGGGTATACGAAAAGAAGTGCGGTTATATGTCACCCATAGATCAACTAACTTTGTCAATAAATATATAAAATGTATCTAGTGTTTTCTCTTTTATATTTCTATATATGTATAACTAAATAGCATCTAACTGTTGTAATATCGGCTACCTATCTGTAATATGTACGTATAACTGTTTGTAAAATAATCATCACACAACACGCCCGCCATTAATGAACTTATATATTACTATATTCCAAGACCTCTCCTCCTCCACGTTCCTCCAACACATTTTCGTTATATAAAAGTCACGCGGATGTAGACATATAAACACACACACACCAACACACATAACAAAACAATTCCACAACACACACCCTACTACTCCGCCCTAACCTAACCCCACCTGCTACATTACAGATTAAAATATCTCTCTTCCACCTCCAAAACTATACCACATCACACAAAAATATCCCCCCTAACCTAACCCCACCTGCTACATTACACTCGTACCTCGTCACCAATGTCTCTTCACTCCCACCTCTCAATGCTGGTCCACTCGCCTGCTACACCCCCAAAAATGTACACAGATGCATCCTGACAACGTCACCACATCTCCCCTCAACATCTAAAATATCTCTCTTCCACCCCCAAAACCATACCACATCACACAAAAATATCATCCCTGCCCCTGCATCACTCCTGTAGAATTAATATATGTCTATAAATAACGTCTTCTCGTTATCTAAACATATCTCTATATAAAAAATTCATGGGTCTCCTCCTCGCCTCCTCCTCAATTCCTTATATAAAAAAAGCACCCCGCCATCTTGCGCCATATACCACCTTCTTGTTATCTCAAGTCCGCCCTCTTGCCCTTGTACATTTTCCCTATATAAAAAGTCATCCCGCCATCTTGCGCCTGCAGCGCGCCGCCATTTTTCTCCTTATATAAAAAGTCACCCCGCCATCTTACCCCTGTATCACGCCTGCAGAATTAATATATGTCTATAAATAACGTCTTCTTGTTATCTAAAAATCTCAAAGTCTAACTATTATCCTCTTCCTATTATCGTCTTCTTGTTATCTCAATAAACACATATTACTATATTAAAAAGTTATCCACTTCTCCTGCTGCTCCACCTGCACACTGAGTATTTCCTTATATAAAAAGTCACCCCGCCATCTTGCCCCTGCACATTTTTCCTATATAAAAAGTCATCCCGCCTGCTGCTCCACCTGCTCAATGAGTATTTTCTTATATAAAAAGTCATCCCACCTGCTGCTCCTCCTCAATTCCTTATATAAAAGTCATGTACCAACCCCTGCTGCTCCACCTGCACACTGAGTATTTTCTTATATAAAAAGTCATCACCCTCCGCCTGATGCTCCACCTGCACAATGAGTATTTCCTTATATAAAAAGTCATCCCGCCTGCTGCTCCACCTGCTCAATGAGTATTTTCTTATATAAAAAGTCATCCCACCTGCTGCTCCTCCTCAATTCCTTATATAAAAGTCATGTACCAACCCCTGCTGCTCCATCTGTACAATGAGTATTTCCTTATATAAAAAGTCACCCCGCCATCTTGCCCCTGCACATTTTTCCTTATATAAAAAGTCATCCCGCCTGCTGCTCCACCTGCACAATGAGTATTTCCTTATATAAAAAGTCATCCCGCCTGCTGCTCCACCTGCACAATGAGTATTTCCTTATATAAAAAGTCATCCCGCCTGCTGCTCCACCTGCGTAATGAGTATTTCCTTATATAAAAAGTCACCCCGCCTGATGCTCCACCTGCGCAATGAGTATTTCCTTATAAAAAAAGCACCCCGCCATCTTGTTATCTCCCCCTTGTTATCTCAAATCCGCCATCTTGCCCCAAATAACCTCCCCTTGTTAGCTCAAATCCGCCATCTTGTTATCTCCCCCTTGTTAGCTCAAATCCGCCATCTTGTTATCTCCCCCTTGTTAGCTCAAGTCCGCCATCTTACCCCCTTGTTAGCTCAAATCCGCCATCTTGACCCAAATAACCTCCCCTTGTTAGCTCAAGTCCGCCATCTTGACCCAAATTATCTCCCCCTTGTTAGCTCAAATCCGCCATCTTGCCCCAAATAACCTCCCCTTGTTAGCTCAAGTCCGCCATCTTGACCCAAATTATCTCCCCCTTGTTAGCTCAAGTCCGCCATCTTGCCCCAAATTATCTCCCCCTTGTTAGCTCAAGTCCGCCATCTTGACCCAAATTATCTCCCCCTTGTTAGCTCAAGTCCGCCATCTTGCGCCGCGCGCACCACCATTTTTTGCTATATAAAAGTCACGCGCCACCAGGCGTTTTTGCTATATAAAAGTCACGCGCCACCATCCGCGCCACCAGCGCGCCACCGGAATTCGACCTGTTTCCAACATACCCTACTACTGACACCTTGTATTGGAGAATTTTGGACGGACTTTCATAGCCCAGGAAATCTCTTTCATATTAAAAAAGGAAACCGGACTGAGGAAACTGAAGGACTACACACGAAGTCAGAGAGGGAACTTATTAAATTAACGACACCCCAGACGCGTGTAAGAGACCGAATCAAGTCTCTTTTATTCATCTGAGCAAAAAGTCTGTGAGCCAGGATTGGCGTAAGTTGTCATTTTTACATTCTATATTTCATTACTAACATATGAACTAACATATATATGTATATTGCCATGTGCATTTTAATGTGTGAAAATCGCTTGTGGATGTCCCAGTCATTTGAGGCTGGCAACCTCAGCGTATAGAATGATGATTCATGAACCACCACTGCACGGGCTGGTGATTGCTGTATTGCTAGTTTCTTAATTAGAACTAAATGCAGAAAGTAGTCCCAAGTTCAATACCGAGCAGGGAGGAAAAGATGAAAGAAATGATGTACATTTTAAGTATAATACTTACATTTTCAAAGCAGTGTAAATATCTATATAAACGTATTCACTTTAAAATTAATTTAAGTTTTCAAGCTTTAAACAAGTGTAAATGTCTATGAGAAAATATTCATTTTAAAGTTAATGAAAGTTTCCAACTTTTCAATCAGTATAAACATAAATAAAACATTCAATTTATATTGTGAACACTTTTCAATCAGTGGAGATGTAAATGTAAACAGACTCTATCTGTATTAGTAACTTTTTCATTTAAATGTAATGTAAAGCTAAAGCTATTCAATTTAAATGTAAAGAAAGTTTATCCCGTGGGATTAAATTTAATTCTCATCGAGGGTAAATTCTGAGATAAATGTGATGGTAGAATAGAAGAGGGGGGCACATAAATATGTGTCGGGTAACGCAATACTGAATATAGCGTTTCGTTTCTATTCTGTATCATAGTTATTGGTGGTACTAGCAGAAAGTACTATCTCTGGAACCAAGTGAAGGTAGAAGTGGACTGACGTTGTGCGAGACGCCATCATAAGAGGGTCTTTTAGACAGACGCAGGACCAGCTTGGCCGTTACTCATTGACGTTCTAGGAACGTGCAGCGCCTCTAACCTTGACCAGCAACGAGCGAGAGCAGTTTAAACAGAACCCATCAGCGGGAGCAGAAACTACTATTGTCAGCTAAGTGAAAAATATACGCTGCCAACGTGAACTTCCTTCAATAGAATACTATCATCTATCACTGATGAATCCTTTCTTTTAAACTATTCAAATTATTTTCAAACTGTTAAAACATAAGTGATTATTTAATTTTGTTATTTGTAAATTTACAAATTTAACTTCGATTTAATCATTTTAAAGTTACTGCATGTTTGTCTCAGTCAATTTACTACACACACTCTAAACAGAGCTATACCAGAATAGTAAGAATTTCACTGAGTAAATCAGGGGCGGGGGCTTGAACGAGCTGTAATTAATAAGTGCTTAATTCCTTCACAACAGTTGTCGGCAGATTCTAGAATTAACGTGCTCAGCGAAAGCAGCCTTGTTCTCACTTATCTGAATATCTTGTGAAGACTCCTTTTGTAATAGAAGTGTCATTACCCTTCTATCTACATCTCTGCCAAGAGTAATCTTGTGTGAAGGTAGACACCTTTGAAGCCCATATTAGATACTCTTGAGTTTTAGCCACTGTTGGACCACTACTGCAAAGCAGGGGAGGCAATACCGTTACATGGAGAACAGAAAGTATGTTCACTTTACACGCGTCCAGCAACGGAATTAGACCTTTCCGAAGACCATTCTGAATGCTGAAATACTTTAATAGATGCAGCTCTCTATATAATACCTTCTCAGCCATAAACACACTTTTCGTCTCCATCGTCGTCAAGATTATCCTCAACTATGTAATAAATTCAAGACGGCAGTAAATGATGGTTGTTTTAGCGCTCACCATGTGTGTGACTCTTAGCTGACCAAGGGTCAACACTGAAATGCGTATCGTTTAATTGTAAATTTCTCTCCATACCAATTTTGTGTTATCTCCCAGTTTTACAGCACATACTTCTAGGAGAGTAGGCCTCCCATAAACGTATACCAAGACCATGTGTCCTGTGCCATCATATCAAAGTCTATTCATGTCTTCTTTACGCCTATCATTTCTGCCTTCAGTTCTCTTTTCCGTGTGTTTTTTTCAGTCTTCTTCTATGTCTGATACCCTGTGGATTCCAGAACAAAGACTGTTTCATAATGCCATCAGAAGGTTTCGTCAATGTGTCTACATGCTAATTCAGAGCTATAAAGCTGCTTTGACATTTGATTTTAATTTCTTATCCGCTTGATCCTCTTTTGATGTCAATATTTTTCCCCAGTGGGATGAAAGCTCCTCTTGCATTCAGCATCTTTATTTTGATATCGTTATCTATCCCTGCAATCTATGTCTTAGCCAGATTTGTGCTAGCCAACATCTTGCAGTGGTGTTTATCAGTGTCAATGTGACTTTAATGTGTCACATCTTTTCTCGTGATCTTTTTTCTGTAATTGTTTAGACCTATTTGTTGAGACCTCTTACATCCAGACAAGGCTTGCAATGATGCTACGCGAGTCAGCAGGTGATGTGGTTAAGTCCATTCAGCCCACACTGAAAACGGGAAGGAAGTGGAGTGTGGAAGAAGCTGTTGACGTTGCCCAAGAGTCGCTCCAACTGAGGGAGGTAATCGGATACACACAAACAAATAGACGGGGATTTGGTCATGGAGACATCCACTGGTGGTCCAAGGCATCAAGCAGGGAGCGTAGAGAAATGGTAGTTCAGGAAATACGAGGAGCTGAGAATGATAAGAGGGTGCAAAAAGCAGTGCAGCAGGCCCAACAAGGCCAATGGACTACATGGGAAGGAGCCCTGCAAAGGTCCTTGACATGGAATGATATATGGCATATGGCACCTCTTAGGCTCAGCTTCATTGTTAGATCAATGTATGACCTCCTGCCATCGGCCACAAACCTTGTGAGATGGGGAAAGTCGGATGATGAGCAGTGCCCCCTGTGCCATGGGAGGCAGACACTTGAACACGTGCTCTCAGCTTGCAAGGTGTCATTAGGGCAAGGGCGATACACATGGCGCCACAACAAAGTGCTAAATGAGCTGGCTGCAACAATAGATCTGGCAGGATGAAGGCGAATAGCAATGTCAGGCCAAACACCGCAAACACATACTTTCTGAGAGCGGGAAAGTCAGCACACTCAAAGCCGAGTAAATCAGGTAGCAGTGCACCATCTCTCATTGACTGTGCAAATGACTGGGAGATGGCGGTAGACCTACCTGGACGAGGGGCATATCCAGAGAGTATCAGGAAATCTCGAAGACGGCCGGATATAGTGCTGCATTCTTCATCAGCGCACCAGGTTATATTGATTGAACTGACCGTGTCATTTGAATCCAGATTGGAAGAGCAACATTTGTTCAAAGCGGCCAAGTATAGTGATCTGGCCGCAGATCTGAGACACGATGGGTTCACTGCAAGGGTCATGGCTGTTGAAGTGGGTGCAAGAGGGGTTGGCTGCATCAGTGTATGATTTACTGAAACTGTTGGGGCTGAGGGGACAGTCGAGAACAAGGGCACTGAAGAGGTTTAGTGAAACTGCGGAAAAGGCATCATGCTGGCTGTGGAACAACCGCAATGGGCTATGGAACTCGGGACAGTAAACTCTGCGGTACAGGAAACATCAGGAATTTTTTTACGTCCACAATACGTTGAGTTTTTTGGTGTACTGGTGAAAGGGCTGTGACTGACGGGCAACACGCGGCGTACTTTATAAGAGGTGTTGGGCATGGGGTTACAGTTGCTGGTGCGCAGTTGCTGGCCGCATCGGCTTTACGCAGGTGTGTCAGTGTCTGTCCCTGGTCGTGGTGTGCGGCGGAACGAACGGAATAATTTGTCTTCTCTTTGGTTACTTTCACAACTGCCTCCACAGCTGGCGGAGTTGGGAATTTAAAGTTGCTACCAAGGTGAAATGGGTTCATTTTCGATACAAGACAACAGGGGGCTGAGACACTTGAGAGTCATGACCCAAGTGGGCCCGCCCCCCTTAGAGTGTAAAGGAGTATTGGGCCGAAACACTTGTTCGATGGGGGGACTACTTCTGATGATCAGATTGCCTCCTGTTGCATCGCTCTGTATAGAGTTTCCTATCACAGTATGATTAATTTTTCTTGCATCTGATTTTTGTACCGGAATACAAAGGCTACATTATCAGAAAACTCCAGATAAACTAGTTATTATGTTGCGTCCACTTAATTCCTTTTCCGGTGGCTTTTGTTATTGTTGCGATTGCATAGCCAGTAAGAAGAGGAATAGTGATAAGATGCATCGTTGTCGCACTCCCTTTCTTACTTCACAAGATTATGTAGGTGTTACGTGCAGTCTTTGATATCTTACAATATTATACATTGGTATACTTGTTATGTTCGCAAATATTTTGTAAACAAAATAGATATTTTTTAGTGCTTAAGGGAAAGTCATTATTGAGTTACTTCCCTTGAAAGTTGTGCCGTCTCTTTCGATCGAACTCCGCGGATGAATCCAGTTTTACTGCGATTTATTCTTTGTTTGGGTAGTAATAGATTGTTCTTGCTTCAGAATATCTATGGCCTGAATTTATGTGTATTGTTTGGCTGAGTAGGACGAGTCTGTCTTATATCTGTATATCTTTACATATCTAAGTCGAACTATATGTTCTTTTGTCTCTAGAGAGGTCAAAGGCTGTTCGGCGGATGTGTCTCTAGAGAGGTGTGTTTTGGCTTCGCCCTGATCATGGGGGCTGTGTTTTGCTATGTCGGCTTGTCGCCGGGAAAAAGTGATCTCTATATTTATGGGGAAAGTGATAGTTGTCTAGACCTATATTGTATGCTTTACCCCAGTGTTTATTCTTATTGCCAAGGAATGGCAGAATCATATTGCTGATACGCAGGTAATAAAAGATACTCTTTTGAACTCTCGTACGAAGCCACCGTTTTTCGATAGGTATGACTTGTACATCTGAGAGGATGCATTTAACTAGATGGAAAACGACTCTGATTCCTAGCAGCACTATATCCTGTAGAATGCAGTCAATTGTATCATGATAGAATCTACAGAGCAATGAAACATTTAATGAATGACTAACTTTAAGACAGATTCATTATCTGTATCCAAAACGTGAGTGACAGCTCACGAGAGAAGCCATTTTGTAAAAACATTTAGTGACTTTCAAGAAGAGAAAAGGGATGCCCGTATTATCGCTTGATTAGTCCAGAGATCACTGCTACACATGAGAACCCATTGCTAGCGGTTCAATTTGATTATATGGAAAAATCTGTGCTGGACATTATGTTAAGGAATCTTCACTAGACGAGATTAGGTCTAGAAGTCATCTTGGATATTGTTTATAATCTGACGTGCTTTGTCAGTAAACTCAGATGATATATATATGGGCAATACTGAGTGCTTGGCTATTGACAGTCCATTATACTATTATTCTACATGAGTGCCCATGTAACATTGCAAGACCATTTATCCACTGTACCATGATGTATTATGCCAACCTGTGATTTGTCACTATCTGTGCTGTCGAGTGTGTACGTCCAATTAAACTGTAGTAAAGGTACACAGTCGTTGGTGTCGATGACTTCCAGCCATACATGAGTGTGAGAAAAGAACATTTGTCAACACCACGAACTCTTCATATCATTCGCATATTACACACTCAATCTATGTCTACACACCACTGCGTAGGTCAAGTTGACATTCCATACTCAAACCACGAGCAACACAACAACACAGTATTTAACTCTGGTGATGTTCGAGTGAGCTTCAGATTTTTCAGCATGTCTCTTGCTCAGGGCAAGGGTCTTGTATTAAAAGAGTTTATCAACTGATGATGACGTCTGTCTCCCAAAGAAAGATCATATCAACTGGTGGACCAGCTTTCTGGGTTTGACCTCGCAGAAGTTCAGAAGTCAACAGATTACCGATACCAGACCGTTTCCTGTGGCTAATACGACACACTTGCAGTATTGGTTTGCTCTTTGTCAACACTTCGTCACGTGACCTGTCAAGTGAATGCAGTATGTAGGTCAGCGTTGTTGACATTTGTACATTAGACATTACAGAGTTTCACAGAACAGTTGGATCAATTCTTGTCAATATTAACAGGAAGACAGTATTATTGAACTAAGAAGTCCTATTTTCATCGATGGATCTTCTTGTTTTCTATATATGAACTTTAATATTTAAGGCCAGAATGTTTAATTGAATAAAGTGGCAGTTTGTTTATTTTCATAAGAATAACTTTGCCATTACTGTAAAACTGAGCCTATTTCGCAACACATACTATCATACACATAATTTATATATTTATGTTTACATGTTATTTATTTGTACAGTATGATAGTTTATATGTCAGCGGGTTGTGTTTAAGGTTGGGCGGAGTCCTCACAACAGAATATCCCACGTCATAGAGGGTCCGTTGTGGGCGTTTTCTTTAGGTGCAATTTCCTTAATTGGAAATTTGCTTGCAACAACTAGTTGCTATTTGTGTTAGTTGTGAAGACTGTAATTATTGTTATTTTTGTAATATTTCTTTGTTCTTTAGTTTTGTTTTGAATTGTTTGTAATTTGTTGGTCTACCCTTTTCTATCTTTCAGTTCTATTCACAATTTATATTCATATACTGTGACGTCATTTGTGTTGTTATCCCTTGCAGATTCAGTGATTATTTTCATTGATTTCCCTATTTGATTTATTTGATTTCTGCAAACTTTTCGTATTGTCAGTCCTATTTGTACTTTATGTATTCTGTTGGTTGACATATGTTTTATATAGGTATATTTCATAAGACACTATTCCCTGTGCACTGCACTTGGATTATGGTATAAACCAGTACTTGATTATTATTACTGTTATACAAGACCTTATTAAGGCTTGTGACCCACAGATATTGGGATAGTATATGATTAATCAAGTCATTAAGAACTTGTGGTATTATTATTGTTTCAAGTGATTAGTATTATTGTTAGACATCATGTCTACATTAGAATACTTCATTACACAAGGGAAATCCCTTGATAAAACTGGTCAACAATTAGAAGAATGGGTAGTTGCTCAATATGACAAAGCATTAGCTGCAGAAGAGAGAAAAGCTGCTGCAGAAGAGATAAAAGCTATGGCTGAAGAGAAAAGATTAGAAAGAGAAGCTGAGGCTGCTGCTGAACAAAAGAAATTGCAGATGCAGGTGGAGCAAAGGAGATTTGAAGCTGAACAAAAAAAATTAGAAAGAGAAGCTGCTGCTGAACAAAAAAGATTAGACAGTGATGCTGAACAAAAAAGATTAGACAGTGATGCTGAACAAAAAAGATTAGACAGGGAAGCTGAACAAAAAAGATTAGACAGGGAAGCTGAACAAAAAAGATTAGACAGGGATGCTGAACAAAAAAGATTAGACAGAGAAGCTGAAGAAAAAAAAGCAATAAGAGAACATGAATTTGAGTTAGAGAAATTGAGATTGACAAGTATGAGTAATGTTAATC
Source organism: Oreohelix idahoensis (assembly GCA_024509875.1). Classification (NCBI taxonomy): domain Eukaryota; kingdom Metazoa; phylum Mollusca; class Gastropoda; order Stylommatophora; family Oreohelicidae; genus Oreohelix; species Oreohelix idahoensis. The sequence continues at coordinate 11,082 of JAMPIV010011594.1, forward strand.
AGGCATCTAGTGGTAATGGTAAACCTTCTACTTACAAGGTTAAGGTTCCACCGTTCAATCAGTCCAGTGACGATATTACATTCTGGCTGGATAGATTTGAACGTTCTTGTCGTACACATAATGTGGATAAATCACAATACGCTAATCAATTAGCAGAAAACTTGAAAGGTGAATCTTTGACTAGATTATGCCTTGTAGGAGAAGCAGATAAGGATAATTATGATGTCATTAGGGCGGCTTTGATAAAGAAATACCAGCTAAGTGAGGAAGGCTATCGCCTTTTATTTAAGACGATGGTGCCTGAGACAGGTGTAGAATTCTCAGAATTCACTGCAAAGGCACGTCTCACAGTTGATCGTTGGATTGAGCTTTCCAAAACAGAAAAAAACGTATGAAGGACTTATGGATTTGTTGCTCAGAGATAAGATTATGTCATGTGTTAACAAACCATTCCTGGAATTTATACATGAGCGTAAACCCAAATCTCTAAAGGAAATGGAAGAATATTGTTCCCAATATGTCACTGCACACCCCGACGTGACTTTTGGCAACACTAAGATTAAGGAGAGTATGCCAGTTGCTTCAGCAACACCATACAATCCCAATCATTCACACAGATTTCAGGGACCTCAAAACAGATTTGATAAAAAAGGTAACCATAATAGTTATCAAAACAAGGTAACCAATCATTTCAGGGTTCTTCTTCAAAGAACTGGAGACGAGCTGATAGCTCTCGACACAGGGGTGGTCATAATTATAGGAATTTCCGTAGAGGAAGTAATTATAGAAACTATCCGGGTTATCCGTCTTGGAGTCAACAAGATCATAATTACAGAGATACTCATTATAATGAATATGATAATGGTAACCAAGGGAACTATGACTCAAACCCAAATAGGGGTTACAATAGAGGTAACAATAACTACAGAGGTGATAATAACCGAGGTAGATCTCAAAACAAAAGACATAAACCACATTTTCAGGCAAACTCTGCACAACAAGAGTCCCATGAAGCCTATAAACAGAGTAAAGATAATAATGATGCTAGTAATATGGCATGTGCCGCTTTTGATTTTGGGAGAGCATCTCAGTGCCCCCAATGCAAAACATTATTTGAGCCAACCACAGTGTCTACTTTAAGCTGTGGCCATCCTCTTCCTGCTCTTCCTGCATCAGTCGCGCATGATGGAAGAGGTTCTCTTGTCTTACATAAGGGTTTAGTAAATAACAATCCAGTCTCTGTGCTATTTGATTCTGGATGCACCACAATTGGTGTTAGGCAGTCACTCGTAGATCCTTCCCGTGCCACTGGACAAGTAGTCAAATGTGTAACATTTGGCGGCACATTAGAGAAATACTCTACTGCTATCATTAGGATTGCTACTCCTTTCTTTACAGGAGATGTACACGCATGTCTTCTTCCGAATCCGATCGCTGACCTCATCATCGGTCGCATTCATGGAGTCAAAGAATGCACTCCGCAACAAATTTCCGCGTGGGAAAGGCAAAACATGCAGATTGCTAACGCTGTAGTCACTAGAGCGCAGGCTCTTAATATGCCTCAAACTTCATCTACTGAAGATAATGAAGTGCATAACCAAGGTGATCCCTTGGTAATTTCTCGTGACTCGTTTATAAAACAGCAAGAAGATGATCCCACTCTGAAGAAATTCTTCATTCTTGCAACTAAAGGTGATCCGAATAAAGACACAAGTCGTAAATCGTGGATTACAAAGAAGAATGGCGTACTTGTACGTATGGTTCAAGACTCCATTACGTCAAGTCATTCTCAAATCCTGGTTCCCAAGAATTTGAGAGTTAAAATTTTGCAGCACGCTCACGACTCTCAGTGTGCTGGACACATGGGTTTTTTCCCGTACTAAGTCAAGAGTCCTTGCGGCTTTCTTTTGGCCATTGGTAAACAAGGACATACGGATTTATTGTCGATCTTGTAAAGTATGTCAGGAAGTTAAATCCAAAGGTCCACGGCATGCTGCACCCATTCAGGCGGCGGACATTCCTATTCGGCCGTTTCAAAAAATGGCCATAGACATTATTGGTCCATTTAAGATCAAGTCTGCCAGAGGACATCAGTTTATCTTGACGTGTGTTGATATGTGCACACGTTGGCCAGAGGCTATTCCTCTGAAGAGCATTACTACTGCTGATATTGCAGATGCTCTTTGGCTTATATTTTCTCGTCTGGGTTCCCCGGAGAGATATTGTCAGACCATGGCACCCAACTAATATCAGATACCATGTCTCAAGTAATGTCTACTCTGCAGATAGATAGATCTTTAAGTAGTATCTACCATCCAATGTCTAATGGTATGGTCGAACGCCTTAATAGAACACTTAAAAACTTACTAGGGAAGATAACTGAGGATCATCCTCAAGACTGGGACAGAGTTTTACCTGCGGCCCTCTTCGCTTACAGAGAGGTACCCAATGAACATACAGGATTTTCTCCCTTTGAACTCGTCTTTGGCGCGCGTCCGCGTGGCCCTATGTCGCTGCTTCATGATCTCATAACAGCTGACAATATTGACGATGACACAAAGTCATCCTACGAATATGTCATCGCGTTGAGACAAAAGATTATCGAAGCATGCAAATTAGCAACTTCTTCTTCTGAATTTGCGAAACAGAAGGCAAGGCAATTTGCCAATAAGAAGAGATGCTTACGACAACTTTGTCCTGGTGACAAAGCATTTGTATTACTACCTTGTAGGGAAAACAGATTACTTATTTCTTGGAAAGGTCCGTACGATATAATATCGAAAATTTCCGATGTCGACTATATTGTCGATATTGATGGGAAGCATAAAACCTTCCACATCAATATGCTTACTGAATTCCATGAACGTCCGGATTATTTGCAACCCATTTTCCAAGCAACGGACAATTCTCCAGAACAACATGGTCATTACTCATCACTGTCCGTGATACAGGATGAGGAAACAAGTTTTTCAGATGTAAATCTTCCTCTTCCAATGATCCCACTTCATTCTAGTGAATCATGGAAGAACGTTACTGTCTCTCCTGATTTGTCTCTAGGAGAACAGCGACAAGTTTCAACTATGTTGCAAACATTTCAGGATGTACTCACTGACATCCCTGGACAAACGAATGTCATTGAACATGACATTGTTCTAACTGACCATACTCCTATTAGGGTTAGACCTTATCCTATACCTATACATTTCCAAGCACAGGTTGAGAAAGAGTTGGATGAGATGATAGATTTGAAAATAATCGAACCATCCACCTCTGCATATTCTTCGCCGATGGTTATTGTTCGTAAAAAAGACAATAACATACGTCTTTGCGTTGACTATCGAAAATTGAATCAAGTAACGAAGTTCGATGCCGAACCTATGCCTTTACTGGAAGAGCTACTTACTCGACTCTCCAAATCTCAGTTTTTCACTAAACTTGATTTGTCTAAAGGATATTGGCAAGTTCCTTTATCTGAACGCGCCAAACCTCTCACGGCTTTTTCAACACCTAGAGGTTTGTTCCAATGGAATTTTATGCCTTTCGGTCTTATGAACGCACCAGCTACATTCGTGCGCATGATGCGCCGAATCCTATCTTATCGGTCAGATGTCATTGCATATCTAGACGACATCTGTCTTTTCAGCGATACTTGGGAAGATCACTATTCAGGGTTAGATGAATTGCTGTCTACTTTGCGCGAGCACAACCTGACAGCGAAACCTCTAAAGCCTATATTGGTTTTAGCGAAATTTCTTTCCTAGGCCACCGAGTTGGTCATGGTTTCCTAAAGACAGAGGACCATAATACTAGTAAGATACTTAACATCTCAATCCCTAAGACTAAAAAACAGGTGAGAAGTCTGTTAGGTCTTATTCAATTTTATGGCAAATTCATTCAGAATCTATCCTCTATCATGGCACCTCTTTCAACACTTCTAAAGAAAGGTTCGCCTAATGTGGTCCACTGGTCTCAGGAATGCCAATGCTCTCTGGATAAGATTAAAACATTGTTTTCAACACCACCTATTTTAGTGCTACCCACTAAAGATAAAACATTCGTTCTTCGTAGTGACGCTTCATCCACTGGGATTGGAGCGGCACTAATGCAAGAGTACTCTGGAACTCTGCATCCTGTAATGTATATTTCCAGAAAACTTAATGCGGCAGAAGGAATTATTCGGTTTTAGACCGTGAGCTATTAGCTATGGTTTGGTCGATCCTCAAACTACAGAGATTCCTTCTAGGCGCACATTTCATAGTAGAAACCGACCAAAAAGCTCTTACTGCTATACAGAGTAAGAATTTGAAGAGCTCGAAGTCTACTCGATATGCAATTGCTCTTCAACCTTTTCATTTCTCTGTGCGAGCTATTCGTGGATCAGATAATGTGATGGCAGACATTCTGTCAAGATGCCCACATGATTCCACATAACTATTAGGGCTTAGAATTCTTGATATGTCTAGTTCTATAGTAGTTCCTTTTCTATATCATAATAGATACACATTTGTAATTTAATAATATAATGATTGTATCACTACATAGCGGTTCATTGATGTTTATTCACCGCTGTGCTTTGATGATTTTTTCTTCATAAATCATAAATGTAAGATATCTAATACGAAACTATGGTATGAATTTTTTTAGGCATCGTGTAATTGCCAGAATTGTATTATACTTTGATGACACCTTCCTGGAAAAATATACTTGTAGAGAAATAATTTCTCTCAGTTTATGAGACACATTCTCACCAGTCGCTCCATATGTCGACTTAGCCTCATATTAGGCGTTATATTTATTCCTGATATTTTCATCTACGCATTATTCATGCGTTGTGAGCCTATTGTACGTTGCTCCTAGATGTATTTCAAAAAAAAAAAAATGTTCCATTTTTTTTTTTCCCGGGAGGTGTGGTAAGACTGTTACGTGCAGTCTTTGATATCTTACAATATTATACATTGGTATACTTGTTATGTTCGCAAATATTTTGTAAACAAAATAGATACTTTTTAGTGCTTAAGGCAAAGTCATTATTGAGTTACTTCCCTTGAAAGTTGTGTCGGCTCTTTCGATCGAACTCCGCGGATGAATCCAGTTTTACTGCGATTTATTCTTTGTTTGGGTAATAATAGATTGTTCTTGCTTCAGAATATCTATGGCCTGAATTTATGTGTATTGTTTGTCTGAGTAGGACGAGTCTGTCTTATATCTGTATATCTATACATATCTAAGTCGAACTATATGTTCTGTTGTCTCTAGAGAGGTCAAAGGCTATTCGGCGGATGTGTCTCTAGAGAGGTGTGTTTTGGCTTCGCCCTGATCATGGGGGGCTGTGTTTTTGCTATGTCGGCTTGTCGCCGGGAAAAAGTGATCTCTATATTTATGGGGAAAGTGATAGTCGTCTAGACCTATCGTGTATGCTTTACCCCAGTGTTTATTCTTATTGCCAAGGAATGGCAGAATCATATTTCTGATACGCAGGTAATAAAAGATACTCTTTTGAACTCTCGTACGAAGCCACCGTTTTTCGATAGGTATGACTTGTACATCTGAGAGGATGCATTTAACTAGATGGAAAACGACTCTGATTCCTAGCAGCACTATATCCTGTAGAATGCAGTCAATTGTATCATGATAGAATCTACAGAGCAATGAAACATTTAATGAATGACTAACTTTAAGACAGATTCATTATCTGTATCCAAACGTGAGTGACAGCTCACGAGAGAAGCCATCTTGTAAAAACATTTAGTGACTTTCAAGAAGAGAAAAGGGATGCCCGTATTATCGCTTGATTAGTCCAGAGATCACTGCTACACATGAAAACCCATTGCTAGCGGTTCAATTTGATTATATGGAAAAATCTGTGCTGGACATTATGTTAAGGAATCTTCACTAGACGAGATTAGGTCTAGAAGTCATCTTGGATATTGTTTATAATCTGACGTGCTTTGTCAGTAAACTCAGATGATATATATATATATGGGCAATACTGAGTGCTTGGCTATTGACAGTCCATTATACTATTATTCTACATGAGTGCCCATGTAACATTGCAAGACCATTTATCCACTGCACCATGATGTATTATGCCAACCTGTGATTTGTCACTATCTGTGCTGTCGAGTGTGTACGTCCAATTAAACTGTAGTAAAGGTACACAGTCGTTGGTGTCGATGACTTCCAGCCATACATGAGTGTGAGAAAAGAACATTTGTCAACACCACGAACTCTTCCTATCATTCGCATATTACACACTCAATCTATGTCTACACACCACTGCGTAGGTCAAGTTGACATTCCATACTCAAACCACGAGCAACACAACAACACAGTATTTAACTCTGGTGATGTTCGAGTGAGCTTCAGATTTTTCAGCATATCTCTTGCTCAGGGCAAGGGTCTTGTATTAAAAGAGTTTATCAACTGATGATGACGTCTGTCTCCCAAAGAAAGATCATATCAGTAGGTTGCCTTTCATGACGAACTCAAACTTTCATGTACTCCTTCTCAGGCTAATGAAATTATAGGAAACTATTGACATTCAGCTGTATTTAATCTCATGATCGCGAGAAATCAGCTGAATTTTGTATTTGGTGAATTGGATCATACAGTGTTTTCATTTAAACAGTGCCGTGCATTTTACACGGTTTATTCAAATCACTTTCAAATCCACTGAACATGCGACCTGATCATGTGAAACAAAGTGTAACAGAAACTACTTCTGTAAGGGCATATGAATGCTTGGGTAAAGGTTTCCAGCCAGAGGGACAGTTGCACTGGTGGCTCTTTGTTCCAAAGGGTGCAGAAAGAGATATGATGATTATGCTGGGATGTATTGTGGTTTTAACTCTTAAAAGACGACAGGCCAATATTCGTGGCCAATTTTTCCCGGTACCCGTAACGGGATACCTGTTTTCCAGGCCGATATTTTTCAACTAAGTTTTTGTTGTATTTATCCTGATTGCATAAGTCCTGCTTCAATTTCCTTTTAAACCATAAATAACATTGATATGATAGGAAACATTATAATAGAGCGTTACAACAAGATCCAATTTGATCATCAGGACGACCCCGCTTTCCCCCCTTCCCACACCCCCTTCACCCCCCCCCCACACCACCGTGGGACAAGTGTTTCGATCCTTTAAATCTTCTTTACACTTTAAGAATACGGGCTCACTTGGGTCATGACTCCCAAAAGTCAGCCTCGTGTTGTGTTTTCCAGCCTGCGCTTGTGAATTGAACCAATTCCACCTTGGTTGCGACTTTCACCTTCACTCCTGTTCTTACCCATGCTATTAGCTTGAGGCAATAGTGAAAGCAACCATTATACTGTATATAAATTACTGTCCTGAGTTCCATAGCCCGTTGCAGTTGCTCCACAGCCAACACGACGCCCTCTCCGCTGTCTCACCGAGCCTTGTAATTGCTCCTGTTTTTGACTGTCTTTTCACACATACAATAGTTTCAGTAGATCCTACACTGAGGCAGCCAACAGACCTCATGCACCTTCCTCCACAGCTATCACATTAACATACTGTTAAAAAACTTAATAAGAACTGACCTTTAAACTGTAACACTATATGAAAACGCAACCGAAAATTCATTGCTGTCACGAGTGGGGAAAAATAGTCTGTTTGCGAAAAACGAAGATCTGAGTGAGGAATGAGATAAGAGATGTGTGTCTGAAAAACAGAATGTGAGTGTTGAGTGGAAGTGTAACAGTCAGGAGTACAAAGCTGATAAACAATCTTTCATCCCGCCACTCAGACTTCTTTTAAATGTTAACCCCAATCACGCTCTGTTCCACAAATATATCAACAAAAGAATATATATTGAGTAAGGGACTTATACACAACAAGTGACTTCACATTCAACAATAACAAGTATAGAGATAGAAAGAGAATTCTGATCCCCTAATAGTTTTTCAATGTTTATTAAGTTTAAATATTTAAAAAAAAAAAAAACTATACGCCTTAGCGATGTCAGGGAAACCAAATAAATTCACAATCCCTACCTTAAAGAAAATCACACAACAGAAAAAACCTCAACCCGATTCTGGTTTACAATCCAGAATGGCAGCATGTTGAATAAAAATAAATAAATTAGGAAATCCACAGGTGGTACCTGGAATAACACAAACACCCAATACTATTCTGTGACCCGTTAACGGTCCCCAGTCTATATGGCGAGACGACCGTGATCTAGGCTATACAAAAAAAACCCAAACAAACCAAAGTGCAAAGAAACAATGCCGAGAGGTAAACACCCTCTCCTATAAGCACAACCCAGTACTCCCAAGATAATTTATTAACTCCCACCCCGTCTTTGAGTCCCTGAGTCTATATTTTCCATGTCCGTCAGTTGACGTATCATTCCTTTACACTTGAAAACTATCCTCTTCCCTTTCTCTCAACCGACGAGGTGTGGATATCAATTTAATCCAAGGATGACGGACGTCAGGGGGAATATATCCACGAGTGACTGAAATATAAATAAACCCTCATCTCCAGCGGGTTGAACGAGTCCAAACTCAGGATTTGTGTAAGCAATGTGCCCTAATTAAAAACAAGCATATTAGATCCAAGGAAAAGGTGTTTGAGGTGTGTCAAATACTGGAAAGAATGAAAGAAATACTGAAATATGAGTTATAAATTAATTAGGACCAGTGAAAAAGACCTAAAAAAATTTGACAGATAAACGAAGTAAACAGAAAAAATGCCAGAATTGCGGCTTAAGGGAGACATAAGAAATAAATTGCAAAACAGCAAGGAAGCAAGGGCGTATCCTTGAAATATCTTTCATTGGACATTTTCAGATCATCATACGTACAGTTTAGGGAAAAGATATGCACACCATCATTGCGGGTAGATGATGGAACTGGGCTGACAAATTCCTCAGAAGTGGCCTCGATACCATCACAAAGCTATGCTATGGACCACAGAAGGACGACAAAAGAGAGGCAGACTAAAGACAACCTGGCGGAGAACTGTGGAGGCCGATATGCAAAGCATCAACGAGAGTTGGGGTACTACACGAAGAGTGACCACCGACCGAGCACAGTGGAGAGTTTGTGCTGCCCTACAAGACTCCACTGATGACCAATGACTGCTTTGTCAGTCAAGGGGTAAGGATCCAAGAAGAAGAAGAACTTTCGTAAAACATGCTAAATTGATTTGGCCATGTTTTTAAGAGTTACAGTTCCAAACAGAATAAAAATTTAAAAATAAAACACAATTTTAGTGATTCACTTACTATTTTTGTTGGGGAGAGTGGCTAAGATGTATAGTGTCCGTCTCTAATTCGAAAGGTACCGGGTTCGCTCCTAGTACAGGGAATATAAGTGATGGACATTTGTTTCTGAACCAGAGGTTCCTAATGATGTCATACTCTCTTCCCCCCCCCCTTCCTCCTCCCCTCCCCCCCCCCCCCCCCCCTCCCCCCCCCCCCCCCCCCCCCCGCGATCTCCTAACCTTCTTGGATAAGGGCGACAAAATAGGAGGTCCCGTGTGCAAGTTACGCATGTTAAAGTGTTAAAGTCCCACGGCAGTTGGAAATCGTAAAGAGTAAGCCATAAGACCGCAGCCCTGGCAAACAATTTGGAAATTAGGAAACCTACCCACCACAAAAACTAGTTATAGAATATGTAATTCCTGTATACATACATTTAGATCCCCGCCGGTGCAACGGAGCGTGTATGGTGCTGGGATCCTCCTTGTGTGATCTAAGGAAGGAGATCGGAGCACTGATGGAGTAGTCCGTGTGATCTAAGGAAGGAGATCGGAGCACTGATGGAGTTGTCCGTGTGATCTAAGGAAGGAGATCGGAGCACTGATGGAGTTGTCCGTGTGATCTAAGGAAGGAGATCGGAGCACTGATGGAGTTGTCCGTGTGATCTAAGGAAGGAGATCGGAGCACTGATGGAGTTGTCCGTGTGTAGTGAAGATGGTGCTAAAAACCAAAAACCAAACACTCTTTTATTATTGGTACCAAATGCTGTCAGAAAACAAATGTTCCACACATTCTATTCTATAGACATATATTTTGATAAAGCTCTCAAGAAATTTTGTCATTATTATAGATGTTTTTAAAACAACAAAACGTTTGATTGATAGAATGGTTAGAGCTTAGTTCTCTTGCAATTACGGTGCCGGGATCGATTCACGGCATCGACAGTCTACCCAGCTTAAATGGGTACTTAACGTTGCTCTTGAGTTAGGGAAGGAAAAGGCAGCGAGGAAGGGAACTTGTCACCCCCACCTCTCCATGCAGGATATAGTATAGTGAAGTCTCTAACACATCACTCCTCTACCTCATTATCTGCAATTTGACTACCGACCGTTAAACAACAAACTTTCTCAGTGGATTGAAGAAATATATTGATTTAATCGGCGCATTACCATTTACCACGCGACATCCGCTGCTTCAAATGCAAGACATAATCTATATTCGCATTTAAGGATCGGTCTTACTGGGGGAAAAAGTTACTGTAATGGAATTATGTCCACAACATATTCCATTGTTTTTGTTATAACATGTAAATCAGCTTGGTTACTGCTGGTAAAAACTTGAAAGATTAAAACGTATTAAGATAAAAAAAAAGAGCCGCATGCAAATGTCCACTTTGATTAGAACACAAATAATTTGAGATTCATATATTTTTAACCGCGACAGATATACAATACAGACGTGATGTTAAATAAAAGTGGTTAAATATTAGGTCGATGCATTACACACTGGGCGGACATGAACAGGAAAGATTTTTTTTTTTTTTTAATAAAATTTTGCCTCGTTTTGGCGAGGCGTGTCCTGTTCAACCTAGTCGGTTATATTAGGGCGCATGTCCAAATATAAACGACCATTAGGTCTAAGGTAGTAACAGGAAAGATCTTTCTAGATATACAACTACTGGCACCAAACAACATATATAACAACAAATGCTAAAGCATTGAACAGAGAATGGACCTGAATTACGGGGCTAAAGAAGAAAACAGCTAGAGAACTGCAAAGATTAGTATTGCATTATGAGAAAATTAAAAATTGTATTCAGCCAATCATTTTTATTATTACAAAATTAACAATGGAAATTGTTCAGCTTTGTTGAACTTCTTAATTTAAAACTGACTTGCAAATTTGTTAAATCCCATACAAAGTGTACTGTTACTTATGTATGATACCTTTTTCTCATTTTGTGTGACGATCTGAACTATAATATAATCTATTGAACTTCATCGGCTGTCTTATATCGTTGAGTGCTTCCTGTTGTCAAATCTTGTCTTATCTGCCGTCCTGGAGTGTTCCTTGGCCCCGATCGTCCTCTTCGGCAAGGATTATTCTAATCGCCCTTGTCTTATTTGACGTTTGTAATTTGCGCTTTTATTTTGCTTTATTTCCATGAAATTTCAGCCAGCACGGACAAATAACATGATAATTTAAAGAGAAAAACACTATTAGTCGCGTGCAAAGCAGAGTTAATGTTAGGATGAAAGTACTAGAAATGTGACACTTTAAGATGCACCTCAGACGACAGTGGATGCACCTCAGATGACAGTAGATGAAAACCTACCGTACAAGTATCTGATGAGCTATTAATCCTATGTGGAGTACACTTTATATTTCAAGAAGATTCATAACGCATTATGTGCCGCTCAAATTTGACATCTCTTCATGTCACGGAATCTGCCAATCTCCTCAGCAGTTCGCTTTGTTTTCTCTGGCACTCTAAAAACATGTCTCATTATTTAAATAGCCTTCATGTTCCCTGTCTCCGATTGAGATTCCTTTTACAATGCCATAATATGTTTGACCTCTTACATTTTCTTCATCCTTTGATCCTTTCCTCTGTCTCCTCTAACCCCTCATTTTTTCTCACATCATATATGTGTATGTGTGTGTGTGTGTGTGTGTGATGACTTTAGAGCATCATGTTTGTACACTGCCCTTAGCTACGAGCAAGTAAGAAATAAACAAACGAGAACCGAGTTCACTCTAACCACAGGAAGCCGCGCTAGCGTAGTGGTTACAACACCGCTCTGGCGACCGGGTGATTCAGGATCAAACCCGGGCGACGGCATTTGAGGATTTTTCGTCGACCGGGATTTGGACTGGATTAACTCGAGACCTGGCGAGAACATGTGAAGGAGTGTCGTCGACCAGGGACTGGCGGCTCCTGAGCCGACCCAGCTCTAATGGGTACCTCCGAAAACGGCGAGTATCTGCCTCAATGGCGAGGGACACTTGTCTCTGTACAAGAAAATAGGATACTCACGTAAAAATGAATGTCAGGTTAGACATTAAAAATAACCTGAGATTTCGCCTCGAGTATTAGCGGGCGTACGAAAAAAAAAACAACTCTAACCACAGCCCCGGTATTTTTTATAAAGTATGTTTTATTTGGCTGAACTGAGAATATGAGATGAAGCAATTTATTGATAAAGAAAAAATAAAGAAGAAAAAAAAAGTTCATAGTTCTCAGCCCCTTCAGGTCTATTGTCTTCGCTGCTTATACAACTTAATGACCCGTGCAGTTGCCGGGCGTCATTTTTTTTTTGTACGCCCGCTAATACTCGAGGCGAAATCTCAGGTTATTATTAATGTCTAACCTGACATTGATTTTACGTGAGTATCCCTTTTTTTGTACAGAGACAGGTGTCCCTCGCCATTCAGGCAGATACTCGCCGATTTCGGAGGTACCCATTAGAGCTGGGTCGGCTCAGGAGCCGCCAATCCCTGGTCGACGACACTCCTTCAAATGTCCTCGCCAGGTCTCGAGTTAATCCAGTCCAATTCCCGGTCGACGAAAAATCCTCAAATGCCGTCGCCCGGGTTTGATCCTGAATCACCCGGTCGCCAGAGCGGTGTTGTAACCACTACGCTAGCGCGGCTCCACAAGGGCGTCATTGAAGACTCAAAAAAGGAACAGTGTCACGGGTTGCCTTCCCTTAGCTCTGCAGTAGTGGTTCAACAGTGGCCAAAACTCTAGTGTAACTGATGTGGGTCTTCAAAGGTGTCTACCTTTGCACAAGATTACTCTTGGCAGAGTTGTAGGTAAAAGGATAATGATGCTTCTACCTCAAGGGTGTATTCACAAAATATTCAGAAAGCGAGAACAATGCTGCATTGGCTGAGCACGTTAACTCTAGTATCTGCCGACAACTTTTGTAGAGGATTATGTAATATAGTTTAAGCTCGTAAATGCCCCCAGCTGAGTTAATTCAGCGAATTTCCTCTTATTATTATTTAGTTGCTCTGATTGAATGTACTTAAAAAATTGTCTGAGACAAACGGATATAATACATTCAAAATAATTAAATCAACTTTAAATTTGGATAGATATAAATAACAAATTTATTAATCTTTTAGGTTTTAACCGTTATTAAAAAGTGAATATTCTGTAACAAAAATTGGTCATCATCATATGATGTTAATGGGGAATTATATAATGGGAAGTTTCACTTGGCAGCTTTTATGTGTACACTTTCTGCTGGGGTTTCTGCTCCCGCTTGTGTTTTGGTTCGTCGCAGATAGGTGACTGCATTGCTCACGTGCCTGTTCAAGATTAAGAGTTGCATCACGTTCCAAGTAGAATCAGGGAGTAACTCCACAGCTGGTCCCTCGTCTCTAAGACCCGTCTGATGATGGTGTCTAGCGTCAACTTCAGGCCACTTATACCCTCACTTGTTCCCGAAATAGTACCCTCAACTGGTACCACTTTAAATTTGCGTATGGCAAAAGAAGAGAAACGAATACCCTCTGAGTATTGAGTTTCCAGACACATACTTATGTGCCCCCCTCTTCTTAATCCACCATCCCATCTATCTTCATAATTTTTACCTTTTCTGAGAATTGATCTTAATCACAGTGGGCGAAAAACTATCTTTACATTTTAAATTAATAGTTTTACATTTAACTTTAGTTTTTTTTTTTTTTTTTTTTTTTTTTTTTTTGCGTACGCCCGCTAATACTCGAGGCGAAATCTCAGGTTATTACTATGTCTAACCTGACATTGATTTTACGTGAGTATCCCTTTTTACTTGTACAGAGACAGGTGTCCCTCGCCATTCAGGCAAATTCTTTCCGATTTCGGAGGTACCCATTGCAGCTGGGTCGGCTCAGGAGCCGCCAATCCCTGGTCGACAACACTCCTTCAAATGTCCTCGCCAGGTCTCGAGATAATCCAGTCCAATTCCCGGTCGACGAAAAATCCTCAAATGCCGTCGCCCGGGTTTGATCCTGAATCACCCGGTCGCCAGAGCGGTGTTGTAACCACTACGCTAGCGCGGCTCCCTAGTTGAAAATGTTAACAATATAGTTTTAATATGTTTACATTTACATCGGTTGAAAAGGTTGTAAACTTTCATTGCAGTTAGAGTGATATTGTTTTACATTTACACTAGTTGAAAAGGTTAATAATATAACAAGTATGTTCGTCATTTCTTTCATCATTCCCTCCCTGGTCCAATGGAACTTGGGACTACCTCTGCTTTTGGTTCTTTATAAGAAATTTGCATTAAAGCAGTAACCAGCCCTGGCTCTGGTGGTTAATGAAATCATCATTGTATATGCTGAGGTTGCCAGCTTCAAATGACTTGGACATCCACTAGCAATTTTCACATATTAATATTCACGTATTAGTTCACATGTTAATAATAAAAAAATATAGAATTCAAAATGTACAACTTACGCAAATCTTCAGGCTCACAGACTGCTGATTCAAAGAAATAAACGCACTTGTAGAGGTGTCTTACACTTGGTCTGGGGTGTTGTTACTTTAACAATAAGTTCCCACTATGACTTGTGTTTCAGTTTCCTCAGATTCCGGTGTTCCGTGTTAAAATGGTAGCGTTTTTCCTGGGCTTTTAAGTCCTGAGAATGCTCAAACAAAGTCCGGTCTGATAAATGAAAGCTGTTTTTAGTCTTTACTCTGGCATGGTCTGGTTGTCTTCTTGGCGCGAGTGAATTTTCACAGTATTCTACTCTGGCTGAAGTGTCAGGTTATATTGCCTGTTTTCCCCCGCATGTGTTTGTTACGATGTTAAGCAGGGCTCCGATCGGAATGGTTGTTGTTCCTTCCTTCCAATCGTTTCACACATGCGTGTTTTGTGGGGTAATTCAAATTATTTCCTCGTGGAAATTTCTGCGCGTTACTGCAGAGGTCATGTCCCCCCCCCCTTATGGAATGAAAACATCCGATCCTCTCTTGGCAATGTTTACAAATAACTTCTTACATCTGCCCGGACTATTACATTTCCGCTCAGGTGTGTCCGACTGATAAATGCGTGTCTGTATTCTGTCCACAGACGGGTAATTTATCGCCTGGCACGCCTTAGGTAAACTCAACGCTTGGTCGCTGACCAGCCCATCATGGTTCATGACGAATTATCACTGAGAGGAGTGTAAGTAGATTTGAAAGTACAAAATATCTGCTTGATAGTAGATAAAAAAAGGAGGACAACAGAAATGTAATACACACAACAAATTTTAAATACTGCCGGAGAGGAAAAGAAATCGACCCAATATTTCTGTGACAAACATGATTACTGCGCCCTCACGCACGTCGCACAAGACGACTAATATCAGGTTGTACAATTTGCCTTTCAATGGTCACTGCCACCCGATTTGCAATAAACTGTTTATACGTGTCACAAAACCCTTCTTGTATTATTCCAGTGTAAACTCCTATACACAAGCAGGGAAAATCAATTTGCATCGTCTCCGCATATGTGACAAAACAGGGCGGCCTCTATCGATCTTTGTTTCAGTCCGGCAGTATTGGTACATTTGTGGTACTGATTTTTATTATTTGGTCTCAGTTGTCGCGCTTTTCTTTCTTTCTTCTTTCTACGTTATTTTTCTGCTAAGTAGGAGATATTTAATTTTATCAAATCATTCGACACTCCCTGTAGATGATAATAATAACATTTGCTTAGCGCTGCCCAGATTTGTTGGCGATAGGGGCGGCAAATTAACACGTACATCGGCCCGCGCTATCGGCTTAATCACTGATAAGACATGGATGACAAGATTACTTTAGATAAAAGTAAGATTTCTACCTCTCGAACACATTGTAATATGCGGTTACCGGTGTGTTTGTAAGTTTGTACACAAGGGCATCGGACATATTATTACCATATATGAAAGAGTTCACCTCTGCCGTACGTTCAAAATTGTCCGATGTCAGAATATTTTGAAATTACCCCATAACCCGACCTGTTTGAATATGATTGGAGCGTTTATTTAACTCCATGACAAACGAAGGCGCGGGAAGGCAGGGAATATAATCTGATATTTTCTGAAGCTATTTCACTTGAGAAATCGCTTGCCAAGACACCAGACTGCTACAGTGAAGAATTAGAATTCAGAATTCCTTCTTAAAATACCGGACACCTTTTATTGGAGTATTCAGTCCCGGTTTCCTTATTTAAAATGTTAGAGATTTCCTGGGCTATATAGGGTAGGGCAATATAACCCAGGAAATCTCTATTATTTTAAATAAGAACACGGGGACTGAGGAAACTGAGGGACCACACACGAAGAGAGGGAACTTATTAAATTAAAAGCGTAGGGATATACAGGCTGCGCAGCCGAGCGAGACTGTCTGTAAATCTCTACTCTTTCATTCGTCACGCGCGAGAAACACGCAGCAAGAAACGCTCGTCTGCACCAGGCCTAAGCGTAATTTCACCACTGGTGATTTTTATGACCCACTGTCTGAGTAATTGTCTCATTCTTTGACTCTAATGTACTTGTATAATTTACACATTAAATGTACACAGCTTTACCACATGTATCAATGAATATCGGTGTAGTGGTTTTTGATGGTATTGTATGTTTGTTGTGTTACCTAGTGTAATGTATGAGGTCAGCTGTGAAGGCTTCTGAGATAAATGTAGATGTGAACTACAGAAGGCCCTTCTTACTACCACTTACGACCTCAAACATACCTCTTTTACTATTATGAATCTAGCTACGTTAAAAATCTAGGGTACTGAAATGTAATGTGTTGTAGTAGAATATACAAACACACAGATAATTAATAAGTGTAATAATATTAATAAAATTCTATAACACACTGAACTAACTCAGGCTGTTTTAGTTTAAATATTAAAATTTTCTTTAAATTTATTTGTTCTGAACCAATGTTTTATTTTGGTCAGAACATATGAAATGTTATGGAGTTATAAATGGAATGCATAAATATATGGCATAATAAAATGGAATGTGTATACATAAGTATTTTATCAGACTGGTTAATATTAATTATATTTCTAATGTCTCTGGGAGAACTATTACTGGATGTGCTGTTGGGGTGGTGTCATCACACCCACTCTGTGACTAGAACAAGCTTTGTCCATTGTCTTATAAACTTTAATAAATGTATCTTTCCCAAAATTCAGTATATTTATGATGGGGAAATATTTATAAATTCTTTAGGAGTATGGTGAATCCTCAGCAGGCCACTAATCACTCATCTTGTCTGCGAAGATCTGATGCTGGATTCAGGTGGCCCACTCCTCTCGGTAGCTAGAATACAATGGTAGACTGCACCGACACACTGTTTGGCTGCACACACATCTGCTTGTGTAACCTTGATTACTTATGTGGCACTACCGTAGTGCCACAACAGAAACTCACAATTCTGAAACAAAATTTGTGCTGTGTCAGTACTCTATTTACTGCACCACTCTTACACACAGCACAACACATCAACAATACACAGAATGGGTCAGATCTCTCTGACCACACAGCACATCTTACCCAGTTGTTTTCATATAGTACTAGTTCCCCAAGACTGCATTGCATCTGAGATACGTTCAATAGTTTCCTTTTATTCAATAAGATAGGTGATATGTTCCCACTGATCTCAGTAATAGATCCGCCTTCCATAGTCTTAGTTAGGCGTCCATATACTTTGTTTGTCTCTAGACCCTGAACTTGGGCTGGGGACCTAGAGCGAGCACTTACTTGTCGTAATCATGTTATATGATATGGCAGTATCAATCACTCGAAATATTAAAATATATAAAATAAATGCTTTCATTCTTACCAGAATTCAGAATTTAGAACACAGTTAATTGCTAGCAAAACTCAGCTGAGCTGCTGGCTATATGATGGCGTCCCACTAAATGTATGAATTATCTTCTGGGAACAATACCACAGGCAATAATCGACTGTGTCCCTGGACAGAATTGTATCAAATGGCAAAAATGCGCATCTCTGTCCCGCTAATATGATTACATTTATCCAATCACAGACTTCCCCCCTAACTTTTTCAAATCTACAACCAAAAGTCAAATTTCAGTCAGATCTCAGTCAAGTATGTATTATTGTCTGTTGGTCCGTCTGTCTCTACTTGTTTTTTTCATAAAAAACACGCTTGGTTCTTGGACCAACTCCATGCAATACCCTACACAAATCTGCCTCCTAAGTTATTTTTAGCCACAATTCTCCACCTTCCCCCTCTCTTTCATTACAGCTTGATTTTTGCATTTGCGTGTCTCAAGGACGAAAATTTGAAACTTTAGTGAAAGTTTGAACAGTACAGTCGCTAGTCTGATATGAACAATACAGTCTTTTGTCAATATCTTCCTTGTTATCTATCCGTCTGTATAATTTAAAGTATATTAGTTCTCTGCTTAAGATGGGCTATCAAACTAGCTAGGTTTTATATTCATAACTCTATTATTAAGAAAAAACATATTTTTTCTCAAGTTTAGTTTTTTTTTTAAAATTTGTTCGAGAACCTTCTCTAAGGCGTTTGCCGCTGAATTCAAATAAAACAACCAAGTATCGAAAAACGTCCAAGAAATGACTGTTTCGAATAAGAGCTAAGGTCTTTTTTTGTCCATTTCCTTACATTGTGTCAACTAGTGACGATGAATTTTTTTTCTTTTACTACCAATTGCGTCTTTTAGCCTTTCTAGATGCAAACACGTGTTCAGTCATATTTTTCCTTTTTTGATCTCCGTTTCCCTCCCGTCTACAAAAGGGTAAACCGTTTCGTCTGCACGTCTAACTAGTTAGTTTGACTGGCGGTAGGAAATGCGGGCATGGGCGAGCATGTCTCCTAGTATCTTACGCATTATTTTATCCCTACATTTTATCTTTATTATTTGGAGATATTTTAACGTTGTATCATGGTAAATTCATCACACATCTCCCCACCTGAGAACATGCACTACGGCAAGTTCCAAAACCAGTGATACACATAGATAAAATTACTCCTCACGCCTGCCACTACTCTAATTTTGATCACAGGGGTGCCGACTGAGGAAATCTGCACCGACATTCAA
Source organism: Oreohelix idahoensis (assembly GCA_024509875.1). Lineage (NCBI taxonomy): Eukaryota > Metazoa > Mollusca > Gastropoda > Stylommatophora > Oreohelicidae > Oreohelix > Oreohelix idahoensis. The sequence continues at coordinate 30,371 of JAMPIV010011594.1, forward strand.
TGACCCTGGGATGTACTCAATACTAAACTGATAAGGTTGCAATAATAAAGACCATCTCAACAATCTAGCATTTTCATGCTTAGCCTGAGATAAGAACACCAGGGGCTGATGATCCGTCTGGACCACAAAAGTCCTACCATACAGATAGATTTGAAACTTTTTTATTGCCCAGATTAACGCTAAACATTCTTTTTCGCTTGTGGAATATCCTTGCTCCGCTTTATTCAATTTGCGGCTTGCATAAGCGACTGGGTTCAGTTCCCCATCGGGTGAAGATGACCTTTGCAACAGAGCCGCCCCGAGGCCTACATTACTTGCATCTGTTCTCACCACGAAGTCCTGTGTCAAATCAGGCAATTTGAGAATAGGCTTGCTAGTGAGTTTTTCCTTTAACTCTTGAAAAGCCAATTCACATTGCGCAGTCCAAACTATTTTATCTGGATGTCCCTTGCGAGTCAGATCAGTCAGAGGAGCACAAATAGAGTTAAAATTTTTGATATATTTTTGGTAAAATCCACATAACGACACGAATGATCGCACGTCCTTTTTTGTTTGTGGTCTAGGTGCTCTCTGCAGTTTTTCCAAGTTCTTGGGGTCAGGGGTCATGTTACCCTGATATACAGTGTGTCCCAAGAATTCCAACTCTTTGCATCCAATACAACATTTTGTTGGTCTAGCAGTTAAATTCGCCTCCCTAAGCCTATCAAATAACATTTTTAGGGAGTCAATGTGTTCTTCAAATGTCTCTGTGGCGACGAGAATATCATCCATGAAATTCGTGATACATGGGTTATTCAGGGGATCCAACAATTTGCGCATCATCCTTGAAAATACACTCGGAGCATTTTTCAATCCGAATGGTAGCATGTTGAATTCATAATGTCCTTCCGAGGTGCTAAAAGCTAAATAAGGTCTCACTTCAGGCTTCACTGGAATCTGGTAATAGCCTTTGCTAAGATCCACCTTTGAAAAGTATTTTGCCTTGTTTAATCTGGCAAATAACTGTTTTGTGTCTGGTAATGGATCCACTTGTCCTTCTGTGACAGCATTCAGTTTCCTGTAATCTATGCACAGTCTGTGTTCCCCAGACGGTTTTCTCAACAAAACTACACTGGAGCTAAAAGATGATTCACTGTGTGAAATAATCCCCTCCTTCAACAAATAATCTATTTCTTCTTTCAATGCCTTCTCCTTCGCGAACGGAATAGAATAGGCTCTCATACAGATTGGGTTTGAGTCTACCAGTTTCATGTCATACTGTAGCAAATTTGTATGTCCTGGTTTATCTGTTAATACATCTGTATGTTCCTCCAGAACCTGTTGAACTCTCTCCCTCTGATTTTTAGTCAGGTGCTTACTGACTTTTACTTGTGCAGCTGTCTCACAAGGATGTAATGGGTATTCATGTGAGGTGAGTGGTTCCTTTTGCATTTGAGTTGCGATAGCCAAGGTCAGTAAGGGGGTGCTTTCCTGGAGTGGTCTGTCCAGATACTTCTTTAAAAGGTTTACATGATAAACTTTCTACTTCCTCTTTTTGTCAATTTTATAGTTTGTTCTAGACACCTTCTCTAGAACCGTATATGGACCTTGCCATCCAATTTGTAATTTATTCTGGCTGTCGGGTAGTAGAAGAAGCACCTTCTCTCCCACAGCTAGTTCTCTGTCCTTTGCCTTCCTATTAAAATATGCTGCATGTTTCTTCCTGGCTTGTCTCAAATTATCATTTGCCAGTTTCCATCCAGCTTTCAGACGAGTGGTCAGTTCGTTCACATATTGATACGATGAGGTAACAGTCTCTTCTGCCTTCTCATCTGTCCAGGTCCTTAATAAAGCTTCCAATGGACCTTTTATTGGCCTCCCAAATAGCAGAGTTGCGGGAGCCATCCCGGTTGAACTATGTGGTACCTCCCGATACGCAAACAACGCGGCGGGCAGGAATTGATCCCACAAATCCGGTTTTTCGTGTGCCAGCTTCCTCAGGATAGAAATGAGAGTCCCATTGAACCTCTCTACCTGGCCGTTCCCTTGTGGATGGTACGGACTACAATGAAAGTGTCTGGCTTGAAATAGCTTAAAAACTTCTTCCGTTAGTTTCCCCTTGAACTGTGAGCCATTATCAGTCAAGATTTGATGCGGGAATCCTAATCTTGTGAATATTGTAAGTAGTGCCTCTGCTACATGTTTTGAATCAATTGATGGCAGGGCTACCGCCTCTCCCCACATAGAACAAGTGTCCACCAGAGTAAGGATGTAACTGTTCCTCCTCTTGGTCCGAGTGAGAGGTCCCACAATATCCACTGCAACCCTCTCAAAAGGTGTTCCCACTATGGGCATTTCCCCTAGAGTTGCAGGAGCAGTCCAATGCTTTGGAGCTACCCTTTGACATTCTGGACAGGATTTGACATATCTTTTTATATCCTCCGTTATCCCTGGCCAGAAGTAATGACAAGCTATACGCTGTCCTGTGGCGCTGATCCCCATGTGACCACTGAAGGGAATCGCATGCCCGAGTTCCATCACTTTATCCCTATATGAAGTGGGAAGAACCAGCTGGTTGTGACCATTTGTTCCAGTTCCGGCCTTCCTGTATAATAATTTGTTCTTCATAAAGTACTCTCCCTTGCTTGGAGGTGTGTGGCATTTGGGCAATTTTTTAAAACATGGCTTGAGTGTCCTATCCTCAGCCTGCGCCTTCCTCATCTCCTCTGGATGAGCATTTATAGGTTCTCCTACTTCCTCCTTTTTCTGTGACCTGGTCTGCACTGTCGCCATGATCACATGTCTCTCGGGATTCCCCAAGAAGACGTACCTACACCCCAATATCAGAGGGTAGATTGGTTCATCTATCACTGCTGCTCTGATTTCTCCTTCCACATAGCGAGTTTTCACCGTTATCCTTGCGATGGGAAGTGTCATGAGTGGTATGTCCTTAGTCGCCCCTTGTATTTCCACTGTTTCTGTGGTATACTGACTTGGGACCACTAGGCTAGACTTCACAACTGAATCATAATCCAAACCTGTATCATAAAGGCACCTTATGGTGACCCCATTACAAATAACATCCTCACAAACTGGGGGGTGATAAGGTTCCTGCTGTCCATTAGGATTAACCTTTAATCTTTGAGTCCCCGACTTCATTGCAGCAATGTTTGAAGGTTTCCTTCTACAAAATTCGGTGTTATGGTTGTCTTTCTTACACCATTTGCACCATCTTTTTCCTTGGTTAAACGGTTTTCTTTCATTATATTTTTGGTCATTGAACTGTGAGTTTCTGTCACGATAGTCATTTCTTGGCCTATCAAAGTTTGTCCTGCCTTTATTACCCTGTTCTCTGTTATCAAATTTATTAAATTGCTGTGGAGCTTTAAAATTTTCTATGTGCTTCTTTTTAGTGCCACTTACCTCTGCCTGGGCTGCCTGATACCTCTCAGCGACATTTAAAACCTCCCCCAACCTCTCTGCACCTTGTTCCATGAGAAATTTTCTCAAGTCTGGAGCCATGGACTCTCTTAATTGCTCTATCATGATCATCTCTTTCAGATCTTGGGTCTTCCCCAGAGCAGTCCATTTCTCCAAATAGGTTTCCAGTCTGGCAGAGAATTGGTGGTATGTCTCCCCAGACAACAGTTTGGCATTTCTAAATTTCTTACGGTAAAATTCACCATTTTTTTCGTATCTTAATAACAAAGCCTGCTTTAGCATGTCATAATTGTCTTGGTCTTCTCTATTCATTTTAGCAAAGACTTCATAAGAAGTACCTCTCAGTCCCTGTGATAACTTTAAACTCCACCTCTCTCTCTCTAACCCATATGTAGTAGCTAATAACTCAAATCTACTGAGGTACCCCTCAATGTCATCGTCTTTCTCAACAAAATGGTCTAAATGAAACCCCATAGCTGATGTTGAGGCTCCCTGACTAGGCGTAGCATCTGAGGCAAAAGGGCTGGCACCATTTTCAGGAGCATGGCCTTGTAATTCCAGCTCCCTTAGTCGTAATTCGTGCTCCCTTTGTAACCTTCTATCTTCTGCCTCCCTTTCGGCAGTCAACCTTTTATCTTCTGCCTCCCTTTCGGCAGTCAACCTTTTATCTTCTGCCTCCCTTTGCTGTCGTTTTTCCTCTGCCTCCAATGCTTTAGCCTCTTTGTCAGCCTCAATCTGCAACCTCTTAAGTTCTTTATCAGCCTCAATTTGTAACCTCTTCTCTTCAGCTAACCTCCTATCTTCCCTTTCAATATACTTGCCACATTCAGCAGTTACATACTGAATTAAAACCTGACCCTCCATGTTCATCTCCCTCGCCGTTAGCACAGCAGCCGATCTAAATTTTGCTAGGTCAGCCATCATACAAAATAACAATGACCAAGGTAAATCTAGCTAATGACAGGTAATTCTAATTATATAAAATAGCCAAGGTAATTCTAATTATTTAATTAATTAACTAATTACCACTGGCTGTGAAGATTCACCAACTTTTATTTTCCCCTTTTTATTTTAAGGGACACTTTTTAAATTTATACAATTTGTCCCCACTGGTTTAATTCTCCCACCAGGAGATTCTAATATTTATGATAAACTAAATATCCCTGGACAAGACCCCAATATTTGTAGTGGTTTTTGATGGTATTGTATGTTTGTTGTGTTACCTAGTGTAATGTATGAGGTCAGCTGTGAAGGCTCCTGAGATAAATGTAGATGTGAATTACAGAAGGCCCTTCTTACTACCACTTACGACCTCAAACATATCTCTTTTACTATTATGAATGTAGCTACGTTAAAAATCTAGGGTACTGAAATGTAATGTGTTGTAGTAGAATATACAAACACACAGATAATTAATAAGTGTAATAATATTAATAAAATTCTATAACACACTGAACTAACTCAGGCTGTTTTAGTTTAAATATTAAAATTTTCTTTAAATTTATTTGTTCTGAACCAATGTTTTATTTTGGTCAGAACATATGAAATGTTATGGAGTTATAAATGGAATGCATAAATATATGGCATAATAAAATGGAATGTGTATACATAGGTATTTTATAAGAATGGTTAATATTAATTATATTCATAATGTCTCTGGGAGAACTATTACTGGATGTGCTGTTGGGGTGGTGTCATCACACCCACTCTGTGACTAGAACAAGCTTTGTCCATTGTCTTATAAACTTTAATAAATGTATCTTTCCCAAAATTCAGTATATTTATGATGGGGAAATATTTATAAATTCTTTAGGAGTATGGTGAATCCTCAGCAGGCCACTAATCACTCATCTTGTCTGCGAAGATCTGATGCTGGATTCAGGTGGCCCACTCCTCTCGGTAGCTAGAATACAATGGTAGACTGCACCGAGACACTGTTTGGCTGCACACACATCTGCTTGTGTAACCTTGATTACTTATGTGGCACTACCTTAGTGCCACAACAGAAACTCACAATTCTGAAACAAAATTTGTGCTGTGTCAGTACTCTATTTACTGCACCACTTTTACACACAGCACAACACATCAACAATACACAGAATGGGTCAGATCTCTCTGACCACACAGCACATCTTACCCAGTTGTTTTCATATAGTACTAGTTCCCCAAGACTGCATTGCATCTGAGATATGTTCAATAGTTTCCTTTTATTCAATAAGATAGGTGATATGTTCCCACTGATCTCAGTAATAGATCCGCCTTCCATAGTCTTAGTTAGGCGTCCATATACTTTGTTTGTCTCTAGACCCTGAACTTGGGCTGGGGACCTAGAGCGAGCACTTACTTGTCGTAATCATTTTATATAATATGGCAGTATCAATCACTCGAAATATTAAAATATATAAAATAAATGCTTTCATTCTTACCAGAATTCAGAATTGAGAACACAGTTAATTGCTAGCAAAACTCAGCTGAGCTGCTGGCTATATGATGGCGTCCCACTAAATGTATGAATTATCTTCTGGGAACAACACCACAGGCAATAATCGACTGTGTCCCTGGACAGAATTGTATCAAATGGCAAAAATGCGCATCTCTGTCCCGCTAATATGATTACATTTATCCAATCACAGACTTCCCCCCTAACTTTTTCAAATCTACAACCAAAAGTCAAATTTCAGTCAGATCTCAGTCAAGTATGTATTATTGTATGTTGGTCCGTCTGTCTCTACTTGTTTTTTCATAAAAAACACGCTTGGTTCTTGGACCAACTCCATGCAATACCCTACACAAATCTGCCTCCTAAGTTATTTTTAGCCACAATTCTCCACCTTCCCCCTCTCTTTCATTACAGCTTGATTTTTGCATTTGCGTGTCTCAAGGACGAAAATTTGAAACTTTAGTGAAAGTTTGAACAGGACAGTCGCTAGTCTGATATGAACAATACAGTCTTTTGTCAATATCTTCCTTGTTATCTATCCGTCTGTATAATTTAAAGTATATTAGTTCTCTGCTTAAGATGGGCTATCAAACTAGCTAGGTTTTATATTCATAACTCTATTATTAAGAAAAAACATATTTTTTCTCAAGTTTAGTTTTTTTTTTTAAATTTGTTCGAGAACCTTCTCTAAGGCGTTTGCCGCTGAATTCAAATAAAACAACCAAGTATCGAAAAACGTCCAAGAAATGACTGTTTCGAATAAGAGCTAAGGTCTTTTTTTGTCCATTTCCTTACATTATGACAACTAGTGACGATGAATTTTTTTTCTTTTACTACCAATTGCGTCTTTTAGCCTTTCTAGATGCAAACACGTGTTCAGTCATATTTTTCCTTTTTTGATCTCCGTTTCCCTCCCGTCTACAAAAGGGTAAACCGTTTCGTCTGCACGTCTAACTAGTTAGTTTGACTGGCGGTAGGAAATGCGGGCATGGGCGAGCATGTCTCCTAGTATCTTACGCATTATTTTATCCCTACATTTTATCTTTATTATTTGGAGATATTTTAACGTTGTATCATGGTAAATTCATCACAATCGGGTGGCAGAATGAAATTTGAGCTACGTGAAGAATGCTAGTACCAGTTGCATACTAAGGGAGGTGCAAAGGGGGGTGAGGGGGACCTCCACCCCGGGTGAAAGTCAGGGGAGCGAACGAATACAATTACAACAGTACTGCACTGTATAAAAATCTACTTGCAAGCATTATATATTTTATATATTATATAATATATTATTATATCTGTGTTTTAATTTTTATTGGGGGTGCCAAAAGAAAAGATTCGCCCTAGGTGCCAATTTTTTTTTTTTAAGCACACCCCTGGCTAGTATCCGTTTAATGCCAATTCTCATTCAAAATAAAATAAATACTTTGTTAATTCGTTCGTTCTTTCCCTGATATGCCTCACGTGACACATCAGACATTACAAACAGAAGGGAAGAAAACATTTTAAAAAATAATAAAAAGTTGAGAACTACTAGTTAAAAATTTACTGAACTCAATAAGCTTGGGGCACACATGAAAGCTAAAAGACCCATGAGAAAAAAAAAACTAATGGCGAGAAATTTTAAGACGTAAGACATTTGTAAATTGGAGCAAATAAATAACGCAGACTGGTAGTAAATACTGATATAACTGGAAAAGGGGTCGTCCACATATGACGCCACGCATTAAGAGTAGAGGGGGTTCACAATTTCTTGACCAAGTGTAACAATAGGGGGAAAAGGGGGTTGGAAAAAATGTGACGTCACGCAAAAAACGTGGGTAAAGGATTTGTGACGTCATATAAGAGAGGGATCTGGGTTTTTGTGACGAAATGTGTGTTATGAGTAAAGTTCATAACATGTATGTCGAAATTAATACAGTTCGACATGTAGTTTATTTGTTTACGTACATTGGCCTGTGTTACAGGAAGTGACGTCATTACTTTTGGTGGCCAAATGGCAGACGCCAAAGTTGCCGTCTGGTGAGCTCAGCGTTCCTTTGATAAGGGATTCCCTGTGTGTATTTTCAAGGTGTTGGACGTATGTGTTCTCGGCTCCTGAGTGTTATAAGATTTCTTGGTCATATTCCTATGTATTCCATCTCTGGATTATCCATACACCTCGGTGCGATAAAGCCAGATATTATGTAAGAGGAATGATGTGTGACCTGATGAACGTGAGTTGAATTTATAATAAAATGGTATGGAAATGTCATCGACATTGTTCCAGTTACAAGACTGTATCGCGACGCTAGAGACTGTCTAGTTGATGCCATAACATAATGAGCATATCATATATGATTTATTTGGATCTACGAGATGTATAATAAATGTGTAATTAAATGGTCCAACCTGGCCTTTGGAATATCATTTATGTTGAAGTGTACGGCTTTGGGCGGGGACTGAAAAGGACATACCCCTATCGGCAATTGACTTCAAGCAGCGTCCGACTCACTATATAATAATCAAATATATCTAAAGAACTACTAACCCAAAGAAAAATGAACCGTAATAATGTGACCAAAAAAAAGGGGGTGGGGGGAGTTAACAAATGGCGTGAGGTCATTATTAGACGACCCCTCTGCTCTCAGCTGTTAATTAACCCTTTACAGCCCAAGACCGTTTATTCTGGAGTATTATCCTTAATTCATGCTTTTAAGACACATTGCCGATTTTAGAATGTGCATTGATTTACTTATAAATTAACTCATGGATAATCCATAAGGCATTACCCGTAAAAGAAGTGGTGGTTTTGCCATCTTTGATTAAAAGAATTTACTGTCACTTTGAGTTTTCATGTAGTTTTAAAGTTTAATGGTCGGGTAATTTTTGGGTTTTTAATATTTTTTTTACGTACAGTAATGCTGAGCATCTGATTGGCTAAGATCTTTCCTCTCGCGGCACAGTTGCCTGGTTTCGGGGTTAAGACCTGGTAGCGTCACGCTCCAACCTAGCCAGCTGTAAATTGGAACTTCACTCTGCTCGGGAGTTAGTTTACCTTTATGGTACTGTTATTCATAATTGTAAAGAAAATTGAATGAGGATTAATAAAAATGTTCAACTGAGTAATAACCAATAATAGAACTTTCTTCAAATGTATTGGTCACAAACACTGACCGCGAAAACTGTGCTTCAGTTGTGAGCGTCTGGGAAGGTCCAAACCTAAATACTGGACTCTCGTCTTTAAAGAGTTAATACATGTCCTTATTATAAATTTCACTATACAGTAATTCATGGTGGTTCTGGTATTCGGCACTCAAATCCAAGACACAAATGTAAATCTTTAATTTTAATGCCACGTCAGTCATATTGTAGGGCTGTGAAACATAGAAATACACCAAATAGAACAACCTGAAAAAAAAAGCTACAGTCTATCATAAATTGGTTCTTGCGTAGAATAGAAGGCTTGTACTGGTATGATTAGATCACTAATTGAACTTGTATCATTTGGTTACCAATGTGGAACTGTTGACAAGAACCAGATAAGTAGGTTAAAGGCTGAAAATGTCGACGAAATAGAAGTAGATAATGAAGAAGACGTAATAATAGAAGATGAAGAAGCAGGACTTAAAGAAGAAGTAGAACATGACGAGGAAGAAGGAATCAAGATGATGAATGAATAGTGATGGAAAAAAAGACGAGAAAAAGCACGATCGTGGAGAGGAATGGGATAAATTTAAACTATGAGAACAATATCTGTTCAAGTAAATATAAAGAAACAGTGGTGAGCTAAGGAGGGTGCGAAGGGTGGTCCGCACAGTGTGACAGCCAGAGGAGGGTTGACATCGGACACTACTGTGACAATATTATACTATTTTTTTTTTTTTTACAAATCTACTTGGTAGCATAATATCTTTTTCAGTGCGTTTATTCATAGGGTAGAGGTACCAACGGAAGGATCCTACCCCAAGTGCCAAATACTTTAAGTGCGCCCCTGAAAGAGAATGAAAATATAGATTGCAATTTAAATAATAAAAGAAAGCGTAGCTTGCAGCTTGACGTTGTCAATAAAGACAGGCATATAGAGTTTTTTTTTTTTTTTTGAGAATAAGAGGGGAGAGATGAGGTTGTGAATGTTGACAGATAGAAACTGGGTTTTTATTTATTTTTGGATAAAACTAATTACTTCCGGAAACAATAAACTCACATATTTAAGTAAAACCACGAATGGGAGGGGTAAGAGGGCATAGAAGGAGAGACAGATGGTGATAATCGAAAGAAGAGATGAAGTCAGATGTTAAAAGAGAAAGATGGATATTTTGACAGAAACCAGAGAAGTAAAAGAAAATGTTATAGACACATAAAAAATACCAAGAAATAGGAGAGTTATGAGATGAGTGAGCAGAGGAAAAGAATAAAAGAAAATAAAGGAAGAGGAAATCTGGGGGGATAAATAGATTAGGGAGGTAATTGAAACAGGAAATAAAAGAATGTATAGAAGAGAATGAAGAAATTGAAGCAATATCCTTTTTTAGAGAGGCTTTTCAGAGCTGGAGAAGTTAAATCAGACGCAATAATAAATATTTTTAAAAAAAAGAAAAGAAACAAAAACATTTTGAAAGATAGGAAAAAAGAAAAAGAAAACGAAAGACCGACTGAAGACAGAAAGAAAGAAAGAAAAGAAAGATAGAGAAACTGTAATCGATAAAGAGGTGACATTAATCTGATCTCAAAAAAAAAAAAAAAAAAAAAGTACAAACAAAAATGTCAAATAAATTAAATGGTATTGCCCTACTTACAGTTCCCGGGTGTCTCTGGGGAGTCAAAGATAGAATAGAATTTATCGCTAAGATCCCGTAGCTTCTATGACTTTTCGCATCGGGCTCGCAAGTTCATCACGTAAAATAATTGATACTGAAACCACTTCTGCAAAACGGCATGGATCCTTTGATGCAGGTTCCTGTAGAATAACCAGTTACAGTGGTGGTTCAATGCTCATTTTGAAACAAAACAAAACGAAGAAGGAGAACAACTATTTTGTTACCATCAGGCCAAGATGAGCAACATTTTTTTCTGTACTTAAATTCAAGGTCGGATAATTCTTATTTGCACTTAGAGCGAGCAATATTAGAATACATTAACGGAAAGAAAATGAAAATTATAGCAAACAATGCGACGAATTAAGCAGCACACTTAAAGCATACCACAAATGTAGGTAAGAGGGAAGAAGTAATAAGGCACTCCAGAGTCTGGAACACTGTTTGTCCAAGAAACAAAAGCACACGTCCGTAACAAGAGAAATGTACTAAGCAAATCAGCCAACCATGCATAAAATGAGATTGACGTTTTCATAACTCGAGCTCTCTCTACTCTCTGTTGAATATGTTCCCTCATCATATTGTAGGACACATGCTGCGAGCAGTCAAAAATATCGTCTCAGGTTTTCTATATGTTTCTCACCTCTCCTACAAAAAAAAAAAAAACCAACTTAGCGATGAAACTTACTATTGCAATGATAACTTGAAATTTGATACACGATCAAATCCCAGACCTAAGGGTCTCTTATATTTGGACTTGCGCCCTAATATAACCGACTAGGTTGAACGGGACGCGCCTCGCCAGAACGAGGCAAAACTTTATACAATAAAAAAAAAAGATACTCGATAGCGTCAGCTCTTAGTGACCTATTGTCCTGATGTTACATACTTTGACATAGTAATCATTCATTCATTGTTATTTTCGTTTAACATAAACTATGGATCGTAAACTGCATCTGGTCCCCTTCTAAAAAGCCTACAGAAAAGCTTGCATCTACTTTTCCAGTGGCGGTTTCTGTAGACATTTTCTTTTAAACATGATGAGGTTGCCAGTAGTATCAACAACTTGATAAAAGACGCAGCCTCTGCTCTGAATCCCTAAATGTAAACATAAATAGGAATAGACTAAGAAAAACATGGTTTGGAGGTGGGGGGTTCTCAAACTTTTTTTGCTCTTTTTTCCCCCCCCCCCCCCCCCCCTTTTGGAGCCTCATTTACCTCTGTGCCCCCCCCCCCACCCCACCCCTTCCTCATAGTTGCTGTTAGCCGGAAAAAATTACTTTACCAATTTACAGTGGTCCTCAAGAAATATGACATGGCCTCTTGGGGGTCATATGACCCACGTTGAGAACTACTGGTTTAGAGAATTGGGGACATAATGAAATGGGATAAAGAAGATATAAAACAACCTTGAGCTGATGACCCGGGACAGGGGCTACTGAGCGTGATTGAACTGTGGACATGCGCTACATGGGGGGACAGAGATGCATTGAGGATGCTTGAAAAAGATGAGAGACAGTTAGCCATGAGCGGTTCTAGGCGGGATAATTATCAAGTTATTAAAGATTCTGTGTCTGCTGCAAGTTTTCACTGTTAAAATCTCCCAGCATTCTATTCAACTTTAACGGTACAAAGTAAACCAGGGGTTTTCAGTCTATTATTAACGGCCACGGCCCGAAATTTCACAGTTTGTGAAGCTAGCGACCCAAGTACCAAAACTGACTAATCATCATCATCATCATCAAGAACAATCAATCATTAACTCTTCAGCTCCACAACAAACTTATGCCAAGACTTCCTGTCCCGTGCCATCCGCTCAAAGTCTGTCCATGTCTTCTTCATTCCATTCATCTGTCTCCAAGTCTCTTCTCCGTGTGATCCTTGATCTTTCTCTAGCTATCTTACCCCGGCGATTCTAGAACAAGGGCTACCTGGTAGTGCTATAAACATAATTCCTCAATGTGTGTTCAATCCACGTCCGGCGTCTTCTTCTCATCTCTGCTCTCACTGGCCGTTGTCTGGCTCCTGTCATCATTTTCATATTAGTGATCTTGCAATGCCACTCCAGTCTTTCTATTCTACGCCAGCACCCATTTATGAAAGTCTGTAGCTTTTTGCTTGTTGTATTTATTGATCTCCATGTTTCAGAATCATACAATAAGACTGATTTGGCATTAGAATTGAATATTCCTATTTTTGTGTTGGGCGTCATTTCTTTTGATCCCATATATTTTCCAATGCAATGAAAGCTCCAATAGCCTTTTGTACTCTTAATTTGATATCGTAGCGAAACGAACGAGTAAAAATTTTTAAAATTATTTCAGCCAAAAGCATCATGCTTAAAACTTCGAGTAAGGGACACTTAAGGGACGCGACCCATCGCAAAGTTTTCCGTGACCTAATTGTTGGGTCGCAGCTCATATGTTGAAAATCACTGTTGTAAAGGAATTTGTCCCTAACTTTTCTTGATATTTGCTAGGACACTTGCATAGTTAGCGTCTGCGTGGGAGTTTGTTAACAACTCTTAATTATTATTTCTACTTCGGCTCTGTTCAGATAATTGGGACATCAAATGTTTATTGTTTGTATTAGTTCACTCACTATGCTACTGTGTTTAGTGGCTTCCCCGTTTATTTGCACATCCGTTTATCTCGCGCGCCATTCTTCAGGTTATATGCACACAGTAAACAAATATTACATTTTTTAATAGCACTTTTCGTTAAAAAAGTGAGTTATGACAATAAATATTGTTTTAATTAATTTACTGTAATTTTGTGTTAAATATATTTAGATAGTGCCTAAAAATGCTCAAACGTGCGCGTTCTTATCGTTTGTAATTTTGCGTTTATTTTACTCTCAGTAGATAGTTCAGATATTGTCTTCCTCGTTCGCTCTCAGATTTCTACATTAATGACTCTAATAAAGGCAGTAGTCAGCTCAAGGTTCCTGACATCTCCAAACAGTTTTTCGTGGAGAGAAGTAGGCTGTTGCCATACGCTAATCCGTTCACTGCTGTAAGTTGGGCAGGACTGCAGCAGATGTTCAGCTGTCATGTGGCTGATGCCACAGGGGCAGAGATCTGTGGTACCAATCCTGTACATGTGTTATAGAGTACCACAACCTGTTGTGTCCATTGTGTAACCGGAAAATGATGACCTGATCTCGCTTAAATAATTATTTCCGATCATGTTTTGGCAGGTTACATGCTCGTAAATTAATAATAAATCAGTCCACTTGCTCACAAGTAGAGCATTGCAAACATAACTGAAATATGACTTGTTCTCTGTTAAGCGCCTATCCGAGAATACGCTAACAAACTGATCGCGGCTGGCGTTTCCAGCTTCTTTACTGTTCTTCAGTATTTTATATTCATTCCATGTGCTAAGCAGGATGATACACCACGAAATGGCACACTACGGTGGTCGTTTCCTTTTTATGTAGTAGTATTTTTTTTTTTCGTATTTAGGGTTGTTGAGAGCTGCGTACGGTGATTGAAAGATTCGGGTTTACTCGATGGGGTGTTGCTTCATTTATCGTCGCGCGGTCCTATGTAAAAGTTACACCGTTGTTAAAGGAAGGACTTTAGAAGAGAGAGTGGAAAGTTAGTGGCTGGTGTTAAGACCGCTTGGCCTAATGTACTTATACAAGGTGTCCATAAAAGATTGCACCCTTTTCAAAAAATGTATTCTCGGCCCCATGATGTGGTACGAGGATGCTTTCTATCACAAAAGTAAGACAATCTCTGCAAATTTTTAAGCATACCTTACTAAGAATTAAAAGAATGTACCTATTTCTTTTTTTTTTCACCTACTTGACCAGTGTGCTGAGATACATGTAACAATTACAGGTTGCAACTCAACTGCGAAAGTCTCACTCGAAATACCCGCTGCGCGCATTCGCACCTTTTTTAGTCTTTGCAATGTATACTTAAAAACTTGCAGAGATTATCTTACTTTTGTGATAGAAAGTATCCTCGTACCACGTCATGGGGCCGAGAATAAATTATTTGAAAAGGGTACAATCATTTATGGACACCCTGTATATTTAAGTCGTCGAAGAAGTAACTGAATGACAAATATATAACCTACCCAGTAGCTCTGCAGCGTTGGCGTAACTGGCGAGTCCTTTTTAGGCCTTTAGGCTAGCAGATAGATAATGTTAGTCCTTTTCAGGACTTAGTATCTATCAACGCTGATCGGATGGTAAATGCGTGTAACCGGGGATGACGGTAACAAATAAGTTCTATGTAACCTGGGAGGTGATGACACTTGATGAGGATTCCTTCTAGTTGGTGCTGGCTTATCTCTAGAGATGGTAAACTACTTGAGGATAGGGTAACCCAGATTCTTAGTTACCGTACTTTGGTTGGATGGTGTGATCTTCATTAGTGGTGATACTGATTAATCTTATGATGTTCGATTAATCAATTTAAACCTCATGTTCGATTAATCGATTAAAATCCATTTTTGGTCCGAGAAAACTCGATTGTCTATTAACCTAAAATTCCAGTGTAAATAAAACACACTGAAATATAGTCATCAGTTATATTATGACTAGTAACAAGTCTTGTCTCAATAGAAGATAATCTATAGGCACACGTTTACATGTCTGGTGCTGATGCTTCTCTCTGCTAAGTACTTCTGGAACACTGTAAGGCTGGAAGCTCACTCTAACACTCCTAGAAAATGACGCTATCGTCTCCTTATAAACCCAAATAGTTGAGCGGTGCACGCCAGTAGTCTCTTTTCCATTGGTTAGTCTTTTCCAATGCGAAATCTTACGATTTATTTTATTGGTCTGACTTCACGCGTTGCACCACTACCTATTTAAATTAGTAACGGCGTCGTGTGACACATTTGCATAAACTTTATGTTAAGTAGATAAATTTGCATGAGCTTTATGTTAAGTAGTTAACCTGTTCGGACTTGTTTAAACTGTGGCGTGGATTTTTTTCTATAGTCCGTTTCTACTGTAAAACGTTAACTTGTTTAAGCCACAGCTTGTATTTCTTATAGCCCGTTTCCCATAAAGTTCTTAACGTCAGTTATATCTTACGTTATTATACTTTCTTTTATTATCTTATAACCATTAATTCAAATCTAAGGATGTTGTTATTTACTATCTTTTGTTTCCTATGACCATCCGGTCACATGCGCTCTGATATAACCAAGTAGGTTGAAAGGAACGCGCCTCGCCACAAGAAGGCAAAAACCGATCAAAAAAAAAAAAACAACTGAATGACTGTTGGAATTTTGACGCACATGGTATATCAGTGAACTGTGATGGTGAACCTTCAGATCTTAGGATAAATCGTTCAGAGCGTATCCGTTGACTTGTACATGGCCGAATCGTATTTGTCACAGAGGTCGACACTGTTGATAAGGAACGATTTCCATGTTTATAATTACAAGGAGCTATGAATTAGCCTACGTATTATGTTTTGAATTATGTGAATTTATTATTTAATCTCAAAGTTTCGGATTAAATTCCGCAGGATCGTCTTTGCTGTGTTGGGTGATTCTCTGTTGTTGTAAAAGACACGTTGTACGACAGTAAACAGCTAAAGGTCGTCCATAAGCAGATACTGCCGTAGGGGAGTGAAGTGTTAGAGACTTCACCATACTAGGTCCAGTATCGAGAGGTGGGATGACCAGTTCCCTTCCTCGCAGCCTTTTCCTTCCCTAACTCAAATAGCACAGCCAGGTACCCATTTACAGCTGGGGAGACTGGAGCTTGTCGGTACCGTGGTTTTAATCCGGCACCTTTGCCGCTAGAGACCAGCGCTCAAACCACTCTGTCAATCGAACGCGTGTATGAAAGTAATCACTCAGTTGACGGGTTACACAACATACGTGATTTTTTACTTGTTTCAATTCTGCATTGTCTTTAAGCATTTCTTGCAAAGCTGGTGTAAACATTTTATTGTGTCCAATTGTCACGGGTTGCTTTCCCTTGCTCTGCAGCAGTGGTCCAACAGTGGCCAAAACCTAGAGTATCTAATGTGGGTCTTCAAAGGTGTCTCCCTGCGCACAAGATTACTCTTGGCAGAGTTGTAGATAGAAGGATATCATTATGCTACTACCTCGAGGTTGTATTCACAAGATATTTGAGAAGTCAAGAACAATGCTGAATTAGTCTGAGCAAGTTAACTTTTTATCTGACCCGTCATTTTTGTGAAGGATTGTCTTATAATTAGCTCGTTCAAGCACCCAGCTGATTTAACTCAGAGAAATTCCTCTTATTAGCTCTCTATCTGTCTCTGTATATATATATATATATTAAAAACGCACCACTATTATATATACTGATGCCGAGAAGCTGAAAAAAAAAGTGTGGGAATTGATTTTCCCCCATGTTTGCCAAGAGGTAGAGAGCGAATGGCTGCTGGAATGGAAAGTGCATGATTCGACCCACGGGTTTGTGTACAGACTACATGAAAACAATGAAAATTACACGTGCAGAACGATTTCCAACAGCTATGACCCAGAAAATGTGTACGCGTTTTGGCAGTATACCCGGTATAAAAAGGCCGTTGAGACAAAACCCTCAGTACATGTGCTTGAAATGCCACGACTATCTAAAAACGGCCGCCAACGAGCCATTGGTATGTTGGAGACCGGAATGAGCTCGCGGGCAATTGCCAGAAGGATGAATTGAGACCACAGCACTTTTGTACGTCTCAATGAACGTTACGGAACCACTGGAGGTGCCCGGGATAGACTTCGGAGTGGCCAACCACGAGTTACTACCCCTGCGCAAGATCGTCATATTGTGCTGAGTCACCTAAGAAATCGTTCTCTCCCGGCAAGTCAAACAGCAAGAGCAATAGTGGGTAGACATGGGCAAGTCTCTTGGATGACAGTCATACGATGACTCAGCGATACAGGCCTTACTGCAAGACGACCTTATGTTGGGCCAAACTTGACTCACAGACATCGTCAGCAGCGCCTGCAATGGGCAGAGCAACATGTCAGATGGACTAGACTGCAGTGGAATGCTGTCCTATTCACAGACGAGAGCAGATTCAACATATCCTTTGCTGATGGACGTATGCGGATTTGGCGACGGTGTGGAGAGCGCTTTGCAGATTGCTGTGTCAACCGATTTAAAAGTGGCAGTATTCACATTTGGGGATGATTGAGTTTTCACCATTGCTTGCCTCTTCAAGTCTTCCGTGGAAATTTTAATGCTGTGACATATCGAGATGAGGTTCTGGATGCACTGGTTGCTCCTGCGTTCACAATTTATCCAGACCTGCAGCTTCTCCAGCAGGATAACGCACGTGCATTTTTTTGTATTTTTGCTTTTCTCCCTTGCCTGCACAGAATGCAATTAATTTCATAACAATCAAATGTACAAATTAATGACCAGCATGGATTCATAGGAAAATGAATAAAGATTCCAAATATGTAAAGTTGTAAACACTTATATTTACATTTCACACTCTGTTCCTGGATTATACAGGTGGTGCGTTTTTAATGTGCTTCAGTATATATATATATATATATATGTATTTCTTCTTCTTCTTCTTCCGTCCTTAGCCACCGACCGTCAAAGCAGTCAGTGGCCATTACGCCTAGTGGCGTCTTAGGGCAACAGCAGATAAGTTTTCTTTGCCATTGTTTCCCATCACGCCTATTGGCGTCTTTAGGGCAACGGCAAATCAATCCATCTGCTGTTGTTTCCGTAATCGAAGTGACTGGCAAACGGGTGATCAGCCCGTTGGTATATATATGTATATATATGTATATATATGTATATATATGTATATATATGTATATATATGTATATATATGTATATATATATATATATATATATATATATAATATATATATATATATATATATATATATAATATATAATATATATATATATATATATATATATATATATATACATATATATATATATATACTAGAGGTTCTGGAGCATACATATGTCTTTCTCACTGTAATGATTAATTCAACTATGAATTTGTCAAAATAAACATTTACAAATGTGATGCTCAATTACTTTTATACAAATGTAAATAAATATGACTGGTGATTATGAAAAATAATTAGTTGTTAAGCTTGATTAATTTTGCAAAATAAAGTTTGTTTTGGTGGCCTGTTAAAATTGTGACTTGCCAAAATGCTGAAGTGTCGATGCTGCTTTAAGTAGATTCGTCTCTGTGGTGAGGGGCATGTTTTCTGATCAGTTCAAGATGTAACCGCTCCGGGTCAAGGCAAGAATCTTCAGGTGTCGATTTCAAGCTTCAAATAACAGTCTAGTGGTCCAGTGAATGTCTCTCCGGGTCGTACCACAATTAGTCCGGTCGCCTCGTAGTGGTGCCACAAACTTTAGAGGGAATAAAAGAACAAATTCCGCTGCTAAATATTTGTTTACCTGATATTAATCAGACGTCTTTTCCCGCTGTCCATCAGCCATTTGTTTTCTCATATTTTTTACTCTCCCTGAGCGTATATCATATCACACAGGGCATGTGATGAAAATGCACTAGAATGTCAGTTAATTTAAGGAAAAATTTGCGACTGGACAGCGGCAGTGGCTTGTGCCTAAAGGTACATATACAATTTACGTACATTCACCAAATGATAATATACAACTATTCATAAATTGATGTAATCATCACTCTTCCCCGGCTCGATTCGGAGTCTAGGGTTACTTCTGCTTTTGGTTCTTCCGTGAGAACTAGCATAAAGCAATCACCAGCGCTTGCTGTGGTGGTTCACGAATGTATCTTTTTCAGATGCTGAGGTTGACAGCCTAGTATGAACCTTTAACACCACTAGAAAGTATGAATATGTCAAATTCAGAGCATAGAAATTTGTTATACTCACCTCAGTAATTGAGAAATCTTAGACTTCTTGCTCAGTAGAATAGTTCTGGCAACTTAACACAGATGCCTCGAACACACGTCTGGGGTGTTATTTATATTTCAGAATCCCTCTGTGACTTGTGAGTGGTCCTGTAGAATTCCGGGTTCCGTATTAATGTTGGCGAGTTTTCTACTGATGTACAGAGATGCTCTTAATACTTTTTATCCGGTTGTATAAATTCAGAATTCAACTCTATTCTTTCAAGGTCCGAACTGTCAGCGTTGACGATTTCAGGAATGCAGTGCCGTATGTCAAACTTTTCATACGTTATTTCGTAAGTTCACGGCCAACGCTTCCAAGTGGCGTTTTATGACAAACTCTCAATCAGCGCGGTTGTTTATTTGCGCCTCAAATGGCAGCCAATACACTCAAAGTTATTATTATGAAAACTGTTCCTCGTGTAGTATTATGTAGTACTTATGCGTTTGAAGATTTCAAACAGTCATCCTTTGTATATGGAGTTGCTACATCCAACAGTTCTTAGTAATGTTTACGTTACAACATCTTACTTTTTTCATGATCATAACCAGGTTGTCCGGAAGTTTCTTTACATCCTTCGTCCTGCTCGCTCTTCCAGATGTCTTCCAAGATTATTTCGTTTGTCTATAATCACCTAACCCTGCTGCCGAGTCGGAAGTAATTATGCAATCTTAAGCAAACACTTAATGCTCGCATTTACCTGGAGTCAATGTGCTATTATCACGTTTTAGGGACTCAATTAATCTATCAGAGATGGGCGATACGCTTGTCTGGCCCTGAAATGCATCGAAGCGTGAAACGTGAACAACGACATTAGGGAAAAAGAGTGTGCTAACAATAGAATAATGCACCTAATTCAGTACGCACAACAAATGTAGTTCAATACTGCCGGAGAGGAGAAGAGAGTGCACAAATTATGTCACACCACCCACCCATAATTCTTTACACTAGTCACTTCTATACCACTTTGTTTATTTTGTCACAGATTAGTCTTTGGAGCAAATACACATAGGTACACCATTCTTTACATGTTTTGACTAATTCATTTCATTCAATTTTAGTACTCTCACCCCCCCCCCCCACCCCCTCTCACCCTAGTTATTTACACGTCAGTTCTATACTTCTCTGTTTGCTTTTCGTGCACAAGTCTTTGGAGCAAATTCACATAATTTATAAAATTCTGTATTTATCCTGGCAAATCCAGTGCATACATTATTTTAATGTCCACTAACCACAGTTCTTTATACTACCATAGTCAGTTCTATACCGTTCTGTTTACTTTTCGTAGCGTAGTCCTTGGAGCAAATATGCTTAAATACCTTGTATACCATTTTTTGCTTGTTCTGACTAATTTATTGCACACATGTTTTTACGGTTCACCCACCACAATTCTTTACTCTGGTCAGTTCTATACCACTCTGTTTGCTTTTCGTAGATTAATATTTGGAGCAAATATGCATAATTTATAACATTCTTTGTTTGTTCTGTCAAATTTAGTCATTCATTTTATTCCACCCACTGTCGTACGGAAGGTTAATTGTGTTATTTTTGCCCGTCTTAGTATATAGAGTGGATGTCGACAGATACGCTAGAATATATAGAAATAGATTTTTGTTTCACAGGTGGTGGAATTGAGGAAAAAGATCTGTCTCTGGAATGATTAGATAATTTCTTCCAGCCTGTCCCTACGACTGTACTTTTAGTGCAAGACAGCTTTTATCTCCCTATCAAGAATAGATAAGTTAATCTACACACTCGCAGCTATGTGACACAAGACACACAAACGTGAAAAAACTAAGGATAAATGGGTATGGGTTTGACCAACACACAAAGGTAAGTTTCTTTGTAGTTTATTATCATTAAAACTCGACAACATCAAAGTATCTAAAGGAAAAAGATCAAAGAGTCATTTACATGCATATGTAATAAAGCAGAAAAAGTGCACCCTCCCAAATGGAGAAAAAGAACTCTGAAATTATTTACCCAAAGGTTGAAGGTTAGCACTCTGTTACAGAATAAACAGTAGGGGTACTCTAAGACCCAGTAAAATAAAATATTTTTAGACAAATTAGATACATAGATAGTTTTCCCTCAAACAAGAAAATACTCGCACACTCTTGCAAACAGGGGCCACTCTCACACTCTTACCTAATTGCCTGGTATGGTAGGTCTGTAATATCCCTTGGTAATAGAATTATTCCATGAATATATTATTTAATTCACTTAATATTCTGTCACCCCAGTTGTCGCAGATCCAAATTGGTCCCAGTCCATCCTCCGAAATTGGTTCATGAGGTGAACGCCTAATATAGTTGCGTTTCCTATTAGTGTTATTACAAATAGTTAAAAAAACTGAGAGAGTTCTTGAGGTTCACTCTTTAGCGGGAAAAATACTTCCAGTATTGGGAAAACATCTGGTTGCTAGAACTTTGTTCATAGGCTGATGATGGTTCTTCTATCGGCCAACTTGTGGCTGGTTATATATATATATATATATATATATATATATATATATATATATATATATATATATATATATATATATATATATATATATATATATGTGTGTGTGTGTATTATTATAATAATAATAATAGCTCCTTCAGTCATAACTGACTATGGGAATGCGCCCCTGAGGTGGCAGCCCTCAGCTGCTTATTTTCCAGGTGCTCCTTTCGACGTTTTCTCCTCACCTCTGTTTCTTGTGTGAGCCTCTTTTCGCCCAATCTGAGGTGGTGCCGTAAATAGCATCGCCACTTAGTGCGATCGGCAGCTTCATCCTCCCATGTTGCTGGATCCATGTCCAGTGCCCTCATATCTCTCTTGCACATATCTTTGAACCTCAGCTGTGGTCGCCCAACTGTTCTCTTGCCATCTGCTAATTGTCCGTAGAAGATATCTTTTGGGATGCGACCATCTTCCATGCGGCGAACATGGCCAAGCCAGCGAAGTCTGCGCTGTCTAAGCAGCGTATACATACTTTGAACGCCAGCACGTGACAACACCTCGACATTTGTCACTTTATCTTTCCACGAGATGCCGATGATGCGGCGTAGACACCGCAAATGGAAGGTATTGAGCCTTCTTTCTTGCTTAGCATAGGTCGTCCAGGTCTCGCTGCCATATAGGAGTGTGCTGGTGACGCAGGCATTATATACCGCAGCTTTGGTCTTCATTGTGAGTTTAGAGTTTCCCCAAACACGCGATGTGAGGCGGGCAAAGGTAGCTGCAGCTTTGCCAATGCGGCTGTCGATTTCTGTATCCAGTGAGAGTTTGTCATTGATGGTAGACCCAAGGTATGTGAAGTGGTGCACCACTGCCAATTCATAGTTATCGATAGTGATAACTGGTGCAGCACCCACATCCTGACTCAGCACATTCGTTTTCTTTAGACTTATTTTGAGGCCAAAGTCCTTGCATGCTTTAGTGAAGCGATTCATCAAGCTCTGAAATATATATATATATATATATATATATATATATATATGGGTTTTGTAAGTCCAGTTATAAAAAAAACGAAATTCATTGTCCTCCAATACTCTCTGGCGTGTGCTCGTTCACAAATGAAATTGGTGACGCACGGACAAGAAAAAGAGAAAATAACAAGTCCAAAAAAAGGAAAAAGAAAAAGACCGCTGGCCGCTCTTGTGATCAGGTCTGCAAATAATACAAGAACATTTATATAAAAATATGCGAATCCTATATTTACACACACTGACGGGGACAAAACGATCTCTTCTCTACTCCGTCAGTCCTGATTAAATTTACACGGCACACGGTGGTTCCTTACTCTTATCAGTTAACAAATTTCACTGGCAGCTGAGTTCAGACTGGTCTGAGTTATGTTAGCTCGCCCGCCCCTGCTCGCCGGCGTCAGCGTACAATGAAGCTTATTATTTAATCTGTCCATACGCGCTGCCTAAACAATGATCGCCTGTCATTAAATAGCAATTAAATTGTCGGCATCTGTTGGCTTTCCCGTATATGATTAAAATAATAGACACTATAACAAATATGCACAAATGAAATATAACGTTGTATTCTATCCCACAGTATCAGTTTACTGTCTATACGGGTGGCGTGATTTAACATTTTAATAGAATATCTGGTAGGAAATCGCTACGCGTTACTTTATTTCACTCGTTTTACTAGCGAGAAAATCTAAGTGAAGACTAAATGTTAAAAGCTATCACTTCTTAAAAACATTTGCCCTATTATCCTTTACCAGAAAATTCAGAAATGAAAATCATCCACGAAAACTAGTAACACATCCACACAAGGAAATCTGGTTTCTAGGACTGCGCTTAGACTATTCAAAATTCTGACTGACAACTGATGATGGGGTTAAGAAAACAACAGTATATACATATATCATTATGATTCTCTGATCTCTGAATGCGTTAATTTCGCGTTCCGGTGTTATCCAGAATTTCAGAAGCTAAGCGTATCAAGATAAAGGCTTTACGGTTGGACTTCGTCGAGGTTTCAACCGTCATCAAAAGACTTACTGTTCTCTAACGGGTTTTCTCTGTAAGGATGTCCGCTTCTGAAGATCAAAGAGCCTAGGGGTTTCTAACTCCCCTGAGAATGAACTTCAAAGGGTCTGTGTTTTTGTCTTCCCCACTTATTTGCTCGAATTCTAGTGCTACGCGTACATCTAAACAAATTTCACTTGGCGATGAAGAAAAACGGAATTGGTTCTGTAGTAGGAAGACTATGAAAAATATGTTTAGGAATTTTCAAGAAGAATTGTTGTTATCTGTACGACCGATCAGAAGGTATGAAGTATATTTTATGATTATGATTCGAATTATGTACAAGGTATCTCCTGGATGTCTCTATAACATTTGGTTACATGTTCGTCTCTTCTAAATAAACTCTTCAACTACCAACTGCAGGGAATTAAATACTTTTATCTAGTTTAGCTTTTTTTCAGTTGTTAGATAGACGTCATGGGAACAAGCAATTGTTGTTCTTGGCAAGGTGTTTTGACATTGGCACGCTTTACTTCAGGTTTTTGTTAACACCGTCTATTCATCTACCTATTAGATGACTCTTGTTCTACAGCCAGATATTCTATGGTTGAACTTCTGCTCTCTTTAATTTACTAGTTCATCGTTAACCAATCTCAAATGAGCTTTAGCATTCATTCATTACCCTTCAGGCCCTCATGGAGGAGAAACCTTGCGAAGTCATCCTCTTATGTGCCATCCTGTCTTGTGCCATCCTCTCATGTGCCATTCTCTCATGTGCCATCCTCTCATGTGCCACTCTCTCATGTGCCACTCACTCATACAATCCTCACATTTGCCATCCTCTCATGTGCCATCCTCTCCTGTGTCATTCTCTCATGTGCCACTCACTCATATACAATCCTCACATTTGCCATCCTCTCATGTGCCATTCTCTCATGTGCCATTCTCTCATGTGCCATCCTCTCATGTGCCACTCTCTCATGTGCCATTCTCTCATGTGCCACTCTCTCATGTGCCACTCACTCATGTACAATCCTCATGTCACCGTGGGGTTTGCCCAAGCATTATTCATGCTATTGTTAAGGTGAGACAAACAGTTAGGACAGCTTACATGAGAAAATAATGAATGAAAATACTAATATTGCTAACTGATAACGGTTCAGAATACCGGCTCATGTTTATTAATAGTGAGTGATTATCTTGAGTTGTAAATAGAAAGTTCGAGAACAAGAAAAAAAAAGGCTCGACCAATAAATTTAAGTAAAAAGATTTGGGTCAGCGAATCAGAAGAGTGGCGAGAGAAACACACCACGAGAAATGACCAGAGGTCATTAGATGACAGTGAGTCCTGAGTTGTGCTTCAGGAAGAAGGTGTGATCGCTGTGCGGACAAGATGAACCTTCTGTGGTTTTACAGATAGGGTTTATCTGAATATATTTAGATGTCCCGCCATCACTAGCCAGTGTTATCCTATTGGGAGATATTATTTGATTCTGTGGTTCACAGTTAAGGTGTATTTCTGAAAGGAGATCAGAGCTTATGCTGTTTTTTGTAAGCATTGAACTATGATTATGTATTTGCACAGAGTAGAATTTTGTTTCCAGGAGAGTTGTGCAGAAGCACGATTTTGTCACTTCAGTATGAGTACTTTACGACTATGTACCAAGAAAACGGATGGTTATGAGCAAATAACGACTATCTGTAAAGTATCAAAAGGCTTTAAACATGTGAAGGAAACTAGAGATATTATAGAGGAGCCATATTGAACAAGGTTTGAAGTATCCAGAATTGCATATGATTTTCAAGAAAAAGTGAATGTCGACTTTTATAGAAGAGCTTCAAATATGCTCTCTCACTTGTAAGTATCAGAAGGGTGTACATACAATTATTTAGGCATGAGATGAATTTTGTTGCTAGGAGCAGTTATGGAGACCTGTCTGACCAGTTCGTCGAGGAAGATATTTAAGTAACAAATAAAGTATGGAATGCTAATAAAGAGCATTGGTATATGAGGAAAGAGGAGCAGGTTTTGGGAAGACTAAGGAAGTCCACGGAGAAAAGAATAGGTTAAAGAGGAATATGGAAGTTACGAGACATAGAATTCATGTATGAGTTAACCTGAAGCACAAAGACCCAGTACATGCTTCTATGAGAACTCTATCATTTGAAGGAACCATTATACTTGTTGTTTTATTAAGTTATTAAAAGTTTTTGAAGGATCAGAGTGATTTTGATTCCATCTTTATGAGTTGCTGATCGTATGCCATGTACATTTAAACTACCACTATATGAAGTCACTATTAACATCAAAGAAGGAACTGAACGAACCTGAAGTATACAAGAAAAGGATTAGAGTATCATCCAGGAATTTACACCTCTGGCGGAGATGGCCAGTAATGATTTCAACTAAATAACTTGGAAGATAACACGGAGTGAAAGAAAGAAGATAAAAAGAGAAGTTGTAAAATTAAATTACGTCACTAGGACTACCATCTGCCACCTAGTTATATAGAGCTGTTACACTCACATTTGTCATCCTCTTATGTGCCACTCTCTCATGTGCCATCCTCACATTTGCCATTCTCTCATGTGCCATCCTCTCATGTGCCACTCTATCATGTGACATCCTCTCATGTGCCATCCTCTCATGTGCCATCCGCTCATGTGACATCCTCTCATGTGCCATTCTCTCATGTGCCATCCTCACGTGTATCACCCTCACATGTGCCATCCTCTCATGTGCCACTCTCTCATGTGACATCCTCTCATGTGCCATCCTCTCATGTGCCATCCGCTCATCGTCTTTCGATGTATTCTTTATCTCTCTCATTTATGTCTCCAGTTCACGTCTGCATTTGCTTGTAGGTTTGCCTCTGTTTTTCTTACCCTGAAGATTTCCTAAAAAGAACTGCCATGTAAGGCTATCTAACAAGTCTTCAGTATGTACCTTATCCACTGCCAGCTACTTTTTTTCATCTTTTATTCCACCGACAAATGTCTGATTCCTGTCATCGGTTTCACATAAGAGATTTGTCAATGCTTTAATTTTGCGCAATCAACTATTTACGAAATTCTATTAGTTCTTGATTGTTATATTTTGTTCTCCGTGTTTCAGAACCATATAATAGGACTGTCGTGTCGTAAATTTTGAGAAGATAGGACTGAGATATTTATGGCCCCGTACTAGCAGAGGTGATAGTGATAGCTATGTGAGAGGAAGGTGTAAGAAATAGTTCCTGTTTCACGAGGAGAAATGGTGTAAGAGAAAGAACAGTCTTGGATTGAGTAATTGCTCTAATCCAGCCTATCTTTTACGACTCTATTTAAAAGTAGACGCACTTTCTCACTTGGTACAGATTCAAATTACACTACCCTCACGTACACACACAATTTTGTGACAGAGATACGTACAGACGTGAAAACAGATAAACTATGGATCACATATAAGGGCAGGGGTTTTTGACCAACACTATAGCTTAAGGTTTATTTAGTTTTATTTTTTTTTCACTAGAAATATCACAACATCAAGAAAAGCATTACATCAATAAATTTTGGTTTCATAACCCTCCACTCCCAAAGCAGCATAGGCCTTCAACAAACACATGCCAAGTCCTCCTGTCACGTGCCATCATCCCAAGTTCCTTCCACGTTCTCCTCATCATTTTCATCTCTGTTTCCAGCCCTCTTTTCCATGTGCTTCTTGGTCTACCTCTGTCTCTCTTGCCCTGGGGGTTCTAGAACAAGGACTGTCTTGTAATGCTATCAACAGGTTTCCTTAGTGTGTGTCCTATCCATCGCCATCGTCTTCTTCTTATCTCTTGTTCCACTGGCACTTGTCTAGTTCTTGTCATCAGTTCCACGTTGGTAACCTTGTCATACCATTTTAATCCCTCTATTCTACGCAAGCACCCATTTATGAAAGTCTGTAGCCTTTTGGTTGTTGTCTTTGTTGTTCTCCATGTCTCAGAGCCATACAATAGGAGTGACTTCACATTTGAGTTAAAGATTCTTATTTTCGTGTTGAATCCGATTTCTCTTGATCTCCATATATTTCCCATTGCAATGAAAGCTCCTCTTGCTTTTTGTATTCTTATTTTGATAGCACTGTCTGTCCCTCCAACTTTGTCTATATTTCTGCCAAGATATGTGTACGATTCTACATCTTGTATTGGTGCTTCTTCAAGTTCAACCCTGTTTTCATTACCTGCATTTATTCTCATTATCTTTGTCTTTTCCCTGTGTATTTTCAGACCCAATTGCTGTGACCTCTCATCGAGTGTTTTCAATTTGTCCTGCATCCGATTACGGTTATGAGACAGAAGAGCCAAGTCGTCAGCAAAATCCAGATCATCCAACTGCTTAGTCAGAGTCCACTGGATTCCATTTCTTTTGTGTGTTGTTGATGTTCTCATAACCAAGTCTATTGCTAATAAGAAAAGAAATGGAGACAAGAGGCATCCCTGTCGCACTCCTGTTCTTATCCCAAATGGTTCTGTAAGCTGTCCTTCATGAAGAACTCTGCATGTCATGTCTTCATATGTTTTCTTTATTAAATTAATGATCTTCAGGGGAACTCCATAATGCCTCATCAATTTCCAAAGTGATTCTCTGTCCACACTGTCAAATGCCTTTTCGTAGTCCACAAATCCGATGTATAGTGGGGAATTCCATTCCAGACTTTGTTCAACTATTATTCTCACAGTGGCTATCTGGTCTGTACAGGATCTGTTTTGTCGAAAACCTGCTTGTTCATCTCTCAGTTTCTTGTCTATGGACTCTTTTAATCTCTCATTGATAATCCTATTTAATACTTTTCCTGGCACTGACAGTAACATTATTCCTCTATAATTTGTGCACTCTTGTAAATTTCCCTTCTCAGGCAACTTAACCAGATATCCTTCCTTCCATTCTGCTGGTATCTCTTCCTTTTCCCAGACTTTACCAAGTAATTTATATAACATCTCCGTAGCCATGTCGATATCTGCTTTGATGGCCTCTGCTGGAATGCCATCAGGTCCAGACGGTTTTCCATCTCTTAGAAGCTTTATGCTTTCCTTTATTTCTTCCTTCGTTGGTCTTTCACCGTTAATTTGTAGATATTCTTCTGCTGGCTGGATGTCCGGGGGGTTTTGTGGAGCTGGTCTATTGAGAAGGTCCTCAAAGTATTCTGTCCACCTCTTCATTTGCTCTTGTATATTGCTGAGCAGTTTTCCATTCATGTCTTTTATGAGTTAACTTGTTTGCTTGCATTTTCCTGTCAGCTTCTTTGTGCTGTTATACAGTTCTCTCATATTTCCTTTGGCTGCAGTATCTTCTGCCTCTCTTGCCAACTCCTCAATATACTTCCTCTTGTCTCTTTTGATACTTCTTTTAACTTCTTTGTTTGCTTCTGTGTACACTTCTTGAGCCTTGGCTTCGGAACTTCTGGTTTTGCTTGTGTTTAAATCTGCTTTCTTGTTTTTTTTTCTGTCTTTTATCTTATTGATGGTTTCTGTTGTTATCCATGCTTTTTGTTGTCGTTCCCTTTTCCCCAGTATTTCTTCACATATCTTATTCCATACCGTTTTGATTTGCTGCCAATAGTCTTCTGTATTCTCTACATCTTCCAGCTGTTGGAGCACTAGGAATTTGTTGGATATTGTGACCGCAAATTTGTCTCTTGTATCTTGATTTCTTAGATGTCCTACATTAAACTGTTGTCTATAATTTTGCATTGTTGCATATCTCTTGAGTTTCATTTTTACTTTGTCTATCAGAAGGTGGTGATCGGATGCCACATCTGCTCCTCTATATACCTTTACATCCTGCAATGATGATCTAAACTTCTTGTTTATGCATATATGATCAATCTGATTTTCTGTTCTATGGTCTGGTGATATCCATGTTGCCTGGTGTATTCTCTTATGTGGAAACATGCTTCCTCCTATAGCCAGTTGATTTGAAGCACAGACGTTTGAGAATAGTTCCCCATTTTCATTCATTAATCCTAGCCCCTGTTTTCCCATGACTTCTTCAAAGCCGGTGTTGACTGTACCTATCTTTGCATTCATGTCACCCATAAAAATTGTGATGTCTCTTCTTTTTACTTTTTCCATAATTGCCTGTAGTCTAGTATAAAATACTTCTTTCACAGACTCTTCTTTGTCATTAGTTGGTGCATAACATTGGATGACATTTACATTTATTTTCTTTTTAGCTGTTTTAAAAGTAGCTGTTATTATTCTGGATCCAACGGCTTCTCATTCAATGAGTGCTTTCTGTGCTTCTTTAGATAACATAAGAGCTACCCCTTCACTGTGGTGTGAACTTTCGTCTTTATTTCCTGAGGACAGCACCAATTCACCTGTGATGAGTTTCTTCCTGTCTACCCCCGTCCACTTTGTTTCACACAGTCTCAGAACCTCGATTTTATATTCCCTCATCTCTGCTGCTACTTGTGCCACTTTCCCTTGTTCGTTTAATGTCCGAACATTCCAGGTGCCAAATCTGGAAGTTCTCCTAGAAGAAAGAAGGTTAGTCAGTAACTGTGACGTACGTCTAGTTTGTCAAGTGAATTTTCCCTGATTTGATGGATGATTAAAGGGACTTTAGCTTTTCATAACATTAGAATCCCTGAACATCAGTATTGTTGTAACTTTTCATCAACGAAGAGTAGCGGCTATGATCAAAGCAGTCAAAGAAGATCCCCAGAACAGAGAAGCAGAAGTTTAGCATCTCCGTACGAACACTGAACCGTTCGCAAGACGGACACGAGCGGTCAGAAGGAAGCTTCTTGCAGACTTCGCACTTCTGTGGCCACCGGCAGACTTGCCCGGAAGACGGAACGCTCAGCGTAGCGGATACGATCTGAGGAATTAGGAAACTCACCGCGAACGAGGCTAGTCTCGCCAGAATTTCACATCCTCGTGCGAGCAGCCTGAGACGAACGTAGATCGGAAGCCAGTCGGGCCATCGTGGTTAGCATGGCGGCTGAATAACTTCGACTTCCCTGGGAACTGAAGAGGCGCGAAATTTTACACGTACCATTTATCTTGCCTTTCTAATAGATAAATACAGAATCTGAAAAGGGCAACGTTATCATTCGTTCTGACAGAATTCTAAGATTCACTAGCATATAGTTAAATTCCTGTTAGATTTCATCTAAATTGTTGGCTATTGGAGTGAAATTCTTTTTCTGTGCAGACGGTAATTAATACTTTAGCTTCGAGTGATCAGTGGTCTAGTTATTTCTTATTTAGTTCACGGGATTGTGGTGTAAATTTAACCTTATTAAATAAGCCCATCTTCAAAATTCTAGTGCCAACTAAATGTTACATCTATAAGTTTATTTCCAAATACAATAGCCGCTTAAGGGAATTATAACTTTAATACAGTTTAGTTCTGTATAAATAGATGTGCTTTCAACTATTAACCTCACGGGGAGTTTATTCTTGCTTTATTAATTGAAGACGCGAGTGCAGAAAATAGTTAAACTGTAAATGTATCGCGCGTTAGATTTTAATATGATTTTATTGTATTTCATGTTTTTTCTATTGCATCCAGAATGATCTTTTGAACCTCGCATCCCAGCAATTTAGCAGCAATGAAACATCATTTAAGCGCCATTACGCAGCAATAATATATATCTAGAGTCTTGCCGACTCAGTTCGATTACTCCAGTGACTTATGAAAATATTTGAAATTTAATCTTTGTGGCGATCCTGTTGGGATTCAGCTATCTGAAGTATACAGAAACAAAGCAAACCCAAAGACTATTTTAAAATCCCAATTCATAAAGTCGTTTTTATAGTTATCAAACTGGAAGAAGAACAGTCAACAGTAGCAATATTTTACTCACTGCTCTATTTGTGAAGAAGAACATAGATTTTCCTGACACTGTCTGTCAAGCATAATCATCGGATTTTACCACGCCCTGAAGAACTTACCTCAGTGTTTTGTAGTTTGTGACATTACTGCAAAAGAAAGTTATCTCCACCAGCTGTGCCAATCTTAGACACCACACCATTCCTCACACCTAGCCAAAAGCCTGTGCCATTCTTTAGGAACTTTATCTAATAAACAAACAGTACCGTTAAACTTCAACGTCCAGCGATTTCGGGACACTTTGTTAACTTCAACAACCCGCTAATCTGGGGCTGTACACGGAAGAAAATACTTTTACCTAAGCCAAGGTTTAGTGCTGTTTTTTATGCATTTCCTATGAAGTGCCAGAATTCACCATTTGGTAAGTCTGTGTGTGTGTGACTGTGTGCTGGCCAGCCAAGCGTGTTTTTTTTTTTTAATGAAAAAGGAGATTTAATCTTTTTACCCTTATAATTAGTTCAACCTAGTATTAAGGTGTACTGTATTAATTGTACGGGATTTCTCCCAGCGGGATTATTTAACTGTGAGCATTCCCCCCTCCCGGGAAAATTGGTTGATGACCCCTAGCTTTTCCTTTACCCTTTATTACTGTAACCCCCTTGACTCAGAGTAATAAATTTACCATTGGGTTAAATTGCCTATCTCTGATCATCACACCCTCCCCCTTCTCGTCCTTGGGACCGGGTCTTTTCTGTTAGTAAATACAAGCGGGAAAAGGTGCATTGGATACTTCTCCTCAAACCCGCCGCCCCCCCCCTCCCCCCCCCCCCCCCCCCCCCCCCCGCCCCCCCCCCTCCCCCCCCCCCCCCGCCCCCCCCCCCCCCCGTTCCCCCTACAGGTGCTTTTGATTTTTGTCCTTACCCCGGATGTTATACTAGAATTCCCCTTTACCCTTTATTACTGAAACAAAACCTGTTGAAATTTTTATATGTTACTTTTTGAAATTTTGTAACCCATGATTTCTGACTGTAAATTGATATTACTTGTGACGTGATTTTATGATAATAAAGGTATTAAAAACTTTATTAGCATTTGGTGTCGGCTGGCCCAAAACCCAAACATTTCCCATATTTTGTTATCGTAGTGTGTATTCATGTACGTTGTGCGTCAGAATCACCAAATCGGTGTGTGCGCATGAGCGACTGGAACTGACAAACAACTGTTTGTTCAGAAGAGTGGTAGGAATAGTTTTGAGAGACAAATATTGTCGTAATAAGAGACTGTCCTTACTCTTCCCCAGCCCTTGTGAATCTACTACCTCACTCTCCTAAATCCTTATTCTCACAGAGCCTTCACTATCATTCTACACTCTTAAAGGACCAATATCCATCAGAACTCTCTCAGATAAAAATTACGACAGTAAAACAGACTCCTTTCGGCTTTCTCTTTGTTGCATCATACGCCTCCCTGCGAGAGGACTTTCCCCTGTCTTGGATGGCTGTGTTTTATTTTCTTTAATTGACTTGTCCATGTTTGCTGAAGTTTTTTGTGGTTTAAATTGTTTGCAGGATGGGGTAACCGGCCCCATGCCCAACCCTCCTTAGTCGCTTTCTACGACATGCTTGGCAGGGAACAGTGTTACTATTCTTTGCTCCCCTTTCGGGCCCCGGTAACACACGGGTGAAATTTTGGTTTACATAAGAGAAATGAAAATATAAATCTAATAGGCCCTCCCTTTTGTATAGGGAAACTAGGAAAGATCCCAACAGGGGCAATTTACCCAAATGATCAAAATAATTAACAATGGGAGTAGGGAGTAGTCAGGACGGGTAAAGAATAAGTCCTTAATTTAACCTATCCCGTGAACACTCAGATTTAGTGAGAGATAAAATAAAAGAAGAGTGTATATTAGCAGTAACTTAAGAAATAAGTTTCTTTCGTTCCGTTCACTCACTACATACATACAGTTGCCCACTTTCAGATTTGCTTACCCCACTGTCGACGCTGCATAAATTCCATGGAATTTAAATCAAACAGTTATTACGACTATTCAGAGTCATACTATTTGTCAAGTTCAGCCCCAGGCTCTCCGGTTATGCGGACTGCTATTTTCCGGGGGAGTCGCTGAATTAATGCTTTGATTATTTTCCTGGATATTCCTCTTCTTACTGCATGTATTGGTTTGGAATACGTGTTTTCTATGTGGTGGCACTGTCCTGGAAATTTATAAGTTAATATATTGTTCCGGTGTGGTCTAGCCTCCAATGGCGGTGACTCTCTCTGTCGTAATGAAATGTGTAAAACAGAATGTTACTCTCAGGCTGTTCTCGGAGGGAAATAGCCGAGTATGACCCGTGAATTCTCTCGAGTATAATTCAGTGGTAGGAAAACTTTACTGTCAAATGGTTTAGAAAAAATAGTGCTGTAAGTTCTGCCACATCACGCCAGTAATATTTATGTGTATCTAGATGAAAAAGTCTTCTGGTATAGTCCCGTTCCAGTTATCATTTAAATTTTAAATTGTAGTGTTCTGGTTATTTAACCACTCTCATTGATGGAGAAGTTGGACCGCACAGGGTCACAAAAATCAGATTTCACAAACAATGTCTGGATGTTTAGGAACATAAGACCGTAATCCCATAAGACCATAAACCCCACTGGATCGCAAGGGTATGACCAGCCTATATGTAGAAAATAGATAAACATGTAATCATACTATAATCATATCCTAACACACGCGTTATTAAATTAAATTTAACTCCACAAGTGTCTAGCTAATCTCATCGCTTTTAACACTAGAAATGAAAACTAGTCACTTAAAAGGTACACATGATGAAAAATAAAAATAAATGGTATCTCGACAATTATCACTCGTCTAGCGTCTTATAATTATTTAAGCCTCTCTTACTGGGGAATAACAAGAAATTAAATTACGTTTACGGCTGGAGAAAATTTAGCTATACGTTGTATGTCACGTGGGTCTTTATATCATTAAATTACCTACATCTTCTTCCTATTCTCTCACCCTAATCCTTTCATTTTATTACTTTTCCGTACTTGTTTTTCCTGTATTTTTTTCGCATCATTCGTTGCGAAAAATATATTTCTTTCCCATCATCGTTTTTCTTTCTCATACTGACTAGTAACCTTATTGCATCAGATGTCAGTCGCGCAGATAGCTGTGAAGATACGGTTCTCGCCAGACATACGTCTGCAGTTTCCCCCGGTCAGAGCGCGGCCCGACCAGATTTCTGGGCCTGAGGTGTGAGAAATTCGTTTCGCTGGACATAGAGCAGACTTTTGGTCTACCATTTTGTTCACCTGTCACTAGCTTAAGGTGTCAAACCCGGCATCTGTACGACGCAGTTGTAGACGGTTGTCTGAGATTTGCAACTGTCACGCGCATTTCTCGGTCACTGGTGGCAGTTACGTCACGCGTTAAGCTGACGTAAATGTTGGGAGTAGGGGAGATAATTTCGCTTGGCGAAATAAGTTTGGGCCCTTTGTCTGATTTTAAGATATTGGCCCGAGTTTGAAACTTTAATTTCATTCTCGCTCCTATATTCGCAGTAGACAGGTTGTTCGAAACAGAATAGCTGTTAGCGAAGTTTCTCAGTTTGTTTCGGCAATTTGTCGAACTTCTAGACTTCCTTAAATATTCAGCATATAATTCTTAAGTTGTGCGACTACCTGTAGTTCTGTGTGAGGTAATATATATTATATCTAGTATTTTGTGAAATGATAAAGTGTTAAGTCGCTTATTTCATTTTTCACTAGTTAGATTTTGCGCAGAGTGCCAAATTTATATAGTCTGTATTATTTTCTAGTGACGTGTTTCAGTGGATAGCAGAATAAATTATATCTTAGCTTACTAAACAATAATGTAGCTATAATGAAGTTAAATTTTACTGCTAAGAAATCAGACGAGATCATATTTTTCTAAGCTAACTTACAAATGCTAGAAACCTCATGAGATGTTGACGGAACACGCACGTGTTCCTAAATTCATGGGGATTGATGATTTTTTTTTTTAAGATATAACTTACTTTACGGGAAATTTAAATGATAAGTCAAGCAGTACACTTGCGGTTTAATAATGTAAGTTATAGTGGGTACATATTGTAAAATTATTTGATATGTGTTCTTTCTTTTATATAGTGAAACGGTGGTACCCAACTTTACCAGCGTTCTAGTACGTGAACTTTATTTGGGAAGAAACAAATCACTTTCATTACCTGAACTGTAACAGTTAAATGAAGTAAGAGGCCTTCGCGCCAGAATTAATTCTTCCAGAATAACTCTTCAGTACAATTCAGCCCGTTGTGGCAAGCAAAGATCAGAAACATTCCGACAGAGTTTTGACTAGTACTGTGGCGACCAAATATAGTAACTTCCTGAAAGTAGACACCGATCCGACATTCCTTAAATTCTAGAAACCAAAGCTAATGACATTGTGCTCTGCTAACTTTCGTGCCTGGACAATATTTTATGTGACTTAATCAGACATTCGAAAAATTAGAACACCCAAGGAATCGTTCCCTGAGAGTTTAGTACGTCTTTTGGAACTGGGGATTTCTTGGTCAAGGACTGCATTTTCGGGTCTGTGTGAAGGTCCTAGAATTGAGTATGTTCCCAGAGGCAGCGAGCAAAGTTGTGAGTATAACTGCATGGCCATGGCTGAATGAATGAGTGTACGCAGATCAGAGTGTTATTTTACAGTTATAGATTGTCACCCATTTACTGTCTTAATTCTTTTTGTTTAACCTGCAGAATTTGTTACTATTTGCTAGAGTTTCTTTACTTCTTAGGCTAAATCAGATTATTCAACTCTGTGCATACATTTACGAGAAAAGAAGAAAAACTCTTAGCCTAAACCCTACGTATCTATAACTCTTTGGGCCATCATCTGTTCTCTTAACGGGGCTGTGGGCTAAACCTAGAGCTAAGATCATAACGGGGATATCATCCTTGTAGCATTTTTCTTAAATTTTATGACTATTTGTATATGTTTTTCCTTGATGTATTTTTGGTGTTGTGAGAAGATTTTTTTTTTGATGATAATAATAAAAATCTCTCTCTTGAACTAAATCAGTGCGTTGGTCAGCTCGTTCAAATACATATAAATTCATTGTGATAGATTCCCACGTCTGTGTGTTTAACTGTCGTCACGTGTATGTGCGTGCCCGTGAGTAGATAGAGAGATAATATATATATATATATATATCTGTGTGTAGACTGTCTGACGCCTTTAAAAGCGGTCGTAGAAGATAGGTGAGAGAGAGAAGATTATCTCGATTCTCAAAGACAGCTTCTTTATCACATTCTATCATCTCACGTGTGGGAAATTCTATTGTGGGTTTTTTTTTTTTTCACCAGCTCTCACTGTGACTATCACTCATTCCAACCTATTCTGAAGGGACCAACCCTAGTCTTAATACTCCTATCTAAAATCTACGACAAATGGGTTCTCGTCCGTAGGATTTTTGAACTTAGAATAGGAAGACGAGTACGACAAATGGGTTCTCGTCCGTAGGATTTTTGAACTTAGAATAGGAAGACGAGTACGACAAATGGTTGCTCGTTTCCGGATTTTTGAACTTAGAATAGGAAGACGAGTACGACAAACGTGGACTCGTCTATCTGGATTTTGTATTTAAGATTCTTTATTCTGTAATAGAGTAAGAGTGTGATGTCTTGTGAGTTTTGTATCTTTTAAAAATAATTTATCCCCTAGACTAACGATCTGTTTTCGGGCGTGCTGACCACACAAACTGATAGTTTTTTTTCCACAGCATTTAGAAATAATATACATTTCAGTTACAGGTTGATTGTCGGAATATATGTTAATTACTGATTTTGTAATACTAAACGCTGGTAAAGTAGTGAGTGTATAACATTCACTGGGTTTTGAAGAAGTAGGTGTTTGAGCAAAAGCTAAGGAGTGCGTTTCGGACTATTTGTCCAGATTAATTGCCTCCCTTACCCTAACTGTCTTCAGGGGTGAACTTGATAGTGGACTTTATAATTAAGGGATTATTTTTCTCTTTAATTTTTGCAATAATTATTTTGCTTTTCCACTGTAGCAACTTATTTTTCAGAAGTAATCTTAACTACCATTTAGTTGGCGTAGTCGTGTTTTGCATTAAGTGCTTTATTGCCGATAATAGCAGCGATAGTTAGATTTTTATTTTTGGAGGAGGTATCCCAGGGTTAAGGATATCATCTTTTGATTTTTGGTAATTTTTTTTCTCGTAAGTGGTAGGAACCAGTGTATCCTTTTTCCTATTTTCTTTCTCGACTAGTCTCAGTCACTGATTTAATATGGCCGAGAGGGCGAAACTGAGGCAGATGTTAAGACAGGAAGCAATGGAAGAGGGACTGGAAGGAGAAGAAGCGAAAGCATTTGTCAGAGACGAACTCGAGAGATATGATGCGGAGAGGAAAGCAGCGGAAGCTAAGGAAAAAGCAGCCGCAGATTTACAGCAGAAGAAGATGGATGAGGAAATGGAAATTCGCAGGATGCAGCATGAGGAAAAAGAGAGAAGGAGAGACAGCATGAGGCAAAAGAAGAAAGCAGAACAGAGACAGCACGAGTTGGCTCTTAAAACTCTAGAATTCCAAAGTCGTGGTGCTGCCTCTACCTCCAGCAATGGAGAGTCTTCTCCTCATTCTTCCTTAACTGACCCTGCTAACACTCAATCTCTTCAACTAAATGCTATGTCTTTCACTCTTGAGTCTTTCCCTTGTCCAAATGAGAAGATTGACACATGGTTAGAAAAATTTGAGAAAATTGCAACTCTGTACGGGTTAGAGAGGTCGCGTTGGAATATGAAACTTTCCCAGGCCCTAAAAGGTTCTGCTTATGATGTTTTTTCTAAGCTGGAAAGTAGCCAACAAGACGACTACGATGTGTTGAAGAAAGCGTTACTGGAGCGCTTTGAAATGAACGCTCGCAAGTTTTTGCAACTGTTTCGCAACAGCCGGAAAGAGAATTCTGAAACTTTTCACCAGTTCTCATCTCGGTTGAAGGGATACCTAACAAAGTGCCTTGAGCTTTCACAGCTCCCCTCTACCTATGAAGGTCTTGAGGAATTTGTTTTAACAGAACAAATAAAGAACACTTTGTCTGCTGATACCCGGAGATTTCTCGCTGAGCAGGGGCAGAAAAACTTGAAGACATTTTGGAAAAGTCTGAGCGTTATCACAATGCGCTGGCTGAACTACCGGCCACAAAGCGGAAACCGACAGAGGAGCATTTTCGAAAACATAACCTTGAGCAATCTTCTCAGGCTTCTAACCTAGATAACCACAGAGAAACTGGACCTCAAAACCCCCCTCCTGAAAAATCCAAGTTCTACAAGAACAAGTACCCCAACCACCCCAAACAGTCTGATCAACCCGACCGCCCTACATGGCAGCGTAGCCAGAAAGGACAAGGTGGCAAAGGGAGAACCCCTGAGCACGGGACATATGATCAGACCGAGCACACCGAGCCGAAACGCATCGGATGCTTATTGACAGTCTCGCAAGGCGGAATTGTTGACAGTGATTCCCAACCTGTTGGGGATAGACCCTCAACGCGAGGTACTGTTACTTTGAACGGTTCTCAAACTTCTTGCTTATTTGACACGGGGCTTTCTTACGATTGCATTGTTGCCAGAAACCTGGTTAAACCCGGTCAAGAGACAGGAGAGACCGTCAAACTTTGTGGAGTTCGTAAGAGTGATGCACCTACAGCGCTTCCCATCGCATTGGTGGAGATACACTCTGACTTTGTCAGAGGTGTGATCAAAGCGGCTGTTATGGATGATCCCATCTACCCAGTCATACTTGGCGGGAGATACGTGTGTATTGGGAAACCGGAAGAGCCGATTGTGGCAGCAGTAACTACAAGAGGGCAAACCAAGAAGGAACGGGAGCCTGCGCCTAATTTGTTACCCATGGAACTTAAAGAAGCGCAATACAAGGACCCTACCTTGGCACCCTGCTTTAGGAAACTGCCCATTGCTAAGGAACCCAAACAGCACGGGGACATTTTTTTCTGAGGATGGCGTACTTTATCGGAGAACGGGCAAGCCTGACCAAGGTTACAACCAGCTCCTAGTACCGAAACAGTACAGAAGCCAAATCCTAGAAATGGGGCACTCTCTTCCCTTCAGCGGACATATGGGACAGAACGCCACAAACCAACGTATAACCACTCATTATTGGTGGCCAGGAGTAAACACTGATATTATCAGGTACGTCAAATCCTGTGCCCAGTGCCAACGTGTGCCACCCAAGCAACGGACACCCCCCAGTCCACATGGGTGAAATGCCAATAATGGGAACACCATTCGAACGGGTTGTGATCGACATTTTAGGGCCTTTCGAAAGGACTAAAAGAAGGAACAGGTTCATCCTGACCTTAGTCGATACATGCACTTTATGGGCAGAAGCTATCCCGCTAACATGCGCAGATGCCAAGCATGTCGCAGAAGCCCTCGTGCAGATTTTCACTCGGTTGGGATTCCCTCAGCAAGTGTTGACGGATAATGGATCTCCATACCGAAACCTGTTGATGGATGAGATCGTTAAGATCTTGAGGACCCAGCACATCCACACTAAGCCATATACTCCGGCCGGAAATGGGCTCGTGGAACGTGCTAATGGAAACCTCACCATGATGCTAAGTAAGCTGGCACAAGTGAAACCTGAAGATTGGGATCTCTGTATTCCTGCAGCATTATTTGGCTACAGAGAATCTCCTCATACTTCCACAGGATTTCCGCCAGCTACACTCTTATTCGGCAGACCCATTAAGGGCCCGCTTGAAGCCTTACTTCAGTCTCTGACAGACGAGAAGGCTGATGAGACAGTTGTCTCAGCCAGTAAATATGTGTCGGTTTTAAAGGAACGGTTGAAACTAGGGTGGGACCTAGCAACGACTAACTTTAAGCGAGCACGCACAAAGCACGCTAACCGATACAGGAAAGTCGCGAAAGAGAGAGAACTGGAAGCAGGAGAGAAAGTTTTGGTGTTACTCCCTACCGAGAACAACCAACTGAAGATCGGATGGCAAGGGCCGTTTACCGTCCTGAAAAAGATTTCTAAGGCTAACTACCAGATCTCTATTCAAGGAAAGGAGAAGGTTTTCCATTTAAATCTCTTAAAGAGATACTTGGAAAGACCAGTGCCAACCTCCGACCATCTCCTGACGATCGCCAAAGCTGACGAAGATGACGATAGTGGCAGGGATATTCCACCGCTATCACA
Organism: Oreohelix idahoensis; assembly: GCA_024509875.1. Lineage (NCBI taxonomy): Eukaryota > Metazoa > Mollusca > Gastropoda > Stylommatophora > Oreohelicidae > Oreohelix > Oreohelix idahoensis. The sequence goes on from JAMPIV010011594.1 coordinate 71,422, forward strand.
GGAAATCTTTCAAAAATGTCAGAAGCGGCGACGCTCTTTCAAGCGCGCATGGGAGACATTCCAGAGGAAGGAAACTTTGGGGAGTAGACTTGAGTAGGAATTGGAGAGAGATGGAGGGGGAAGATGAGAGGGTAGAAGACAGACACCCCGAAGCTACGGTTATAGGAAATTTAATTCCATAACGTAGACATGGAGTGCTTCCATATCTTAAGGGGGGACGTCCTGTCACGTGGGTCTTTATATCATTAAATTACCTACATCTTCTTCCTATTCTCTCACCCTAATCCTTTCATTTTATTACTTTTCCGTACTTGTTTTTCCTGTATTTTTTTCGCATCATTCGTTGCGAAAAATATATTTCTTTCCCATCATCGTTTTTCTTTCTCATACTGACTAGTAACCTTATTGCATCAGATGTCAGTCGCGCAGATAGCTGTGAAGATACGGTTCTCGCCAGACATACGTCTGCAGTTTCCCCCGGTCAGAGCGCGGCCCGACCAGATTTCTGGGCCTGAGGTGTGAGAAATTCGTTTCGCTGGACATAGAGCAGACTTTTGGTCTACCATTTTGTTCACCTGTCACTAGCTTAAGGTGTCAAACCCGGCATCTGTACGACGCAGTTGTAGACGGTTGTCTGAGATTTGCAACTGTCACGCGCATTTCTCGGTCACTGGTGGCAGTTACGTCACGCGTTAAGCTGACGTAAATGTTGGGAGTAGGGGAGATAATTTCGCTTGGCGAAATAAGTTTGGGCCCTTTGTCTGATTTTAAGATATTGGCCCGAGTTTGAAACTTTAATTTCATTCTCGCTCCTATATTCGCAGTAGACAGGTTGTTCGAAACAGAATAGCTGTTAGCGAAGTTTCTCAGTTTGTTTCGGCAATTTGTCGAACTTCTAGACTTCCTTAAATATTCAGCATATAATTCTTAAGTTGTGCGACTACCTGTAGTTCTGTGTGAGGTAATATATATTATATCTAGTATTTTGTGAAATGATAAAGTGTTAAGTCGCTTATTTCATATTTCACTAGTTAGATTTTGCGCAGAGTGCCAAATTTATATAGTCTGTATTATTTTCTAGTGACGTGTTTCAGTGGATAGCAGAATAAATTATATCTTAGCTTACTAAACAATAATGTAGCTATAATGAAGTTAAATTTTACTGCTAAGAAATCAGACGAGATCATATTTTTCTAAGCTAACTTACAAATGCTAGAAACCTCATGAGATGTTGACGGAACACGCACGTGTTCCTAAATTCATGGGGATTGATGATTTTTTTTTTAAGATATAACTTACTTTACGGGAAATTTAAATGATAAGTCAAGCAGTACACTTGCGGTTTAATAATGTAAGTTATAGTGGGTACATATTGTAAAATTATTTGATATGTGTTCTTTCTTTTATATAGTGAAACGGTGGTACCCAACTTTACCAGCGTTCTAGTACGTGAACTTTATTTGGGAAGAAACAAATCACTTTCATTACCTGAACTGTAACAGTTAAATGAAGTAAGAGGCCTTCGCGCCAGAATTAATTCTTCCAGAATAACTCTTCAGTACAATTCAGCCCGTTGTGGCAAGCAAAGATCAGAAACATTCCGACAGAGTTTTGACTAGTACTGTGGCGACCAAATATAGTAACTTCCTGAAAGTAGACACCGATCCGACATTCCTTAAATTCTAGAAACCAAAGCTAATGACATTGTGCTCTGCTAACTTTCGTGCCTGGACAATATTTTATGTGACTTAATCAGACATTCGAAAAATTAGAACACCCAAGGAATCGTTCCCTGAGAGTTTAGTACGTCTTTTGGAACTGGGGATTTCTTGGTCAAGGACTGCATTTTCGGGTCTGTGTGAAGGTCCTAGAATTGAGTATGTTCCCAGAGGCAGCGAGCAAAGTTGTGAGTATAACTGCATGGCCATGGCTGAATGAATGAGTGTACGCAGATCAGAGTGTTATTTTACAGTTATAGATTGTCACCCATTTACTGTCTTAATTCTTTTTGTTTAACCTGCAGAATTTGTTACTATTTGCTAGAGTTTCTTTACTTCTTAGGCTAAATCAGATTATTCAACTCTGTGCATACATTTACGAGAAAAGAAGAAAAAACTCTTAGCCTAAACCCTACGTATCTATAACTCTTTGGGCCATCATCTGTTCTCTTAACGGGGCTGTGGGCTAAACCTAGAGCTAAGATCATAACGGGGCTATCATCCTTGTAGCATTTTTCTTAAATTTTATGACTATTTGTATATGTTTTTCCTTGATGTATTTTTGGTGTTGTGAGAAGATTTTTTTGATGATAATAATAAAAATCTCTCTCTTGAACTAAATCAGTGCGTTGGTCAGCTCGATCCCAATTATCTGTACATTCATTGTGATAGATTCCCACGTCTGTGTGTTTAACTGTCGTCACGTGTATGTGCGTGCCCGTGAGTAGATAGAGAGATATTAATATATATATATATCTGTGTGTAGACTGTCTGACGCCTTTAAAAAGCGGTCGTAGAAGATAGGTGAGAGAGAGAAGATTATCTCGATTCTCAAAGACAGCTTCTTTATCACATTCTATCATCTCACGTGTGGGAAATTCTATTGTGGTTTTTTTTTCACCAGCTCTCACTGTTTCATCTCTGGGGCTGCACTATGCTGGCGGATGGCCCTGGTGTAGTAAATACACAGTTTTCGTATGGCATTTTGGGTCAGACGATCATGGCCATTTCCCCCAAGGGTGACTTTTTGTTTCCTGCATGTCAGTAATGAATGTCCTCAGTATAGTGCCTAATCGCTTCGCGACATGGTTGACGCACTCTTCTTTGGTCATGTCAACTTCTGGACCATACGGTTTGATGTCGCAGAGTCTGTTGTAGGCCTTGGAATCGCCATCTGATAGCAAAACAGTGAAGCGTAGCTTGTGATTTGCCACTGAACGTAGCCAGAGAACCTCACAGGCTTTTACTTCCATCATTCCCGCTGACCCTTCGTAATTACGGCAGCTGTCCTTCTGATGCTCTGATGTCCATTCTTCAAATTTGTCTGTCTGATTTTTCAGTTGCCACTGTCCAGTATTCTCGCAGGTGTGACAGAAGGAAGACATAACGTGCGTATCGATGACCATGCCAGTCAAGATGTCGATAACACTGCCAACACCTATCAGTGACTTATGACCTCTAGTTAGCCATGTTGCATCAAAGCTGACAGCGATGTCAATGAGATCTTTTTTTTATTAATGGTACGATGCTGACTCTTAGCATATTCAGCTCTGACGATGCTGACGGCACGTTGAAATACTGTAGAGTTGTGCATGGTATCCAAATGATCAAAAATTTGTTCTGTATATGTCTGCACGTAGGTTTAGCACAGACAGTGTTATGAGAAGCACCATTCTTGCTCGCGCTCAAGTTCATTTTTATATTAGATCGACTTGGGCCAGCGGTGAAAGGCACTATTGGATCAGTGATTTGAACTATAGGCATTGTCGTGGAATATTCTAATCCACATATCTAAATTAAAAGGTAAATGTAAAGCTTAACAAATAAATTCTAATAAAGAAAAGAGCAATGGTAAAATAACAGTGCTGTCACAAGGAATGTACTCGAAATCCCCTTTGTTTTATGCTTCGTCTGCAAATTGTAACGCTTTCACGTTGATAGTAAAAGCCTACTATATTATTACCCGCTTTCTTCAATGAAACGTGTGCTGTATTTCTTGGAAAAACATTTGAGATACGCAAGCTGAACAATGACCTAATTTTAATATTTCATTCATTCCATTTTATACACAGCGTAACTAAAAGACAGATAAAGCAGGATAGAGAGAAGGGAGAGGCAGAAAGCCGAACGCATGCAAAATTAAACACGCGTTTCGCTATTAATGCCACCCCAACAAGCGTAACGCGATACACAATTACTACTATCACGCGTGTAAGGCCACATGCACTAACTTTTTCGGACGGACAGTGATAAAAACACTAAACCTTCCCAGAGTTAGGTTTTTAAATCCTGAAAAACTCTTATTAGAAAAGATGACAATAGATGGGTTTACGTTTGAAAACATTACAGTACCCAGACAGCACATCTTCGAAACAGGAGGTAGAAGGAATTGCATATTTTGAACGCAGCCACTTAGCTCTTTTAAATTTGTATATTTGGGTTCCTTAGGGCTTGCTGACAAAGAATATGTAAAACGTTACGCAAATAGTCTAGGAATTAACAAGTTATAACCAAAATAAAATAGTGGGGATGCCTGACAGCATGAAATCATTTCTGCTCATAAAATTTTTTTATAACGTGTTTGAAAAAACCTTGCGTACGGAAATAGCCTACCATGTAAACTCCAAATTGATTGGAGTGCAACAAATATAAGACTAAACACGATTGGTCGGACTATAAATACTATCTTTGGTTGTTAGGGGAGACGTAGGAAGGTAAAATTTTTTTCAAACACTTGTCGAAACGTGGCTCCATTGGCCAGACTCGCTGATATAATCACTTAGGAGCGTTAGTTCGAGACCACTAGTTCAAATAAGCTTGATAAAGCAACAGTGCGTTGAAGCCAGCTCATATTTTTGCTAAATAAAAGCCTGGAACATAAGCAGATGGGAATTTGTGCCAGTATTTGTGCCAGAATTCATTGCTAGTCAACGTATCTGTGTTTATTCTATGAATTGTGGTAAGCTTGAAACATTCAGTATCTTTTAATGAAAATTGAATGTGAATTGTTAATTTATGCCTGTATATATGTGTAGTTCAGTAGCAAACATGATGTAAAGCCTATAATGCTCCAGCCTGAACAGAAGGTGTCGGAGGAAAGTAAAACGGCATGGAATGGCCAAACAGTACACTGACACCTAGATGATTGACTAGAAAGAAATAATGCTGGAAGTGCAGAGGCGTAGTAACCATTAAGGAGGTTAATACTGGTATAAAGTATTTCAGATGAAGCTGACAGTTGGCCTAACGCTCTGAACTCAATGTTTGTGGTGTATTGTGCTCAGTGTAGAACTAGAGTATCAATTAGTTATGAAGTAGAAGGTACATCCTTCTTGTTTTCAGGGACCGTGGTCTTGATGGTATTGAGCAGCACCTGGTCAGAGCTTTGCTGAATCCAGAGTCGGACAGCATACTCCTTGGTCCATTTAGCTATCAGTGAGGTGTCTCCAGAGCACAGGGGAGAAATCGAGCAGAGGAGTCTTTTCCTGCCGCCATCACGCAAGATAAGCTGATGTGGCCAGCTGAGCTCAAAATTATGTACCCCCATCTTAAAATGACCTTGTAAAAATAACATTAAGAGGGGAATTAAATTGTTTTAATATCAGGAACTGAGAACATCTCCAATACTAGTTCCAATAAAGACAAACTATTGAAGTCATGATGACAAATACCAACAGAGCTTGAACAAAACAAAACCAGTATTACCTCATATTACTACTACACAACTGACACACATAGGATACTTTTAATAATATATGTCATTACAATATTCATATTGATAAATTCTGTACATATAACTTGTAAGTAAAATTGATTGTGATTCCTGGTTCCCTTTGTATTTGAATCAGGACACATATTCATTCATAACAGCAATGAATACATATTGTTATTTGAAAAGTTATCAGTGACTCCTTTAAGATATCCTTCAGAGTGTTATATGTATGTGAGTGTCACAGTGTTGTCAAGTGTGGTGGAATAAATTAAATTGTTTATCTGTCTGTTGTTGTTATGACTTACACTTCATCATACACCTACCCTAGACATACAACGTAGTCATCACACTATTCCAGAATAATTCTGACTGAGGTATACATATGTGGCAGCAAGTAAGGTTATATATAATACACTGCTCTTATTAGATATATATACCTTCACAGCTGATCTCAGTCAGTACACTAAGTCCCCTATAAATATTTATAACATCCCACTTCACCACATATATTGGGGTCTCGCTCTTGGGATTTTGAATCTTTCCCTATTAAAAATATTGGGGGGTAATTCACTTCAGGGAATATAAGAATTAAAAGGTATCCTTGGGTGGAATTAAATAAGGTTGAGCTCACGGTGCCTGTGTTGTCCATTAGATATATATTTAGAGATTGAATTGTTGGTTAGACATTGTATAAACTTACCTGATAGACAATGGCGGACCTGGCCAAATTTCGATCTGCTGCTGTTCAGACTGCAAAAGAGTTAGGATTAGATGGGCAAGTTATGGTTGCCTATGTCACTACGGAATGTGACAAATTTATTGAACGCGAAGAAAGAAGGTTTGAAGCCGAAAGAAAGTTAGAGGCTGAAAGGGAAATTAAGAAGTTACAATTTGAGGCTGAGGCTGAGACTAAGAGGTTGCAGATTGAGGCTGAGGCTAAGAAATTGGAAGCAGAAAGAGAAGACAGAAGATTGACTGCAGAAAGGGAAGAGAAGAAATTAGCTGCAGAAAGGGAAGCAGAAGAAAGAAGATTGACTGCAGAAAGGGAAGCAGAAGAAAGAAGATTGACTGCAGAAAGGGAAGAGAAGAAATTAGCTGCAGAAAGGGAAGCAGAAGATAAAAGATTACAAAGGGAACATGAGTTACGACTAAGGGAGTTTGAGTTTCAGGGCCATGCTCCTGAAAATGGTGCCAGTCCCTTTGCCTCTGATGCCACTGCTAGCCAAGGAGCCTCAACCTCAGCTATGAATTTTCATTTAGATCATTTTGTTGAGAAAGACGATGATATAGAGAGCTACCTAAATAGGTATGAACTATTAGCTACCACGTATGGGTTAGAGAGAGAAAGGTGGAGCTTAAAGTTATCTCAAGAACTTCGTGGGGCAGCTTATGAAGTTTTTGCAAAAATGAGCAGAGGTGATCAGGAAAATTATGACATGCTAAAGCAGGCTCTTTTGTTAAGATATGAAAAGAATGCAGAATTTTATAGGAAAAAATTTAGGAATGCTAAACTACTGTCAGGTGAAACCTATCACCAGTTCTCTGCACGAATAGAGACATACTTGGAGAAATGGACTTCTCTGGGGAAAACCCAAGATCTTAAGGAAATGGTCCTTATAGAGCAATTAAGAGAGTCCATGGCTCCAGACCTTGAGAAAGTTTCTCATGGAACAAGGTGCAGAGAGGCTGGGTGAGTTGCTAAATGTTGCTGAAAGGTATCAAGCAGCTCAAGCAGAGGTAACAGGTAATAAAAAGAAACAGGTGGATAACTTTAGGGCACCACAGAACTTTAATCAATTTGATCCTAGAGATCAAAACAAAGGTAAGCACCAGTTTGATAGGCCACGGTATGAAAATAAAAATAAAACCCCACAATTCGATGAAAGGAAATATGATGAAAGAAAATCTTTCACCCAAGGAAAAAGGTGGTGTAAAAATTGTAAGATGAACAATCATGACACTGACCGTTGCAGAAGGAAACCTGTGTATATGGCCACCCTTCAGGTCAGGTCGACCTCAAGACAGGAGGAGGATATTATGTTGGATACCACTCCAGAAGAGATGAGGAAGGCACAGGCTGGGGATAAAACACTCAAGCCTTGTTTCAGAAAATTGTCAACTTGTCATACAACTCCAGGCAAGGGAGATTTTTACATGAAAAAAACAAGTTGAATGTAATAGGAAGACTGGAGCTTAGATCCAAAAGGTCAGGGACAACTGGTAACTTCCTAAAAGATATAGGGCAGGACTTAATAAGGAGGCCTACATGTGAAACCGAAATGGGCGCCCCTGGAAGAAGATAGGTACCATTATTTTCAAAAAGGGAGGCTCACAATTAGTATAGGCCCAACAGCAAAAAATGGGGGCATTGAGAATTTTGTAGAAAGGTGTAGCATAGCACATGAGGGCACACCCAACCAAGTGGGAACATGGTTCATGACCTGGACACGCCACGGGTCAAAAAAAAAAAAAAAAAAAAAAGGCCCCTGATAATAATAGAAAAGAGATATTAAATTTTGAATAACGGTGGACCAAATGGGAATGGGAAGCTCCTTATTCCACACGGAACAAGCTTTTCACTTAACCATGTGTTCTACAATTGCCACTCAGGCGGAGTGAGTTGCAGAAAGATGTCCTTACCCCAGGATAAGCCCGAAAAATCCCTCAAGTCGGCAACTTAAACAAACTGGAGGGGAAGAAGATGTAGAGAGTAAATCTACTTCATCAAGAAATTTTCAGTGGGGAGAACAGCCCCAAGAAAAAGAATTGGTAGCGGATCGGTTTTGGTGCATGATACTTCTGGGAGGGACAAAATTCAAATCACTATTAAAGCTTCGAGTGGAAGAGACCATACCGGTTTGGCATGGACAACTAGGGTTCCACAAAAGTTAAAAGGGTCCATATGTAGCCTTTTGTTAAGGACGTGGACCTGATGAAAATGCAGAGGGAAAAACATTACCAATCTTTCATGACCAATATGGTTGAATGAGCTGAACCACTCGTTTAAAAACTGGCTTGAGAAACTTGCCAATGGGGAAAACAAAAAATAACAAAAAAACAAACTCAAAAACAAAAAAAAAAAATTTTGAAACAACGCAGGAAGAAAACATGCTGCCCTATTATAACTGGATGGCGAAAAGACAGAAAGTTGGACTGTCTGGGAGAAGAAAGTACATCGCTTCTTTTTGCCCGGAGAAGTCAGAATTAAGTTTTACAAATTGGATGGCAGGGGTCCATATAATCCAGTTGTTAGAAGGGAAATGGTATCATAGAACAAATTAATAAGCAATGAGATAAGAAGGGGGGAAAGAAATAAATCTATCATTGTGAATCTCCTGAAGAAATATTTTGGAAAGAGAAACCTCAGGAGGAGGACACCACTTGTTTGACTCTTGTCCATACGCCAGTCGGGGAGATGAAAAAGGAAACCACTTTCATCCTTATTGAATATCCATTTATACACCCGTGTGAGATAGCAGGACACAAAGGTGAAAATCAGTACACATTTCAACGAAAAACTCAAGACAAGAGAGCGTGGCAACAGGGTCTCTAAAATAATCATGCAGAGGGTGTTAACAGACCGACCAGGGCATACAAAACCTATTGGAATTATAATATGAAACTGATAGACCCCACACCTGTCTGTATGAAACCATATTCGATTCCGTTTGCTAAGGAAAAAGCTTTGAAGGAAGAGATAGACTATCTGTTGAAGGAAGGAATTATTTCGCACAGTGAGTCTTCGTATAGTTCCGGTGTTGTACTTTTAAGGAAGCCCTCTGGAGAACATAGACTCTGTATAGATTACAGGAGACTGAATGCTATTACAGAAGGACAGGTGGATCCATTGCCGGATACAAATCAGCTGTTTGCCAGACTAAATAAAGCTAAATATTTCTCAAAAGTGGATCTGAGTAAAGGATACTATCAGATTCCAGTAAAGCCTGAGGTTAGACCATACCTAGCTTTTAGTACCTCAGAAGGACACTATGAGTTTAATAGATTGCCATTTGGATTGAAGAATGCGCCTAGTGTCTTCTCTAGGATGATGAGAAAATTATTGGACCCTCTGAATAATCCATGTATCACAAATTTCATGGATGATATCCTTATAGCAACAGAAACATTTGAGGAACACATTGACTCTCTGAACATGCTGTTTAATCGACTTAGGGAGGCAAATTTAACAGCCCGACCAACCAAATGTTGCGTTGGATGTAAAGAATTGGAATTTTTGGGACACACAGTTTATCAGGGAAACATGACCCCTGACCCAAAAGAATTTAGAGAAACTACAGAAAGCCCCGAGACCACAAACCAAGAAGGACGTGAGATCCTTTGTCTCATTATGTGGTTTCTACCAGAAGTATATCAAAAACTTTAATTCCATATGTGCACCGTTAACTGGATTGACACGTAAAGGACATCCAGATCGCATTACATGGACACCACAATGTGAAATGACTTACCAAGAATTGAAGGAAAAGCTCACAAGTAAACCCATTTTGAAATTACCTGACTTAAGTCAAGAATTCATAGTAAGGACGGATGCAAGTAATATTGGGTTAGGTGCAACTCTACTACAGAAATCAGATGCATTGGATGGGGAATTAAGCCCAGTGGCATATGCTAGCAGAAAATTGAATAAAGCTGAAATCAATGACTCAACTAGCGAAAAAGAATGTCTTGCAGTAATATGGGCAATAAAGAAATTCAATATTTATCTGTATGGGAAGGCCTTTAAGTTGCAAACAGACCACAAACCTTTATCGTTTCTAGCACAGGCTAGGCATGAGAACTCCAGGTTACTCCGATGGTCTTTACTTTTGGCTCCATATAATTTTAGCATTGAGTATATATCTGGAAAAACCAATTTGGGAGCGGATTTTTTAAGCCGCCATCCGTGTGATGAGAATCACCGTAAACCCCAGAAATAATAATAAATTTCTCTATGTGTATATAGAATAAATGACTGACATATAATGTCTGTTTTAAGAGGGGAGATGTCGTGGAATATTCTAATCCACATATATAAATTAAAAGGTAAATGTAAAGCCTAACAAATAAATTCTAATAAAGAAAAGAGCAATGGTAAAAGAACAGTGCTGTCACAATGACAGTACTCGAAATCCCCTTTGTTTTATGCTTCGTCTGCAAATTGTAACGCTTTCACGTTGATAGTAAAAGCCTACTGTATTATTACCCGCTTTCTTCAATTGAAAGTTTTTGCTGTAAACTTTTCATGGAAAAAAACATTTGAGAATACGCAAGCTGAACAATGACCTAAATTATTAATATTTCAATCTCATTCCATTTTATAACACAGCGTAACTAAAAGACAGATAAAGCAGGGGATAGAAGAAGGGAGAGGCAGAAAGCCGAAACGCATAATAAAAATGCAAAATTAAACACGCGTTTCGCTATTTAATGCCACCCCAACAAGCGTAACGCGATACAACAATACTAAACTATCACGCGTGTAAGGCCCCATGCACTAACTTTTTTTTCCGACGGACAGTGATAAAAAAACACTAAACCTTCCCAGAGTTAGGTTTTTAAATAAATCCTGAAAAAAACTCTTATTAGAAAAAGATGACAATAGATGGGTTAACGTTTGAAAACATTACAGTACCCAGACAGCACATCTTCGAAACAGGAGGTAGAAGAAATTGCATATTTTGAACGCAGCCACTTAGCTCTTTTAAATTTGTATATTTGGGTTCCTTAGGGCTTGCTGACAAAGAATATGTAAAACGTTACGCAAATAGTCTAGGAATTAACACGTTATAACCAAAATAAAATAGTGGGGATGCCTGACAGCATGAAATCATTTCTGCTCATAAAATTTTTTTATAACGTGTTTGAAAAAACCTTGCGTACGGAAATAGCCTACCATGTAAACTCCAAATTGATTGGAGCGCAACAAATATAAGACTAAACACGATTGGGCGGACTATAAATACTATCTTTGGTTGTTAGGGGAGACGTAGGAAGGTAAAATTTTTTCAAACACTTGTCGAAACGTGGCTCCATTGGCCAGACTCGCTGATATAATCACTTAGGAGCGTTAGTTCGAGACCACTAGTTCAAATAAGCTTGATAAAGCAACAGTGCGTTGAAGCCAGCTCATATTTTTGCTAAATAAAAGCCTGGAACATAAGCAGATGGGAATTTGTGCCAGAATTCATTGCTAGTCAACGTATCTGTGTTTATTCTATGAATTGTGGTAAGCTTGAAACATTCAGTATCTTTTAATGAAAATTGAATGTGAATTGTTAATTTATTCCTGTATATATGTGTAGTTCAGTAGCAAACATGATGTAAAGCCTATAATGCTCCAGCCTGAACAGAAGGTGTCGGAGGAAAGTAAAACGGCATGGAATGGCCAAACAGTACACTGACACCTAGATGATTGACTAGAAAGAAATAATGCTGGAAGTGCAGAGGCGTAGTAACCATTAAGGAGGTTAATACTGGTATAAAGTATTTCAGATGAAGCTGACAGTTGGCCTAACGCTCTGAACTCATGTTTGTGATGTATTGTGCTCAGTGTAGAACTAGAGTATCAATTAGTTATGAAGTAGAAGGTACATCCTTCTTGTTTTCAGGGACCGTGGTCTTGATGGTATTGAGCAGCACCTGGTCAGAGCTTTGCTGAATCAAGAGTCGGACAGCATACTCCTTGGTCCATTTAGCTATCAGTGAGGTGTCTCCAGAGCCCAGGGGAGAAATCGAGCAGAGGAGTCTTTTCCTGCCGCCATCACGCAAGATAAGCTGATGTGGCCAGCTGAGCTCAAAATTATGTACCCCCATCTTAAAATGACCTTGTAAAAATAACATTAAGAGGGGAATTAAATTGTTTTAATATCAGGAACTGAGAACAGCTCCAATACTAGTTCCAATAAAGACAAACTATTGAAGTCATGATGACAAATACCAACAGAGCTTGAACAAAACAAAACCAGTATTACCTCATATTACTACTACACAACTGACACACATAGGATACTTTTTAATAATATATGTCACTACAATATTCATATTGATAAATTCTGTACATATAACTTGTAAGTAAAATTGATTGTGATTCCTGGTTCCCTTTGTATTTGAATCAGGACACATATTCATTCATAACAGCAATGAATACATATTGTTATTTGAAAAGTTATCAGTGACTCCTTTAAGATATCCTTCAGAGTGTTATATGTATGTGAGTGTCACAGTGTTGTCAAGTGTGGTGGAATAAATTAAATTGTTTATCTGTCTGTTGTTGTTATAACTTACACTTCATCATACACCTACCCTAGACATACAACGTAGTCATCACACTATTCCAGAATAATTCTGACTGAGGTATACATATGTGGCAGCAAGTAAGGTTATATATAATACACTACTCTTATTAGATATATATACCTTCACAGCTGATCTCAGTCAGTACACTAAGTCCCCTATACATATTTATAACATCCCACTTCACCACAGGCATATCGGATACTGGTATGCAGACATAGTTGATCATAAGCCTACATCAGGTTGGTTATCATTCACCGCTGATTCGGTCGTAACATTGTTGGAAATTACACACTTTTGACGTGCTCTAACGGCAGAAAGTTGCTTTAGCTTGCTTACCTTTTCTTCCCATTTTGAAGTAATATAACACAATTTAATGAGATTTGTACTGTAATCAAGAGAAACTTGTCGTAACACGTACCATTTCAACGCGTTATTTGTTTACGGTAAGTGTCTGTCGTTATGTTCCGGATTTACCCAGACAAAGCTGCTCGCTGTTACGACCAACCACAAAGATAAACACCAATGCCTCATGAGTGGGCCTTGACTGAGAGAATGGGGTCACTGCGTGACCTCTCCTTGTAAGGAAGTTAGCGTAAAACGATGGAAAATTTTGAATGCCAAATCACGCAGAGGTATGTGAAATAAAGGTTTCGAATTAGCTATAATCCGGGACACTAAGAAATTTCCTTTTCGGCGATACCAAATACTTCGCGATGCGCTCAGCGTAACTAAGGTATTATTGAGAGAGAAATCGTGCATTTTCGGCACAAATTTGCAAATCATAGCTTGGGGGTAGTGCCGAAAATATGCTTTTTGACACATCAAATGCATTTTTTATGTCATAAAACCTTGCTCAATAGATTCCTCGATGATTATTTAATAAAATAAGCTCAAAAGTAAAAAATCTATATTTTGTACGTAAAATCCAGTTCTCACTACCGTTCATGGCCTTAACTGTCGGGTGATTTTTGACCAACCACGAATATTTTCTAACAAGTTTCTCATGTGATTTTAATTGGGTTTTCTTGTATGACGCAGAAGACTTCATGATGGCTATTTGTAAGTTTAGAGTTACCTTTGGGATCATTGACCACATAAGCTCTTCCACCTGAAAAGGTTCTATACACCTCTGGAAAAGCAAACAATGGAGACAAATCCATGATAAGACAAACTAATGCCGAAAAACCTGGATAGGTTACATTTGTGGTGCAAAAGAAAGAAACAAAAAGGGATAAATATTTTCGAAAGGTCAAAGTATCATGAACAGAGAAAACGACATAAGCATGTACATTCTGGTCTTACGTCAGGTTATACTGTTTTGTTGTTTTCTGACAGCGTGTTCTATCTGGTCATTTGAGATAACGTTTGAAGCTATGACACCTGTTCGTGAATATCTGCTGAAGGACATTCAAGGTTATGTGCTAGGTTTCCAAATCATTTGTCGGGACGATTATACATACGTGTAGAACGTGTTATTTGTCCGAACAGTGTTTCCCCAACATGCAACAGAAGTGGATCCGTATGAGAGTTTAGTCTTACAGGCGAACCTCTCTTTTATATTAAATATTATTATTTTATACAGCTAAAAAAAAGGTATGATAAAGTAAAATAAGAAAATGCTGCCGTGTACCCATGGACGCCAATTTGCGTACTCCCCGGAAGCACGCGCACACCCTTTGGGAAATACTGTGTCCGAAGAAAGAGCTGCAGAGTTTCTAGGAGATTTGAAGGCATGTCCAGATTCCAGACCACCTGAAAGGATAGACAAGAAGGGAGTGAATTAGGAATTGGAAAGATAAAAAAAATAAAGAGGAAGATGAAAAAGTAAATGTACAAGAAGAAAAGAAGAATGATATAAGAGGAAAAGAATAAAAGGTCACAACGAGACGATAACTGCAAAGATTCGTCCAATATATATGTAATGTCTGTCTGTCCGTCCGTCCGTCCGTCGTCCGTCCTTCCGCCCGCCCGCTCGACTGTACATCTCTCTTTCTATGTCTCTCCGTCGCTGTGATTACCGTGTATTTTATTTGTCTGTGTAAATATAATTTATAAATGTTTATTTAACTTTAATGTTATTTTGATGAAGAATAATTTTCCGTTGAACAGGTTATAACTGGGATATATGGTGTTTCTATTTTCATATAATATGTTCAATTACCGCTGTGCGAATGTGGCATCACAAATCATGGCCTATGATTGTAAATAGAGCACATTGAAATTTCCAGATTGTGTGTGTGTTTCTTTTTCGTAACTCTAAAATTGTAGTCGCTTCATACTAGTCAAATGGTGTATTGCAAGTAAAAATCCAAACTAAACATCTTTAAAGCAGCTACAACACTCCAAAACAAAAATAAACAAACAAGCAAATAAATAAATACTATTTATACATGCTTCTGTGGCAAAACAAATGAATAGTTCGGTTTTACACCTATAAGCTATGCATGGAGGCATATCTGGAGTCATCCTTATATAACCACCAGCTATGCACAATGCTACAACATACGTACGTGGCGGTGAACCTATGTCTGTGAGGCTAATTACATCCTCATTGACTCTTGAAATCATCCACACACTTCCAGGGATTCCCCCTGTGGTGAAACTTGTTGAGAACCCAGCATTGCACACTGCTAGGAGAAGTCACTTGAGCCCCAGGCGTAATTCTTTGGCTTTGACTTGGTTGACTGCATGCAGGAGGATCTCACTTTGGACCCAGTGATAGGCAGGCGGAGCTGAGAAGTGGCTCTGTGCAGAACGTGACAATACCTTGGGAGAGCCCAGAACCAGAGTACAGTATTTTAGCTCTGCATAGCTGGAGAGCCCCCTTGGATCACGGGGAATGCACAATATGCCACGCACGTCTTACTACTAGCTCGGGATCAGATGTGACGATCCTTTAAATGCAAGCCACGCTGGAGAAACTGGAGCTCATGACTTCACCTCAACACTTTTTTTTTTTTTTACGTTTCGGAATGTCACAAAAGCCACAGAAAAAGCCTAGATCTACAGTGTATATAATACCAAGGAGTCTTGAACTTGGTTTTGGCTGCTAAAGAATGAGAAGCTCAGCTGCCCTAATTAAACAACAACAACAAGAAACCTATAAGCAAAGGCATTAAATTTTTTTTTAAACAATAATTTTTCAAAATTATTGGATAACCATATAAATAAATCACCAAACAAATATATGAACATAACTAAAACATGTATAATAATAACAATCGTTGCAATAATTAGACTACACAAGAACATAATCAGTAAATTTACATGCTTGTCTAGGATAGCATTCATTCGGCTGTTATGGGCTCGTTAGAAATAAGAAGCAGAGAAGGCGAAAACGCTCTCTGACCCGGGTGGTAAACAAACAGAGATCGGGACGTTAAAGTTCGGCTGTGGCAAGCAGGAGTGAAATTGAGGCGAACGATTCGCCAGAAATTAAATCAGCTTGCGGCATGCAATGCAAATGGGCAGTTACTGTAAGGAAATACAACTTGCTGACATTTAAAAAAAAAACATGGCTCCAAGATTAATATGCTACGCTGTACATAATGAGAGAAGACAGGTGTAGCCGTCATAACAATATGTTAACGATAAAAACAGAAGAAGAAATAAAAGGTACAGAGAAAGTAATCAAAACAATATAACGACTGGCTGAGTATTGTTTGGAACATGAGTTACTTGACAGTTCGGTCTACTAGAAATAACTGAGTTAGATCACCAGGCAAGTTTCACTGCTTGTCCGTGTCTGGCCAATCTACAACAGTAGCTCAATTAAGAATGCTTTGGATGCAAATAATTATCAGAACGTTAAAGAGATCTGTTATAGTGTTCCTAGGCTTTATAACCCTGTGCCTTTTTCATCATCTTCTTATTTTATTTATTCTCGTGTGTGCTCTTTCATTATTTTTAAAGTAATATTTCTTAATCACGGATTGTATCTAAGTGTAACTTAACCGTTGCTATTTCCCAAATCTACATTATCTTTTGGAACATACCTGGTTCGCTAGACAAGTTATTGTTGACACTAGAGGCACCGGCTTGATCATGGAAAGAAGTAAATTGACACCTAATCCTCTGTTTAAACTACAAGAGTGTCACCACATTGGTACTAATAGCAAGCCAACCAGAGCGATCGATAACAAAGGCCCAGCGAGACGCATGGGAGTCTTTGTTACCAGGTTGGGCACCCCCTTGATAGCCGGTAGATTCTTAGATGTCGTAAACCTAGCAAGGCAATGAATAAATATATTAAACGAAATCAACTCGCTAGCCATCTGTCAGGGAAATGAAAAAGGCGACGATCCGTCGCAACAAAAGGCTTTGTACAAAGGGGGCGGATGATTTGTGCATGGGGAGGCCAATTCTAAACCACAGTTTGTCTCGCAACCGAACAGACAGCCTGGAGTGAAGAGTTGTTTGCGAGAGCTCGCCCACATTTAGTGATTGGCGTGCACTGAAATGGCATGCTAACATGCCAATGTCGCAAGCCTAGATGGACGCCTAGTTATTGTATTAGAGGATGGAGACAAAGGATACAGTCTACGACTTCTTACATATTGGCAACCCGAAATATAACGACAAGTTTGTCAGACGTTCGTACGGATTTTTCAACATCGCGGAGCATAAGTGCAAGTGTTTCACAGAGATTAGACTGTTCACAGCCTGTTCCAAAATTTCATTTTGGTGTGAATTTATAATATTTATACCTGTAAAGTATAAATCTTATATAGTGCTCTTAAGGAATTTAGGAAGGGAAAAGGAGGTTATTACATTTGTGAATAAATAATAATTAATTTTTTTTTCATTATTCAAGATTGCTTTTTGCACTTAGCCTCATAGCTAAATATGCAAAAGATTGTTTTTATCCATTACTTCTAATCTTTAGTGTTTAATCAAATCAAAGATTTTTCATGTAGAATAATATAATGAAGGATTGCATAGTTATGTACTTCACCTTCATCTAGATTATATCATCATTACAGACATACATGGGCACACAATTTCACATGCAATATATTTAACACGTATCATGTACGCTTCACGTCAGATATAATTACAAGAGAAAGACAGAGTGATCAGTAGTAAGGAATAAGATTATAAAACAGTCAACTGTTGATATTAGATTTGAAACTTATAAAGGACTTTTGTTTCTTCAGTCTTGCGGAAGTCTTAATCTACACATTACATTCTTGACGCCTAATCGAAAAGAAGCTAGCAGCGCTTACGTCCGGAAAGCATAATTTACAAGATAGGACATCCTACACTTCATAAGTTACAAGGAAAATCTCCACGCCCACATTTGTAAACGTCCGTGACGCAGCATTTCTTCACCTTCTTATCAAGTGCTCACAATTCGATTCGCATATACATATATCAAGTTCAACTCACTCAGAAGCTCAAGTTAAAAAACGCACACTGTTATTCTCATATGTGTTACAAGTTCAACTCACTCAAAAGCGTATTTTCTGAATCCGGATTACGTACTGACAAGTTGATGAGTCTATATATCAAGATCACTTAGCCACACGGTAATTCGCAAAGACATCAAGGTCAAATCACCGTGTTCAGCTACTCTCTACGTCAGTGCATGAAGTGAATTCATCTACTGTCATCGTGTTTTGCACGATGTAAATTCACTAAGAAAAGCTTCACTGCACAAAACCCACTTGTTATCAGAAGATCATTTAGTGAAGAGCTCCAGTCTAGTCAAAACCTTTTCAAGATCAGACAGCAGACATTTTCCTGAGACAACGGTCAACAGTTAGTCAACGCTAGAGAGATTTCCAAGATTTGAAGGACAGTATATCTTCCAAATTCTCATTACTACACGTGCAAAACTTTTAATCAATAAGTCATTGTCTTGGAGATAATCCACACGGCGTAACACATATCTACATTGGACAATCGATGACCACCCTGTACATAGATGGGCAAGAGTTTGAAGATGTGAGTGACTAATGAGCCTACACCTACAAGTCTTTCTTCCCGGCACTGGGGCCCAGTGCAAGAAGTTACTTCCAGACTTCAAGCAGGTGAGACGAGTGAGGACGAATGGTGCAGGTGAAGGCACGCCTGAGCTGCACCCCGAAGCTACCCTCCCCTTTGAGCCTGTTAGAAGCTTGAAAGATAGACTACCAGTGCGTGGGAAGATGTGCCCCCTCAAGTGGACCCAAGTGAAACTGTCCATAAAAATAAAAATAAAAATAAAAATGTATCTTATTACAGTAAAGTGTGCCAACACCCATAGTTTAAGAGTGGTGTTAAAATGTATTATTAAGAGTTGTGTTTATGTAAATAGTGTTTATGTAAATAGTTTTTTGATAGTTAGCTTGTCCACAATACACACACTTTAACATGCGCACAGTTTCATTTAAACAGTCAACTCCTCCCCCCCTTACTGGGGTGGAAATGTTAGGCGATGCAGTTTCATCTGCGTCCAGCCTAAATTATCAGTGCGGAACGGATAGTCAGCCCCAGGTCACTATTCCGTCAATTAGTCATGTAACTAGGTCAACAGGTCCGCCCCTATGCACCCCCTCGACAAGAAATGCAAACATGAATGTGTCGAGTGACCTAGTTACGACAGAAAGCGGTCAGCCGAAAGACACCGCTATGCTGTGCAAACCATGTGCAATAAATGACCAGATTATCACTTTGCCCACTACAGTCTTTAAAACTTATGATAAATTACCAACTAGCGTTTTATTGAGTAACTCACCTGTAGCGAGTAGCCAGCCTCAGACCACTGCTCAGCTTTGTAACCCAAAAAAGACAGACGGTTCGCAAGGCCCCGTTTTGTCAAATAGTGTAGATAGGGCAAGTGGCCACTCTGCCACTTTGCCATGTAGACAGTTTATAGAGAGTGGCCAACCTCAGCCTACCACTCCGACATGCAGTCTAGTGATAATATCTCTCAATATCAATGGTTTGAGGAAAAAACTAGACCATGTAATCAAACTTATTAAAAAAATAAACCCGATTTTCTATTTTTGCAACAGGCGGGGATTTTTTCTGACTATCATGCCGGTCAGATGGTATCTAGGTTAGGACTTAAACATGGCTGGTTTGCCTTGGGCACCAGTCATGGTAGCGGTGTAGCCACCCTAAAAATCAATGAAGATTGGGAGACAGTACATTATAGAACAGACAATTGTGGCAGAATTGTCATAATTCAAATACAAAACAAGCACAACAAACATGACGCACACACACTCATTAATATTTACGCTCCAGCGACGAAAATTGACAGACTTAAGTTTTATGAAGGTTTACACGACATCCTAACGGAAAATTATAAAGGGACAAAAAAAATTTTTAGGGGGGGATTTTAATTGTATTCTATCCGACCTTGACCGGTCTGGAGGCTTCACGAGAGCGCAGACACGAGAAAAGTCTTTACTTGTACGACAAGTTCAGGCTATGTTAGACGAACATGACCTTTCAGACGTATACAGAAAAGTAGAACCAAACAAACGAACCTTTACATACTATGACAAGGCGAACCCACATTTTAGACTAGCTTCAAGATTAGATAGAATTTACACCACTAGTGACTATAACATACACAAAATATACCATATAAAAAACACTCTTAAATTCACAGATCATCACGCAGTTTATACATCTTTAAGTATGGGACACACGCATAAACAAGTAAAGAGATCCCCACATTGGAAATTTAACAACAGCCTACTTAAAAACACTTACTACACAGAACAAATAACACAATTGATACAAGGTTACGCACAAGACATTCCCAATAATAACATTGCACAATATTGGGATATTTTAAAAAACACAATTAGAGATAGAACGCAGATTTTGGCGACACTTATTCACAAGAAGTTTAAAAAAGAGGAGGGGATTTTAGAAGAAGCAATTAGTTTAACCAAAAGTTTAGACAACACGAACCCTCACATCCAAATTTTAGAAGAGTGTTTAGATCAATATAGACAGTATACCTACCAGGGAGCATTACTTAGGACAAAATTACACACTATAACGCAGGAAATCCCTAGTAGGCAATATTTAGCAGTAGAGCAAAACATCCAACGCAGTAGACAGATTCATGAAATAACAGATATGAACGGACAGCAACAAACAGACAACACCAACATTAGTCACGCTTTCTTCCAATACTACAAAAAACTATATACTAGGGAAGAAACTGACGCAAATATACAACACAAGTTTCTACAATACACAAAGTGATGAGGAAAGTGAAAGACTAGATCAACCCCTAACTTTAGATAATTTGCAAGGGGCACTTAGTACTTTTCAAAAAGATAAAGCACCTGGGCCTGATGGGCTAACAGCAGAATTTTACAGGTTTTTCTTCCCATGTTTAGGCCCTATCTTAATTAAAGTGTTCGAAGAGGCTTTTCAAAAAGGGGAACTCCCGGATAGTTTAAATCAGTCATATATTACCCTGATCCCTAAAGACAGTAATGACAAAAAGTCAATTAAGAATTTTAGGCCTATCTCCCTTTTAAATGTTGATTATAAAATTCTAGCCAAGGCATTAACTCTGAAGCTTAAACCACAAATGTACGCAATAATACATTCAGATCAACAATGTAGTGTGCATGGTAGAAACATTAGCAGACACACACATTTCATTAGAGACCTGATTACATACACACATGATAGGCAGTGCCAGAGTGCCATATTATCTTTAGACCAGGAAAAAGGCATTTGATAGAGTATCACATGCCTTCCTACATAAATGTCTTAAAGCTAATAATATAGGGAAATACTTTAGATCATGGATAAAAATCCTATATAAAAAACCTGAAAGTAAAATATTGATTAATCACAGTTTAACCGAAACATTCAAATTAACGAGAAGTGTTAGACAAGGTTGCCCTCTGTCGGCCTTGTTATATGTAATAACGTTAGAACCTGTGTTGGAAAGAATAAGACAAGACACAAATATCACAGGGACTTTCGTCCCCGGTGCAGGGGAAAGAAAATTGTTGGCCTACGCCGATGATACGATATTCCTTCCAACAACAAAGGACTCTATTAAAAATATCTTAGAGGTTTTCACAGAGTTTGGACGCGCTAGCGAATCCAAACTAAATATTCAAAAATCTAGCATAATGGGAATAGGTAAATGGGGTAATAGGTCAGATTTCCCTTTCCAATTAACGGTAGTGAATAAAATTAAAATTTACGGAATTAACTTCTCTTTTAATCCTCAAGACCCCAATAAAGAAACATGGACAAAATTGATAGAGAAAATCCAAAATATTCTAGAAAGTTACAAATATAAAACGGCTACCATTTTCGGGAGAAGTATTATAGTTAATTGTTTTATTATGCCACAAATAATATACATAGCAAACGTACAGATGGTACCTAAAAAGATTATAAAGGAAATAAATAAACTAATTAGGGCCTTTATTTTTAGGAACACTTGGCACAGTATTAAACACGCTACGTTAATACAACCTAAAAATAAAGGGGGGATAGCCTTACAAGACATCAACACTAAAATTAAAGCTTTAAGAATTAAATATATAGGGGAAGTAATAAAGAGCCCGGGTCTATACCCGCTGGCACACTATTATATCGGGTTAAGGCTATCAAGTTTTTGTAAATTAAATAATAATCAACCCCATTTTTTTGGGACACCACCTCCTTTTTATGCAATATGTCTGAAAAATTTAGAGGGGAACAAACACTTAATAAAGCAAGACACCAAACTTATATACAAACTTCTAGTTGCAGCACAGGAAACACCTATAAACACAAGAAGAGGGTACAACCTCTTTATAACTGATTACACACAGAGTTTTACAAACATCCACGCAATAGACATTAAACCACAAGCAAAAGAAGTCACCTTCAGATTACTACATAGTTTAACACCAATTTCGAACAAATCATTAACAAAAACAAACAGACCAGCACCCAAATGTAAATTATGCAATGACAACATTACAGAGACAGAAGACCATTTGTTTTACAAATGTAAGACAGTGGCCCCCACTTTAAACAAGTTAAGGAAATTAATAGCCCCACACTCACAACAGACACTTAATTTATATAAAGCAGTCACGATGAACACGTTACCACAAATGACGAGACGAATAGAACTCAAGCTACTGACATTGTTAGCTCACTTTAGATATCTTGTATGGACATGTAGGAACAGAGCTGTATACGACAATGGACATTATGACAGTACAATATTTACACAAATATACGAACGCATGACACAAAACATAACAGAATAGATTTGAAACTCTTTTGTTGTTGTACAAATAAATATGTAATAACCTTTTTTTGACCCTACGGCCGTTACACAAAGCAAGTAGCTTTGTAAATACTTTGTGTCTATAAACATCATGCAATGTAAATACTCCTTAATATATGTCCTCATTAATCATTCCATGGTAGGGGGTCACCACCCCTTTGTTGATGTACCATTAATCATTTAATCATTTCATCATTCATGTTCAACTGTTTTCGTATATTGACTTGTAATATATTGGAGGGGGGGGGGGGGTTATCTTCGTTAGGTGATATTTTTTATTTTTTTGGTATATTGTTTTGCTATTGACTTGTTGCAATGTTAGATGGGGGGAGGGAAGGGTGGTTTTTTTTTGGGGGGGGGGGGGGGGGGGGAGGTTTCATTATCATGTGATATTTGTAAAACATTTGTAAATAACATTGTTATATTGACCTGAATAAAGGTATTTAAAAAAAAAAAATTCACTAAGAAAAGCTTCACTGCACAAAACCCACTTGTTATCAGAAGATCATTTAGTGAAGAGCTCCAGTCTAGTCAAAACCTTTTCAAGATCAGACAGCAGACATTTTCCTGAGACAACGGTCAACAGTTAGTCAACGCTAGAGAGATTTCCAAGATTTGAAGGACAGTATATCTTCCAAATTCTCATTACTACACGTGCAAAACTTTTAATCAATAAGTCATTGTCTTGGAGATAACCCACACGGCGTAACATATATCTACATTGGACAATCTATGCACACTTGTGTATAATCAAACAGTGGAGGAAATTGAGATACACAAGACATTGTAGATTTGACATCAGTGTGGTAACACTTAACATATCACATCATCAGTTCTCTATTTACTTAGGTTCATTCTCATAGTTAATTAACTAAATTTTGACATTTCATTTGTGTGTGAATTGCCTTTCATCATCATCCTTTTTACTTTCTAATAACCCTATAAATCATAATAGGTCTCAGGCAAGCCCGTGGGAGAGACAAAAACACAGACCCTTTTGAAGTTTCGTACTCAGGGGAAGTTATAAACCCATGGGCTCTTTGATCTTCAGAAGCGGGCATTCTTAAAGAAAAATCCGCTAGTCGAAGTCTTTTGATGCCGGTCGAAAACTCCCGACAAGAAACCTCGATCGACAGACCGTAAGTCTTTTATCTTGATACGCCTAGTTTCTGAATTTTGGGTCTCACCGGGACGCGAAATTAACAACATTAGAGATAAGAGAAATTCAATGATATATATACTGTCGTTTTCTTAACCCCATTGTCAGTTGTCAGTCAGAATTTGGAAGTATTCTAGCGGGCAGCCCTAAACTATTTCATTGTTTGGATTTTGTTATTAGTGTTTCGTGGAGATTTCACTTCTAAATTTTCTGGTAAAAGAATAATACTGCTAATGTTTTAAGAAGTGATAGCTTTTAACATTTAATCTTTACTTAGATTTTTCTCGCTAGTAAAACGAGTGAAATAAAGTAACGCGTAGCGATTTCATTCCAGATATTCTATTAAAATGTTAAATCACGCCACCCGCATACCATAGACCGTAATTATGTTAACAAGATAGGCAGACGCGACACTTAATCTACAGGAGAGAGATAAACCTGATGGTTTAGCTGACTGGACGTATAGGTGTTATGATTAAAACTCATAACATATCATTCTTTATCATATAGCTATCGATTGAGGATACCATGTTTGTTGATGTACTGTATCCACGGGTTACCCGGAAGTACGTCATTGACTTTTGGTACTGTTTTAGCAGAAGTCAAAACCGGTCTCAGCTTGGCAAAAATCAAGGGGCCTTCTGGGCCTTTTCCATGTGTCCTTAGAAGTGGACGGACGTACATGTGTTCAGCTCCTAGAATGTGTGAATTCTGCAGAGTTCTAAAGTGTTTCTACATTTAGCTCGCCCACAATGCTGAGTTGGGTCGATGCATAATATTGTTATTGAAAGCAGTATAGGCTGTAATTTGGATGCAAGTGAGTTGGCACGTTTTAAATAAATTCTGCATAATACCGTTGAGGACAGCGTGTTCAGTAGCAGACTGAATTACGACGCTCAAGACTGGCTAGGTTAGGCCATTGTCTTATCTACATATATTTGATGATTGAACTGGAGCTTTGAAGTGTTAAGATTGAAGTGTTAAGATACATGTCGTCTTAACGTCCAACCTGGCCTTCGCATCTTCTTCAGTGTTGAAGATGAGGTGTGTGAAAAGAAGGCTGATTGAAAATAATAGTACCGGCATATCTACATGCCGTATCAAGTGTAAAAGAGGGGACCTCGCCGAAGTTCACCCTACTACAAAACATAACCAAACCGCCCGTTACAAGTTCGTTACAACAGGCAATAAAGCGACTGATAGTGAAGGATAGAATACATCGTTATATTTCATTGTGCATATTTGTCATTATAGTGTCTATTATTTTTAATAGCATACGACGAACTAACAGACGCTGAAAATTTAATAGCTATTAATTGACAGGCGATCATTGTTTAGGTAGCGCGTATGGAGAGATTAAATAATAATTAACATTGTACGCTGAACGCCGGCGCGAGAAGAGGCGGGCGAATTAACATAATTCAGTCCGACCGAACTCAGCGCCAGCGGTGTCTGCTAACATGTAGGCGTAAGGAAACACCGTGTGCCTTTTAAATTTAATCAGGACTGACGGAGGGGAGAAGAGATCGTCTTGTCCCCGTCTGTGTGTAGATAGAGGATTAGCATATTTTTATATAAATGTTTTCTTGTATTCTTCGCAGACCTGATCACAAGGGCGTCCAGCAGTCTTTTTCCTATTTGTTATTTTTCTCCTTTTCTTGGCTTGTGCGTCACCAATTTCATTTTTGAACGGGCACTCGCCAGAGAGTATTGGAGGATAATAAATTGTTAACACTGGACTTACCAAACCCAGATTTATATTTTTACCAGCCACAAGTGGTGAACCTTTTTTTATCCCGACTCTTGACAGTCGTAATTCAATGGGAGTATACCTGTTTAAATACCTACGCTGTGCAGAATCGGCGCTTTTAACACAGAGTTTGCCGATAGAAGAACCATCATCATCATATGAACATTATTTTTTAGCAACCAGATGTTTCCCAATACTGGAAGTATTTTTCCGTTAAAGAGTGAACCTCAAGAACTCTCACAGTTTTAACTATTTGTAGTAACTCATATCAAGGAGAAGAACCATTTTAGGCGTTCACCCTACTAGCTAATTTCTGGGGATGGACTGGGGCCAGTTTGGATCTGCAACAACTGGAGTGACAGAATATTAAGTGAAAAAAGATAATATATTCATGGATTAATTCTATTACCAAGCGATATTACAGACCAACCATACCAGGCAATTAGGTAAGAGTGAGAGAGTGGCCACTGCTTGAAAGAGTGTGCGAGTATTTTACTTGTTTGCGGGAAAACTATCCATATATCTGATTTGTCTAAAAGTTTGTTTATTTTACTGGGTCTCATAGAGTACCAATACTGTTCATTCTGTAACAGAGTGCTAACCTTCAACCCTTGGGGTTAATAATTTTAGGTTTCTTTTCTCCATTTGGGGAGGGTGCACTTTGTCTGCTTATTTCATATGCATGTAAATGACTCTTTGATCTTTTCCTTTAGATATTTTGATGTTGTCGAGTTTTAATGATAATAAACTACAAAGAAACACCTTTGTGTGTTGGTCAGACCCATACCAATTTATCCATAGTTTTTTCACGTTTGTGTGTCTTCTTGTCACATAGCTGTGTGTGTGTGTGTGTAGAGAAACTTATCTATTCTTGATAGGGAGGAGAAAGCTGTCTTGCAACAAAGTACAGTCGTACGGATAGGCTGGAGGAGACAACCTAATCACTCCAGAGACATATCTTTCCCTCAATCAAGCACCTGTGAAAAAATCTATTTTCTATACCTTCTCGCGTATCTGTCGACATCCACTCTACTCAGACGGGTCAATTAGAACAATTAACCTTTCGTACGACATGTATATATTTAACTAATAAACCGTAAAGCCGGTTTGATCATTACTTAGTTCGCTAATGTATCACTCGCGCTGTCTATGTTTAAAATATAAATATAGCTAAAATCCTTCATTCAGAGGAGATTGAGGGACTCTTTATTTATCGAGATCTGAGGGCAGAAGCTAAGGACGTAGGGAAATAGAAAACTTTCCATAATTTATTAGAAAACATTATCTAGTGGAGAGTATTCGCCTTCTCTTCTTCGTGTCCTTATCTCAAATAGATCTCTTTCTTTCTTACAAGCCAATTTCTGGATACCTTCTTGACAACATTCCATTGGCCATCTCCACAGACAACTACTGTCGAAATTGCACACAATTCGAAACAATACGACAAGGTCGACCACTTTAAATACGTTGGAGCTGCCATAGACTGGAAAGGAGGCATCAAAGAAGAGTTGGTTACCCGAAGAGCAGCAGCTGGCAGACATTTTCAGGTCATAAATGAAAGATTCCTCAGTAAAAGAGAAATTGGCAAATAGACGAAGATGTATGTATACCGCTCCACCTATGCTCCAGTCTTGATCTATGGATGCGAGTCTTAGGAAATGACTACAACCCACAAAAGCCAGCTCCAAACCTCATAAATCAGGTTTCTGAAAAAGTTGGCTGAAGTAACAAGAAAAGACATCGTAAACCAGACGATACGACAAGGCTTCAAAACCAAGCCACTGCAGACCAAAGTAGAACAGTCCCAACTACGATGGTTTGGCCATGTCTGCAGAAATATGGAAAACTAAGAGCCAAGGATCCAGACCTCAATGACGACCCAGAGTCTGCTGAGAGGACAACATTAGACAATCTCTGAAGGACCGAGGACCAGACTGGAACCAGGCCAGTAGGAAGCCAGTCAATTGGATAGTTTGGCGCTCTCTTTGGCCATCCTCTACACCCCAGTGTAGAAAAGGAACGACTACGTAAGTAAGTAAGTACGTTTAAGAGCATAAATACGGATGTAGAACACCTAATTTAAAGTTCTGTATTGTGCTTTACTGACCGAATACGTTCGATACTTCTCGTTCATCATTACGTTCTTTCGAGACTAAAATGAAACCTGTCTCTAATTTATCAGAAAATCAAGAGATCAAAAAACTGTGCATGTAAAGAAATTGTTCACACCAATCAGCAACATATTAGCACGCAGATGCCCTGTACGGATGTGCTAGGGTACTAACTAGTTTTAACATTTTTTTCCCAGCCCCCTACATACTAATAAGGTGGGGATGGATAGGACATACACTCAGAAAAGAACAATCAAGCTTAGCCAGGGGTGCCCTTGACTGGAACCCACAGGGGAAAAGAAGAGTGGGGAGGCCAAGGTCAACTTGGAGAAGGACAGTGGAAGAGGAGGCTAAGGAAATAGGAACGACTTGGACACAGATGAAAAAGACAGCCCGAAATAGAAATCGATGGAGAGTAACTGTTACAGCACTATGTTGTACGGGGGACGGACAGGAATGATGATGATGATATACTAATAGTTTTACAGTAAGACTATATGGGACTGGATGCACACTACTGAAAGTATAACATTAAAAAAATTCGGCAACTTGTCGAGTAAAATACATAAAAGAGCATGCAAGTCTTTAAATGTTCTATGATGCATTGGTCATGTGTCAGTATACGTTTAACTACAAAGATCCAGTCGTAGAATAGAAAAGAGTGAAGTGACCACAGAAGAACTCGTGCCATCTTCAGAACATGCAGCAAAAAGAGAGCACAACTTAATTATCCCCCTGTCATATTTTGGCGGGTTACTTGCTAGTTAAAAATATTTCTTTAAAAGAAACAGTGTTTCAGAAATGTCTAAACATGCAGGCCTGGTGACTAAAAAATGTTATAAGGAAAAGAATAACTCCAGATCAGATTTTTAAAAAAATTTAGATGTCGGAAGGATACTTAGAGGATTACATCATTGTAGCATTGACGATTATTTTTTTTTCCTGATAACTTTTGTTATATTTCTTCCTAAGTCTACAATTGGTATGTCATGTTTCTTTTTTTCTTTCTTTTTTGAAAGAATTTTTCTTCGTTTTAAAGAGTCGCGCCCTGTTAACGGAGATTCTAGGTAGTTTGTCATATTAGGGCAACGCATGTTCAAATACATCATCATCAGCATCATGCCATCTCCGCAACGATGGTCGGCTGCAATGTTTGAGACGTTTTCAGTCTCTTGTCTTGATGGTCCCACTCTGATAGACTCTTTCCTGGCTATCTCTTGATGTTTTCTTTCCACTTATTGAGTTGTCTTCCCCTTGAACGTTTGCCTTCAACTCTCCCGTCTATTATGGTCTGCTGCAAGGTTTTATGTCTTTTTATGTGGCTAAAATATCTTTCATTAATTCTTTTTTTATTCATATGATTTCTAGGATCTCTTTATTTGTTTTCTTCTCTTTCCATGAGATGCACCCCATTCTCCAACACATCTACATCTCCAGAGCCTCAATTTTTGTCTTCCAATTGATTGTTCATTGTCCATGTTGCTCGTACATCATACAGTAATGAAGAATATTTATATATATATATATCTTCTTCTTCTTTGATCCTTAGCCGCCGACCGTCAAAGCAGTCAGTGGCCATCACGCCTAGTGGCGTCTTGCAGGGCAACAACAAATTGATTCCACTTTGCTCGGTCGGTGGCCATCCTTCGTACAGTGCCCCAACTCTGGTTCATTCTTTGCATCTCAGCCTCCACAGTCCTCCGCCAGGTTGTTTTTGGTCGGCCTCTCTTTCGTTTTCCTTCAGGGGTCCAAAGCATAGCTGTTCTTGTGACGGCATCGGGGTCTCTTCTGAGGACATGGCCAACCCAGCTCCAGCGTCTGCCAGCTATGATGGTGTGCATGTCCTCTTGCTTGCTCCGAGTAAGCAGATCTTGGTTAGTGATGGTATTCGGCCAAAAGATTCGGTGAATTTTTCTTAGGCATGTTGTGTGAAAAGAGGACAATTTCGACATTTCCTTCTCTGTAACTCTCCAGCATTCCGCACCATAGAGAAGCACAGTTGGAAAATCCGACAGAATGATTTGTCATGAAAGAATGTCAGTTATGATGAAGCCTAAAAATGTGAAATGTACTCTGTAAAAAAAATGATACATTATGTTTTTTTTAAATACGGAGCCGCGGTAACGCAGTGGTTAGTGCACTGGCTTTCTAACTCGGTGGTCCATGGTTCAGTCCCCAGTTGAGTAGGGATTTTTTAGACCGCAAACGGCTCCGGGGTCGACCCAGCCTCTTGAATTGGGTACCAGGGCAACTGTGGGAAGGCTAAGGCGGCCGGCGTGATGCTGACCACATCAACCCTAGTGTGCCGATGGTCAGGAAAATATGTGCCTAACACCAAATTCCCAATATGCCTCAATGGGCGTTTTAGCGTGTAACGGGATCCTTTACCTTTTTTTAATGTTTGTAAATGATGTAGGCAGTGTGATTCTATCACGTGCACATCCAAAGTTGTTAAAGTTGCGAAAAGACTTTAGGGACATCCGGTATACAAGATCGTCTGGTGATGTTTCGCGCGGTTTTTCTTTTACGTACTGATCGTTATATTCCTGTTCCTACTTGTTTAGCCATGTGATCTAGTCAAACAAATAATCCTTTAAAAAAAAAAATCTTTTAGATTTAAGTCCCCGCCTCTCAAACACCATCTCCAATATCAATCTCCCGAAATTCTTCTCCGTGCGGATGTTGCCGTCTACCATTAGTATCATTCAGAATCCCGATCGTCCCTATAAAATGTCAGAGCGCGCCTTGGACGTGTGAAATCCAACACATAAACAGGAAACTCACTCTCTCGATCTCGGTGTTGAAAAGAAGGCCCGAAAAATAATTGAAACAAACCATGAGGGTGACATTGATTAAACAATCAGGTATGTTTTACATCACATTTCCGCGTGTGGTCGTCTGGGAGACTCGTTGGACCGCAAAGTTTAAAGGCAGTATCAAAAACACTAAAAACTTGAAACAGATGTTCTTCCTGTTCTTCTTGTCTATAAGAGAATTATTGGGATACTGACCTTAGTATCTAGGTCTGAGCTTAGCTAATGTCAGATCTATCAAAGCTGGGCACCATAAAGCAGTGATAGGCATCTCAGAAGGCGTGGCGATCAACTTCAGAAACATTGAGCTATCTAATGATTAGGGCTAGGGTTTTAATGTTCTAAAAATTGCTAGAAATTGACCTATCAATCATTCATTCATGACCTTTCAACTCCGCTTAGGGCATGGGCCTTCAACAAATGTGTCGTGAAGTGTCGTCTGTCTCACAACACGAATTCTGCGTAACTCTGAGCACACCGCGCGGACGTCGAGGTCACACACTATTTATAGCGCGTGTCTAACAGAATCAGGTCACTCCACAATATTTGAAAGCGACAGCTGAGCTCGGCAAAAGTGAAGCAAAGTGTTTAGTGTCGGAAGCGATTTGCCTTCTTGTATTTGAAAGCAGACCTTAAACAGCCATTAACAGCTCGTCTGTATATGTTGCCTGGGGGTAAGAACGAATGTTATACCTTTTATATAAATATTATATATATTACTTTTTTTATATAAATATATATAATATATATATATATTATATATTATCAGATATAATAATAATTAGGTGTATTTCTAGTGATTAATCCACCTGTACGATAGGAAGTGTGTAGATTGTTAGAAAAATTACAGTGTGTTGCTGTGTGGAACTTACAGGCTTGTGTGTAATTCTGGAGGCAAAGCCAGCATTGGGATAATAGTCAAAATAATTGAGAATGATGGCCAAAGTGTGTCTGTAAGTTTGGAAATGTATTTAAAGAAGTATTTCTTAATGGAATGACACACATACCAGGAACATAAGGAAGGATGAAAGTAATTCGATTACTGTATATTTTGATATATCACGTAGTAGTTTTATGCACTACCAAATTATTGTAGGGAGTCGAGATCAATGGGAAACGTATTAATAAATAAGGATGTAGAAGAAATGTTATGATCACAGTGAACTGAATTGATTGTTGCTACTATGATCTATATTAATTTTGAGCATCTGCTTAGCAGTCTCTGTCTGAAAACTGTCTATCATCCCAATCTGTGTCATTAGAGGGATTGTTGATAGAAAAATACAGGGATTGCATTTAAAACTTCGTTTCAGGTTTTAATCTGTAAACCTAACAAATATACAAGAGGAATCTCTTACTGAGTTTACGACGGATGCAGTACCGGTCTATGTCAGAGGGCCAGACATGTCTCGTGTATACCACTTGGAAGAATTTCAGCAATTTAATTATATCCAGTACCAGAGGGAGCCATCTTCAGTGACTCAGATATTAAGTTGCCCACAAAGGCAACTGTACAGCATATCCCAGTTCACCAAACATAAAAAATTAAACATTTTGTGTGATGCTACTGTAGCAGTATAGATATCTTCAATCAAACTGTGAAAATTAA
This sequence comes from Oreohelix idahoensis, assembly GCA_024509875.1. Classification (NCBI taxonomy): domain Eukaryota; kingdom Metazoa; phylum Mollusca; class Gastropoda; order Stylommatophora; family Oreohelicidae; genus Oreohelix; species Oreohelix idahoensis. Next base: position 103,851 of record JAMPIV010011594.1, read on the forward strand.
CAAATATTACTTAATCAGAGAGAGAGACCAAACCAAGCAAGACTTTTCTCCATAGTGATAGACATTTTAATTCTGTGAAAGACTTTGTTGAACATTTTATTATTTATTTAATGTTGTAATATGATTTTCTTTTAAAACTTTTCAAAACAGAGAAAGAGTAAAACTGTACAAATAAAATTGTAAATATTTACCTAGCAGACTTACTTAAATTCTTTAAGTTCAGTTACGAGTCCTTGTTGTGAATTTAATTAATTTAATTACCATCTAGCAGAGTTAATAACAAGAAAAAATTTAACCCTATTTAACAGAGGAGGATCTGAGAGGCAGCAAATAAGGAGCTCAGAGTACTACATTTATTACCATCTTCTCGTGGGGAACTTATACAGCATGACCCTACCCTTTGTGTGTATCTATACACCCTTTACTCTTTTCAGAGAAGGGGTATTACTGATAAGACCTGACTCTTATCTGGCAACTTATCCTGGTATCATCTGATACACTTTATGTCCAGGATATTCTTATCAAATTCAATAACCATCTACCCTCTCGCGACATAAATGTAATACCATATCTTCTTGTCGTCGTGCCATCAGCTCATGATCTTTTGGTTTGTGCTTTGTTGTATGTTTTTTGTAATTACATTCCTTTTTTTTTAAACAGGGCTAATTTTGAATTATATGATTGAATACTAATAAATGTAAGCTGTTATATTACTCTTATATAATGTTGCATTTTAAATTTAAATTAATGCTGAAAGTATGTGTGAGAATAAAAGCATACAGTAAGCCACATGTGAGAGAAGACACACAGAAGGGACAAGTCATTATAACACGTTAAAACAAAGAACTACCTGTATTATCACTGGGGACAATAATTTTCATCGTACAACAGATTTCGTCCGTTTTATCCATAATCTCGTAAATACCCTTTATTTAAGACGTATTTTCAGTACTGTAACTGTGAGTGGCTATACGTGTCCAGACACTGTTAATTTTTGACTCGGCAATTCCCCTTTAATATCACGAACGGGAAAATGAATGTCATATTTTTTTATTAAATAACGAGTTTTTGCTTTCAAAACATTTTTTTTTTTTTACCCCCCCCATTATATTAAATTGTCCAAATATGAAAAAAAAACCTTGTGGACTGGTATTTAAATGTGTGTGTTGGTATAGTAAAATGTTTCACCAGATCTCCTTATACGAGTGCCTACAGTTTGAGCCTGTCTTGTTTATTTCTGTTTGTCAATGCCCGATTGTCGGTCCGTTTCCCCGTGCTTTTATATTGATTTGTCAATACCTATATGTCTGAGTGTTTGACAGTGAGTCTATAATATAAATGTGGCCCTCACAGCATATACTGCAGTAGAGTAAGTGAAGTGTTTAGAGACTTCGCCATACTAGTTCCAGCTTTTTTATGAGGTCGGGTGACCAGTTTCCTTCTTCATTGCCGTTTTGCCTTTCCGAACGCAAGAGCAGATGATCAGATACCCATTAACAACTGCGTAGACTGGGCGGACGCTAGCTAGTTTTCGATCACGGAACCCTGTAAAACTGTGCCGCGAAAGGATAGAACTCTAACCGCTTAGCCAATCGGACGCTTGTGTGTCTATATGGACATAAAACAAAGCAATCAGGATTCATTTTATTGTGTCAATGTGTCTGTATTTAAATCATCGAAAGTGTTAGTCCACAATAACTTGCCAATCAGCGACTCCGCTTAATAAAACTTTGTTCTATTCTAGCCTTGAAATTTGTGTTTACAAATGATTGTGAAAAAAAGATGTGTTTCTATTCTTTTCCTTTTTATTTAAACCAATCTGCGTAAACATTCACTGTTCAAAAGAGAAACTGATGTCTGGAAGTGGCTGGGGTTTGTTTGATGCTTGTTAATGTACGAACTGAGTGAATTCGCGGCTGAAGTTTATTGACATCCTAACATTTCAGGAACGGAAGTTTAATCGCCTATCTTTTCCTGTCAGTTATCAAACTACAGCTTTGTTCTCAGCGTGTGTTCGGGGGGCCATGCATGCGATAGTACTTGTGTGTGTGGTCAACAATTTAGCCTGCTATAAAAAAAAAAAGGACTCAAAACGCATGCCGTGATATTAATGACTATCTCTGCCGATCTGAGAAAAAACGTGATTTCAATCAATGAAAAAAAGATATACTTAGATCTTGTTCACTGTTTTTTGTTGACAAATGCTCACGGTGGTGAACAGACTGTGTTATCTAAATGTTTCATGAAGATATATATGCAACTTAATTCAGCTGATCAGAAGGCAATAAGAAAACTATACAGTTTTATCATTCCATTTTTTTGTAAGATCGGGCGGCATTACCTATGTATTAATTTTAACTTACCGATAACCAAGAATGAAAAATTCCATCAGCTTGTCAGGAAAATACGGAGAAGGTGAGCACTGCATAGTCAAAGCTAAATTGAACACCCATTTGAAACATTCTTTGTACACAGGCGATCTACAATGTATTCATGATCACAGTGACCATCAGTCATTATTTTTGACTAAAAAAAAGATACAATGGTGTTAAAATGGAAATATGAAGGTATTAAATTTAATCACTTTTTGCTCGTGATTATATTATATTTATATATATATATATATATATATATATATAATATATATATAATATATATATATATTATATATATATACCCATTTCCTAATATATATATATAATATAATAATAGTATATATTATAAATATATATATATATATATATATATAATATAATGTGTCGATTGTTTGTTTTAAAAACGGAGACACTCTGGCACCCATTGTTGAGCTTGCGTTAAAACAAACAATAAAACACACACACACACACACAAACGACATGGGATAGAAAGAATAAAAGGTATCCATATAAAAAGTTCTATTTACCAAACATTTTTTAGAACAAGAATGAATTAAAAATGTTAGTTTTTTTTTTTGTTTTTTAATTAAATAAGTTTGCTGCTTTTTTTGTAGCACGCTGCTTTTCAACCAATTTCCCTTTACATGGAACTGTTGGTGTTATATCAGGACGGGTTCATTTAGTGTGATTGTGTGTGTTTAGTGCATTTGTATGTGTTATTATATATTCTATTGCTCTAGACTGTAATTGTTCCTCTCGATTTGGTGTTTTTCGTAAATTATATTAGTTTTTTATTGTTATTTTTATTATGGTGATTATTTTTTGCTACTGGTTTTTGTGAAAATTTTTGTTCATTTAATTTTTTTTTGGTTGCTTGGTGTTTCTATTCTGCGCATGCATGTCGGAAATTTGGTTGGCCCGTTTATTTATTTATTTTTTGGGAAGCTTAGTAGTTTGTTACAGTTTAACTAGTTGCTAGGTGAAGGGGTTGGGTTTGCATTTATTTTCTGGGAACTAGTCTTTTTTTTTATTTAAATCTGTCTGAAGGCTTATCAACGTTTCTGTTTATTCATCCTGACTTTTTGCTAATTTACGTTAGTAGTTATTTTTTAATTTTTGCACGTGCAAACTTGTTTTAATGTTTCACCTGTATTGTCACATTTTGGTTACCTTTATTGTTTTGTATATTTTCTTGACTGTGGGGTCACCGTAGTCGTTATCGTAGTGTGTCTTCTTCTAACCCCTTGGCGTGTCTGTCCGAATATCCGTCCGTGGAGCTTTATTAGACGGTGTTGGGAAAATCATAGACCTCGCTTCACAGAAGGGTGGGTTCTGGGAGTGTGTTATTTTTCAACGTTTCTGTTGCCAATTTTCAAATGCATAATGAAAGACGGGAGTCCACGTTTTAACAGATTACATGTTCCCAAGCCTAGGGACTTACACACATCACAACACAAATAAAAAAAAAATTTCCTCACTATACTTGTCACATTTGGAACAACCTTTAAGAGTGATATTAAAAACACCGTTGGTCCCTATTCATACAAATGAAAAGACTATACATGAGTGCTAATTACATTCCGCCCGGCCCCCCCAATTTGATTGTGTTTCGAAAATAATTATATAATTATCCTGTGTAGGTTTCCACTGATGATTTTTGCCCTTTTCAACATGTTATTTCTTGATTATAATTACTCTAAATGTGAGTATGCTGTTATTTTACTTCCACATTATTGCATTACTTCAAATCAGTATTTCAAAATCAAGTGAAAATTAATGAATTCAGTAAAAAAGATGAAGAAAAGGAAGAGGGTTAGAATTTTTAGAGGAAACTGCTTGCCCAATTCTCAATACTATTAAAAATAAAAATCGTTCGTTAGTTCCTAGTGCAATTATTTGTCTTTTCCCCAATCACACGTCTGAGTGTGACCGTCGATTTGTGTATTTATAAGAATATACAAAAAAGAAAATATAATTCTGTACGGATTTATTTTATTTGTCGTATTTAAAATTGTCCAAATTGTTAGTCCACAAATTACATGCCAATCAGCGACAGCGTTTACAATAAAAGATTGATTCTATTTTTATTTTACTGCAGATTTTAAAAATTCTCTGTCCATTTTTGTGTGTGTGTGTGTGTGTGTTAAACCCGTTCATCGTAAACACACGCTTGAAAAGAGGAACTAATGTCTGGAAGTTGCTGAAGTTTGGTGCTTGTTAATTTACGAACTTGATAATTCCCAGCTTAAGTTTACTCACATACCTAACATTTTGGAACGGATGTTTAACTGTCCTTTTTTCTCCTGCCAGTTATCAACTAGCAGCATGTTCTCGTATGTTAGGATGCATGAGATATTCATATGTGTAGTCAGAAATTTAGCTTTTTATAAAAAACAAGAACTAAAAATGCATGCAGGGATATCGTATACACAATGTCTATTTCAAGGAAAAAACGATAGATGTGCCGACCAAAAACAACTTGGCGGAGAACTGTGGAGGCCGAGATGCAAAGAATGAACCAGAGCCGGGGCGCTGCACGATGGATGGCCGCCAATCGAGCAAAGTGGAAGCAGTTTGTTGCTGTCCTACAAGACGCCACCAGGTGTGATCGTCACTGACTGCTTTGACACTTGGCGGGCTAAGAATCAAAGAATAGAAGAATGTCTATTTCGGCTGAGAAAGCGTGGTTTCAGTTAACGAAAAAAAAAGATATACTGTACTTGCATCTGGTTCATTGTTTATAATTTCATAAATGCTACCAGTGGTACGGTCCGTATTAACGACTTTATTGCGAAGATGCAAGCGAAACTTATTTCATCGAGATCTGAAAGTAGGAATGAATCCTAAAATAGGTATATTTACTAAGCTCTCAAAGAACAACCTGCGAGCACACGCTGATACCACTGCATGGTTTTTGGTTGAAGGGCGAAAGCCCACACGCCCAAAGGCAGATAAAACAAGTTTTATCATTGCGATTTTTCCTTTCCGCTCCTTATGGGGCATCCAGCTACCACTACAACCTGTGTGACGAAATCAATTGTGCCCTTTTCATAAATTTCGTGCTCTCCTTCATTATTAATGTATTTCTTCGTTTCCCTTCCTCATCCACCTATTATTTGGCATATTTTATGCACTTACATTTTTTGTTCTGACAGCTCCCTGATTTGTTTACATTTCAGAAGGTGAATCGTAGTATTACAAGGCTAATTAGACAGGTCAGCGGGTAATACTTTTATCACTTAAGTCGTCTAGCACCTTTGATAGAGACGATCCTTGTTGACACAATGTGATTTAGCACGATCATGTACGTAAACACAGGTGATAATGTGTAATCGTATCCGATGGCCCATCTCTGTTTAAATAATACAGATAACCCGTCTGGGGAGATTATGGTGAGACAGGCATTAGCCAGGAAATATGTCCACACGATATGTTTGTGAGTTTGTACAAATACAATCGGAATACTGCCATATTTGAAGGAGGTCACGAGTTTAAATTTTAAAATTGATATTGTAAAACATGCGGGCGATAGTAGTGATTTAACATCCAGACCCCACATGATTCTAAAGAGCTTACCACTGGTTTAATTTGAGAGCCGGAATAGACTTTGGCTTTCATTGGAAAGTTTGCCGGAAATAGCACCTGGGACTTGAACTGAGAAATGGAAATATAATCTAGCGAAATCGGAGACACAAATCAGACTGCATCGCAACGTCAAATTAGCAACTCCCAGGAGCCAGAGAGATATCGGACTAGTATTCAAGAATTAAAAGTGACAGGTCAAATTATTTGGGCGTCTTTATAACTTAAAAGAGGACCCGCAATTTTAAATATCAAGACTGGATACTTAAGGAATCAGAGCACCCATTATAAGAGGAATACTAAAATGTCCCCAATCAAGTGTTCGAAGCATCTAATCAAAGTAGCTGTGTCCATTCTACTGTGCCAGGTGATCGTATATCTTATAAGGGGTAAGTTGTGAACATATAGTTTAAAATGTGAATTGCGACATGTCTGTACTTGTTAAGTGGTTATACCAGTCATAGGAGGCTGGCAACCTTAATTTATGAAAATAGTATGATCATAAACCACCACAGCAAGCACTGGTGTTTGCTTTATGCTAGTTTGCTCAGGAAACCGAAAGTAGAAGCGACCCCAGACTCTGAATGGAGCAGTGAGATGATTACCTTACATGTGCCTAGAGTGTATAGTATCATTTGGGTGAGATATAAGTGCCTTGTTAATTGTAATTCAAGTATCCTATTGCACTCGCGCTGTCCAGACGTATTTTCCTCATTTAAGTGACTAGAAGAATAGCTGTGATTCCTAATCATATTCCATGAGTTATACTGTGTATACTCAGGGAGAATAATTATTCAGAGAAGCTAACATTGGTGAGTGGACAGCGAGACAATGCGACTGTTAATCTGCATCCCTTAAATGTACTTAGCAGAGGCATTTGCTCTGTTATTTTTCCTAAAGTTCGTGGTTCGAAGCTACAAGGCTATTCTTAGTGCCAGACTAGTCTGAAGTAAGAGTCTTCACCACAATCTTGTGATTCAAGAAGTTGGGTTCGACACCAACTACCTACAGTGGACACGTTGTGAAGACATCCACCTTGACATTAGGAGTGAAGTTCATCTTGACGCCTCTAGAGAACATTCCTCATCACAAAACACCTGACAACGACCCATTGCAGTACTCAGCAAATTAAGTTATTTGTAACAAGCACAAGCAACGGACAATAATAATCATCGGTCCCCAATTAAGTTTCAGTGAATACAAATTGTAAAAACCTCTAAAGTCACTTTCATCTGTAGCCGCATGACCTACTACCATAGAATTTATTTGTGCTAGTCACTAGTTATAATCAAACATAAGAAATTACTATTAACTACTATACAAAGTAAACAGGGCAGTTACGACATTTCATAGTTAATCAAAACACGAGATACACTGAGTATAGGATGACATAAGATGTAACTGAAACTATGTCAAGCTTGGCATACTAAACGCTACTTTTGGCGGGAGTTGCCATAGCAAATAATGACGTAAATGAGAATAGCCTTACTCCCAGTAAGATCGTTTGATAGAATAACAAGTAAATAAATTAATATTCATCCACGTAAGTTTCAAGGAACATTTTTCAGCTCGATTTTCGTGATAAGAAATGATTATCCCTAATATTTGAAACCAGTGAAGCTACTAAAAGTAGCAATAAATACTGTAGAGACTCCAAGGCCTCGAAGCGCCGAACAATGATATAATCAATGCTAAGGACTTAGATAAGTTTGAAACTATTGAGGAAATATATACACCACCTTGGATTGAAATTAAGGAGGGAAAGTTTATCGTACATGTTGAAATTGGTGCACATGATAATATGATGTAAATAGATGAAACATTGTTGCCATATTTGCTTGTTGATCTTGAACAGTTCTGCAATGGTCAAGGCTGTTGATGGATTACTTAACAGTTGGATAAATTAAATGTATGCACGTTTTTGAACTCATCATCACTACTACTATCTCACATCAAAACAACACAAGAGGAACGAACCAACCTGGGCCCAAATAGATTGACACCAAGAAATTAATACTTCTGACGGACTTTAAGCCAGTCAACTACTAACTTGGAATATACATAAAACAATCAACATAAAACCAAACCAATTAGCCTAAAATAATTAACACTGCCACACATCCATATTCATTTAAATTTGTTAAAGACTAATTGATTATTAAATTTGTTTTATATTATTTTTACAAAGTTGACTCAGTTCTTATAGATAAGAGAACGCATGTAGGGGGTCGACAAGCCATAGAGCCAAAAAAACTTATAAAAGGAATTTCGTTGGATTAAACCAGCTTGGGGCTCGAATAAGCCAAACCATTGCTTAAAACTTCAAAAACATGCCGGATCAGATATACGCTAATAATGCTCTGCCCTATGCAGCATTGTTCTTGACTTCTGAATTATCTTGTGAACATTTACCTTGAGATAGAAGCGTCATTATCCTTCTTCAACAACTCTTCCAAGAGTAATCTTGTGCGAAGGTAGACACCTTTGAAGACCCATTTAAGTACTCTTTTGGCCACTGGTGGAGCACTACTGCAGAGCATGGGAGAGGCAAATCCCGTGACATCTTGTCGCCTTGCAGGAAGCTTGCATTAATCACTCACAGATTCTTGCAGCTGTGATTTCTGTAGCAATCTTTTCTACCAGTTGAGATTGCCCGCCACACGCATAACCTCATGTTAGTCGCCTTGACTAGCAAATATATGGTACATCGTACATCGTAAATCCTCACTGACCATCATTTTCCTTTGCGGTCCTTACATGGAGCCAATCCAGCATATCAAACATCTGTAGGAGAAATATTGAAGAAAAAAAATGTAATTTAGCGAATGTCCATCAATTGAATGTTTTCTTAACATCCGCACCCATCCTATTAGCTCAATGTGGAAAACAGTCTTCAGACATGGCTCGCCATCCATTCCTATGTTGAGTCCGTCTCCTGCAACTATGCTCACAAGTGTGGGTTTCTCAGTCAGCGTTCTGCTGCATGTCCCTTTGGGTTCCCACCTCTTCTCTTCCCTTAGAGGTTCTAATCAAGTATGTGGTAGTTTTAGTGATTTGTTGTTTTCTGTGGGTTCGTCATATCTACCTGCACCTTGCTGTCTTTAATGCCAGCTGTACTAGTTTTTATTTGATTCTGTCTCACATGTCTGTATTTCTTGTAGTTGATGGATAAGATGCCTTCTTTTACTGAAGGTCTGAAGTTTAGGTGAGATAATTTTGGCGATAAGATATATTTCTGAAGAATAAAATAGGACACATTTGACATTTATGTCGAATAACCTAATAACATTTTTTCCCAGAAAGTTAGTTTCATTATGTTCTTGGAGAGAGCTGAAGATTAATCTCGCTTGTTTAATCCTGCTACAGATATCCTCATTTATTCCTCTTCTTGAGTAGTCATAATAATCATTATTTTACTTTGCGCTCCTTACAGAGCACAGCGCACCGCTGTAGCTGACAACCTTACAGGAAACCTGCGTCAAACATTCACCTGCTGTAGCAGCGGTGGTTTCCATGGCAATTAGTCTTGGAAGAGTTGCCCGCCCCCATGTACAACCCAATATAAGCTGCATTGTACGACACTACCTAGGATGCAGAAGGCCATATTCTTTCTTTGTCTCTTCAGAGAGGAGAGACAAATTTGACACTAATGTTGAAGAACCTAATTACATTCTCTCGTTCAGAAAGTTGTTTCATATTGTTCTTACAGAATTAAAGATAAATGTGGCTTATTAAATCTTACTTCTGACATTCTCATTTGTTCCTCTTCTTGAGTAATGCTATTTCCTAAATAGATAAAGCAGTGCACGTCATCATTTTCTTGCCATTGATCTGTTAATTATTTTATTTTCTTTGTGCATTGAAACTGTACTGAATTTTTGTGTGTGTTCAGTTATAGCCCACGGGTTTGTATTTTGTTTCATATCTGGGCATTTGAAACTGTTCAAAACGTTCAAATCAGATCTTCAATACGGTTTATTCGTCCAGAGGCAACCAGTTGTGGATCGTCTAATAACACCAGGTGTCAGTGTCAAACAACTTACTTCACGAACAGTGACAACTGTTGAAAACGTCACAGTAACAATACGTTTACGGAAATCCAGTTACAGGTAGGCCCTGTTTTACGACACTTCATTATACGCTATTTCACATTAACGTCCTTTTAAAATAATAATGAGAAACACGCAAACAAATATGAAAAGATAATTTAAAAACGCAAGCGTAAAAGCACCACAGAAACTGGCTACCTAAGCGGCGCTAGTGTCAGAATCTATTTCTTTCTCCCGTCCGCCAGTGTGCACGTGTTGAGAGCTATGCCTTAAATTTTAAAAATTTCTTGTGTTCATTAGTGCTTCATTATTTTTAATAAATTGTGCAACTATGTCTTCTAAGCGTAGTGGTGAATCTGTACCTGAACATGTTAAAAAAGCCGCAAATCTCAAACGATTGAAGTGAAAATAGACGTTATTCGTCGATTGGAATCTGGTGAGCGGCGTTCAGAGGTATATAAGACCTTAAACTTAGCACCTTCTACTGCTACGATCATTTTGAATAATGCTGAGACGATGTAGCAGTCACATACAGGAATTGTTAATGTAAGCGTTTCTAGAACAACTTATTAAAAGGAAAGAGATAATGGAGAAGATGGATATGTTATTAGTGCTGTGGATATACGATATGAACCAAAGCTACAATCATGTAACACAGGAAGTGGTCATGGACAAGGCTAGGCCCTATTTCGCTACAAGAACATCAACAAGGGAGGCAGACAGTGGCGTTACTACATACTTCAGGATGGCTCTACGGGATCAAAGAACTAAGTTACATTTTTATTTTGTTACTTATATTTTATCTATAAGTATTATTTATATCTCATAATTATAACTACAACTCTTTAATATAAAAAGCACTTACGTTAACTCGCATGATTAAATTTTCGTAGTTTAGAAACCTATCGCATTCAAATAGATTAGAATTCTTCCTTGATTTACACCGCTTCTGCTAACAACACTAAGGAGGTGGAACGTAATCCCGGCGTAAATCGGGGCCTACCTGTATATTTAAAACGTCTTTTTTGACAAAGAATCAGTTTCCCACAATGATAATTATAACAGGATAAACCAAGTGTCGTGAAGTCTGATTCACAACAGGTCATTCTTACCACAACGGTACGCCATACTTTCTAAATAAAGGATGCAAGGCGAACCAATGAGGCAGCACCTTCATGCAGTGTTTACAGAAAGTATTAGCCTAAAATTGGCCGAGCTCTCAATCTGTGTAACATTGGTGGAAGTGAATGTAAGCTACAGATTTATGAGCGAAGTACAGCATGGCAGAGGTCAAGAATTCACGGATAGGAATGTTCATTTAATAGTGTGTGGAAATATTTCCACGGGAAGTGACATATTAATGGAGAAATCTCGAGTGGAATGCATCTAGACACCAGGCAAGTCGAAAATGTTGTTCTTTAGGCTACGCTTACGAAAAGATGGAAATATAAAAGTAAAAGACAATTATCTAGAAAGATGAAGAATAATCCAGGGCGTATGTTAAGCATAAGATGAAGGAAATCGGTCCAGGGATAACGAAGATATTTGAATTCATAAATTTCAATATTTGCACATCTAGACAAATGTATGCCTGTATTTCGGAACGCAAAGACACTTTAGCAGTAAAGCTCCCTCTGTCGTTCGGCCCTGATCTATATAAGCAATTGCTCAAAACGAAAGCAGGCCATACAATTTTCAAAATACAGCGAGAGCGGCAGTCTGTCAGAGAGAGACTAACTTCGCCTTCTGCATCTGAGAGCAGACTGTATTACCATTTACAGCTCGACTGTATGTACTTGAGGGTAAAACAGAATGTATATATATATATATATATATATATATATATATATATATATATATATATATATATATATATATATATATATATATATATATATATATATATATATATATATTTTTTTTTTTTTTTTTTAAATTAAAAAAAAAATTAATTAAATCAAATTGTGCGTTAGAAAAAGTGTAAAAATGTGTTATAAACCACTGTGTAATTTCTGGAGGCAAAAACCAAGCCTGTTTATATTCGAATAAATTTAGAATGGAAGCGAAAAGTGTGTTCATAGTTGTAGAAAAGCATTTAAACAATTATTTCGTGAAGGAATGGACCACACACCAGCAACATATGAAAGATGAAAGGAATTGCTTTACTGTTGTGGTGGATTTTGATGTTATGAATTGTTGTTAGGTATTATTATTGTAATAAATGAGATTAGCTATGAAGGTCCCTGAATTTACCCAATAGTATTGTGAACTTTTCAGGGTACCTTTCCGCTACCACCCTTTTATCTCATTCGAAACGTATTTATATTATTATATTAAATGACTTCGTGTAGTGTCTAGGGTTATGAAGGTAGAGTATAATGTACAATAATCAACAAACATACAAACAAATAGTTTATTACTCACAAAAGCACACAGTACTACCACAATAACATACAAACGACACTTTAAAAGGCTATCTTATTTAAGACTGTGGTTGAAATTTGTGTAAATATAATTTTTATAATTTATTATATTGATTATAATTTATTTTGAACCAGGACTGACAATCAAAAGTGAAATCAGAAGAATCGTTTACATCAGTCAAATAGCACAGTAGATCTTCTGTCCATACCTAAAAATATTATTCTAATATACGTCTGTAGTTGTATTCTCCTACTTTAAGGTAATACTGGTAGTACCCCTAGGTTGTTGTTTAAAATCACACCCTTTTAGTTATGTTTGTTTACGTTTGTCTCTTGTGGGACTATTAAATATTTGTCCCAGTTTTATTCACTGTCACTTTATATTCCTTTTTAGTTCTGTTAGTTGAACTGTCAGGTGCCGAACATGAACTTAACTTCGCAGTAGAATACAGGTAGAACGTTTCCTCTCCTCGCTTGACAATCTGTTCCCTGTTTGATAGACAATGGCCACTAGCATGGGCTCGCAGTATACAGGCAGAGTCCTGAATCAATCAGTTTTCAAGCGTTTGGTACCACATTAACGTCAGTACCCAGGACCTCATAATTTTTTCAATGAAATACACAGAGACGATGACTGACACAGTTTCGATCTGTTTTGTTGTCCAGGCTGCCTAGAAATTGTATTTGAAAGAAAAGCCTGATCTCATCAATCGCTGGTAGAATTTTTCAAGAAATGGCGTCCCTCCTAACGCTTGTTCTGACAATATCGACTCAGTTGGCCAATCACTTTTAATATTACAGTGTAAACAGTCTTTCAAAAAATATCATTCTAACCTTTCTACGTTACTAGGCTATTTATGTTTATTCAAAGGTCAGCAAATAATATTTTGTCTCACTTCAAATTCCACCCAATCGGATTCACCGTAATATCTTAGCCTATCTGTCTCCTTTTTTTCCCCAAAAAATATGCGATCCAATCTAAGCAGATATGACCTGACCTGACAGTATCTCTGATCTCTATGTATTGTTTTATCATTATTTGATTAGTTAAGGGACCATTTAGATAACTAACAACATATTCTTGGTCAGCAAGTCTTCAGGTACACGAATATACGATTTTTAAGGGGCTATGTGGTTTGGTTCAAAATTCTATCTTTTTTTCTATGTTAGTTGTTTATTTTTAAACTTCCTCTCGTTCACTCTTTTTCCATGTACTATCAAGCTAATTACGAGAGCTTAGGTCATTCATAATAAGAGCTAAACATGTTTCCATGAACGTAGTGTCCACAATTCTAACTTTTTCATCGTATTGGGGAAACCCCTAAGGCAAGGCTTGCCCCTGTGCTGTTGTTGGCTTTTAGTTTGAAATCAATGCGAAACGAATTAGCATTTTCATCTATCCTTGCCCCTCCTCGTTCCACAATGCATTTTAGGCAAATATTTCTTAGAACTAGGAAAAGTGGTTCGTTTATGTCAAGGACGAATTTGAAAAATTGGGTACCGTTTTGTTCGGCTATTCGTTAGCAAATAATAATCTGAAGGCATAGGCGACAACAACCGTTCTAGCCGAAATTGTTTTTAGTACTTTCTTATCTTTGCCTTTATGCCCTATACTGTTATATTCTAATTTATATATTGTATTTAGAAATTCACTACAACTGTATTGATTAAGATATTACTTAGTATTTTACACTAGACCCAATAATTGTATGGAGGCGAATCAGGGACAAATAGTTATAACAAAAGATTTGGAGAAAGATTATCTTCACAGTGAACTGGATTGTGTTATTACTAAGTTAATATGCACTATGCGTCTACTTGCACATTGTCTGAACTGTCTCTCACCTCCTACATCTGTGATAGAGATAGACAATATAGTTATTAATCAAATATATTTCAGGTTACATCCTGTACAGAGCCAACCACTGAAAGTACTAGTGGTGCGAGCGCCCTTTAATGCTAGAGGGACAGCCACCCAGTATCTACTGCCTGGAAGAAACACAAGTAAACATCTCTTTCCAGAACAGAAGTGGGACAGGCTTCAAAACAAGAAAATCAGATAAGTGGCCATACAAGGCTACTGTCTAGTGAAAACCAGAACCACCACAAACAAATAAACAGTGTTAATGATGAAAATGCCATGCACCTGGATGGGCATATTCCTATCTAATGAGTGACTATAATTCAATTACTGAGAAGACTTAGTATTGATCCTAAAATAAAGACAGTCTACAACCAGATTTTCAGCCAGGAAAGAAGAACAATCCTAATTCATTTAAAGACTGTAATTAGTTGTGAACAATGTATAACAGATTTTATTAAGTTTGTGTTTATAATCAATTTGAGTTCAGTGAAAAAATTTCACACAGAAAAGAAAAACTGTATAAAATAAATTGTAAATATTTACCAACAGACTTACTTGAATTATTTAAGTTAGGTTACAGTTTTTGTTGGTAAATAGTTTAGTTAAATACCCCTAGCAAAGCTTAACATTATTAACAGAGGAGGATCTGGAGAGGAGTAATTAGGGACCTAGGATAACACACTATCATCATTCCTAGGAACTTATACAGATTGATCCTACCTTTGATGTCTATACACCCTTACTCTTTTCAGAGAAGGGGGTATTGCTTATAAGACCAGTCTCTTATCTGGCACTATCCTGGTATCACCTGATACAACTTTGTGTCCAGGATATCTTATAGTCAAAACAAAATACTCTACCCTCTCGTGACACCAAGCCTTGCCAATTCTTGTCTTTTCATGCAATCCTTCAGCCAAGTTTCGTATCTTCTTCATTCGCCCTCATACTCCTACATTAATGACTCTAATAAAGGCAGTTGTCAGCTCAAGCTTCTTGACATCTCCAAACAGTTTTTCGTTGAGAGAAGTCGGTTGTTGCCGTATGACACTCCGTTCACTGCTATAAGTTGATCAGGACTGGAGCAGATGTTCGGCTGTCATGGGGCTAGTGCCACAGGAGCAGAGATCTGTTGGACCAATCCTGTACTTGTGAAAAAGATGGTACCTCAAACTATTCTGACCAGTACGTAAGCGGGAAATGATGACCTGGTCTCGATACAACAGCAACGTTCATCAAGCCAATATTTATTAACAACTGCGTTCTCAGTTAAGTCCGCACTATGCTACGGGCGAGCATAACAATATATAAATATCGTTTGAATTGTTCCACATTAAACTTTTATCTTCATTTTCAGATATGGTGCAAAGACACAGACGATCATAATTTCTACGCACACGAACAGTTTCCGTCTCCATTGTTCCACACACGTAAACAAAACACGCTCTCACATGACCACATCAACGAACGGAATCCTACCGTCACTCCCCTGACTTACTCTCACATGCGTAACCTAACAATGTGCGTACATTTAAGTCTCGGTGCATTTCGGTGCGCAAAATAAAACATTCTGAACAATATTCTATTGCGTTTATTAGAATGTCAGCTACATTACTCCATTACTAGATATTTAGGGGGCAATGAATGCATATGTTGGTACTTGACTGGAGTTTTGATGTGTTAGCCTTGCAGTCAAGCATGTTCACATCGGTGTATGTCCCTTGTTACTTTTTTTTTCTTTTTTCTTGAAAAACATCTGCTGAGTTTAATACAGGTGAGAAATATCAAAATTAATAATTGTTTAATTTCTTTCTGAATTAAAAAAAAAAAAATTAAGAACGAGCGCTGTTAATGTGCACAGCTGTGCTTTTGCTTACTTAGTCATTCCTTCAAATTCTCCGTGAATACATGATGGCCAGAGCACTTGCTTCTGGAGGCAAAGTTACA
Organism: Oreohelix idahoensis; assembly: GCA_024509875.1. Classification (NCBI taxonomy): domain Eukaryota; kingdom Metazoa; phylum Mollusca; class Gastropoda; order Stylommatophora; family Oreohelicidae; genus Oreohelix; species Oreohelix idahoensis. Next base: position 120,088 of record JAMPIV010011594.1, read on the forward strand.
GGGTTCTAAACCAGGTAGCGTCACTCTTTAGTCTCTCCAGCTGTAAACGGTTACCTGACGCCACTCTTGAGTTAAGGAAGGCAAAGGTAGCGAAGAAGGGAACCAGTCATCCCACATAATTAAACTGAGAATAGTGAAGACTCTCATACTTCACTACCCTACGGCAGTATCTGACATGGAACAACCTGCACCTATATCCTATTTCACGACTACAGATTCCTTAATGGAAGAAATCATATTAGTTCTGCCCCATGTCCAGGCTGTACGACTCCTTCGGTGAATTCTCCTCGACATGTGCAACGGAGCAATTTATTGTATGAAAATACAGTAACGGTGTTTAATTTTCTGTTCTGTTCTTTCTTTCTTTCTGTCTGTCTGGCTGCCTGCTTGCCTGCCTGTCTGGCTGCCTGCTTGCATGTCTGTCTGGTTGCCTGTTTGCCTGTCTGCCTTTCTTTCTTTTTATTTTTTTTTTACTTATTTCTTTCTTTATTTTTGACGTTTTCTTTCTTCTTTTTACTTTTTCTTCCTTTCTTTTTTCTTTCTTTTTTCTGCCTGCCTGCTTGTCTGTCTATTTATCGTTCTTTTCTTGTCTTCTTTCTTTCTTTCTGTTTTTCTTTCTTTCTTTCTTTCTTTCTGTCTTTCTTTCTTTCTTTCTTTCTGTCTGTATTTGTCTTTATGTCTTTCTGTCTGTCTTTCTTTATTTCTTTCTTTCTGTTTGTCTTTCTGTCTGTCTGTATTTGTCTTTATGTCTTTCTGTCTGTCTGTCTGTCTGTCTTTCTTTATTTCTTTCTTTCTTCCTTCATTCCTTTCTTTCATTCTTTCTTTCTGTCCTCCTTCTTTCGTTCCTTTCTTTCTTTTTTTCTGTTTCCTTTGTAAAAAGAATAAGATTTTAGTTAATTCTCAGAACGAATTCTGAACCGAGGAAACAAAGATGTTATGGACAGCACGTGACTGATACGAAGCTTTTTTTTTATGTTAATTCTATGAAAGTCCGGCAGACGTACATCTTTGAAGATGGCAGCTAGTTTAATTATTCATCTCTTGCATATGTCACCAAAGCTTTGTTTGAACTACGACTGTTTTAATCAGCATGCCCGAAGTTGTGAAATGTTGTTACATTGCCACATGCTCTACCTCTTTCTTATCTGTCTTTCTTGCTTTACATTTATTTTCCCTTGCCACTGAAGCTTGAAATATTCAGCATAATTTATAGGTAAAAGAATTAAGAGAGACGTCTTGAAGACTTTACAGTAATTAGAGAAGTTGGTAGCGTCAAATTAAGCATCTAGAAATGGTCGTACGGTAATAGTGTAAAACATTAGGTTACCAAATTTTGTAATTCATAAGATGCTTCGTTTCCTGATTCCCATTGGGGAATATCTTAGTTCTCTGGCGGTGTCTGAAGAGACAAAGAAAAAAAATAGAACTACTGCACCTAAAGGCATGTCGTAGAAGGCGACTAATGTGAGGTTGTGCATGCGGTTATGTAAAACAGAACTCCATGGAAACCACAGCTACAAGAACATGTGGCTTTCTGGTGCAGGGTTCCATCATGGGGGGGGGGAGGGGGGGGGGGGAGAGTTGCAGTGGTTGGTCCATATTCCTTAAGGAGTGCAAAGTAAAACGGTGAAGATGATGATGAATATCATTATAATGATACGAGCAAGTAACTGTTACGGATTACCTCCCCTGCTTTGCAGTAGTGGTCCAACAGTGGCCAAAACTCAAGAGTATCTAAACTGGGTCGTCAAAGGTGTTTACCTTCTCACAAGATTACTCTTGGCAGAGATGTAGATAGAAGTGTAATGAAGGGAGCATTCACAAGATACTTCAGAAGTCAAGAACCATGCGGCATAGCGCTGAGCGATGGTTAACTTATATCTGTCCGTCGCTTTTTGTGAAGGATTTAAGCAATTGTTTTTAGCCCGTTCAAGCCCCCAGCTGAGTTAATTCAGCGAATTCCTCTTATAATGGTATAGCTGTTAAGAGGTAAATATATGTCTAGTATATATATATATATATATATATATATATATATATATATATATATATATATATATATATATATATATATATATATATATATATATATATATATATATATATATATATATATATATATATATATATATATATATATATATATATATATATATATATATATTCTGGCTCCTACGTTTGCTTTCATACATATAAAAACTGAAACGACTGTGATTGTTTAGTTTTAAAACAACATGTAACAATTTTAATAATTAATTAGTCTTTAACAGTTAAAATAAATATGGAAAGATTGGTGAAATTTTGCTGTAAATACAAGTTTTCATCACTGAGACAGAGGTGAGAATTTATCAAAGTCCATTGCTTTCGCCTATTTTACACGAAAACGTAACTCTAGGTGAGTCCTGTCGCCGTGGTTTACGTCACTTCTTTTTGGTAATGAATGCACTTCTCCACATACTTGCGGCGTCGTACGTTAGTACTTCAAACCGTCTGATGCTTGTAACCACGTACTTTTTGGAAAAGTAGGAAACAAATGCCTTCGCTAAGTACATTTGTGGAATGCCAATTAAAAGGCGCATTGTCTCTGTCTACCCACCAATGTTAATCTCCCAGAAGAATTAAATTCCCGAGTACACAGTGTAGCTCAGGAAAGATGAATAAAATTCACCCTATTCCCATGGGTATTAACTGAGAAAATGTGTCTGGACAGCGCGAATAATGAGTTGCCTGAGTTACAATTAACGAAATGCATACATCTCACAAAATATTGTACACTTTAGGCACATGTGATGTAACCATCAGTCATCACTGCTCCATTCGGAGTCTGGGGTTGCCTCTGCTGTCGGGTTTTTGCACGACTAGTAAGAACAAATCACCAGCGCTTGCTGTAGTGGTTTATGAATATACTAGTTTCAAATGTTAAGGTGTCCAGCCTCATATATAACCACTTAGCAAGAAAACATGTCAAAATTACATTTGTCAAAGAAATGTTCACACCTTACCCCAAGATTGTGGGTTATACACAATCTCCTCACACAGGTTTCGGATGGACACGAACAATTTCGGTGTGTATGCTCTCGAATCAATTTCGTCTGATAAATTGTGAATACCTTTTATAGCTGGTGTTCTACGATACACTTCTCCTGGGAAACTAGTAATTCCTCTTAGACGGGTGTTCTGGGATACACTTGGTCTGGGAAATTTTCTATGATGACGGGTGATCCAATTCCTAGCTTTTCAGTCTTGATATTTAAAGTCCTGGCCCCTTAAGTTTTTCAGTCTCTGTATTTAAAAATGCGGGCTTAGTTTTTAAGGTTTTAAGTTTCCCAAATACTTCGATCTGTCACTTATAAATATGAAATTTTAGGTCCGATCCTTCTCTTTCTGGCTTTCTGAGAGTTGCTCGATTGAAGTAGCGAAGCTGTCTGTGTGTCTCTGAGTACGCTAGATTTTATTTTCAGTTTCCAGTTCAAATTACAGATTGTACTTCCAGCAAACTTGCCAATGAGATTCATTGTATATTCCGGCTCTCACTTCAATTCAATCATGAGCTCTTTTTGCACTACGGGGATTGGGGTGTTTAAATTCATAATTTCCCCCGCGTGTTTAAAGTATTAAATTTAATATTCCCACGCGTGACCTCTTTATAATAAGACGTAATATTTCCGGTGATATCTTGTGCACTCTCACAAACAAATGTGTGAACTGATTACCTGTATAAGTGCCTTCCGTCAAGATTGTCTGGCCAGACAGATTATCTGCGATAATCACACGCAGAGAGTGTCCCGTGAAACGATTATCTCATTATCGCCTGGGTGTGAATACGGTATTCAATTCATCCTCGTACGAGACCACATTGTCAAACGAGGATCGTCTCCTATCAAACGTCGTCAGACTGATTCGATGAGATAAACGTACTACCGCTGACCGGTGATAATGACCGGGTATTGTTACGATAATACTACAGTTCACGTGGCGGAACGTAAATAAGTCTGAGGAGCGGTAAAGCAAAAATGTAAGAGATAAAGATAGTCCCATGGCAGATACGTAGGGGAGTGGAGTGTTAGAGACTTCCCCTACTAGATTCAGCATAGAGCAAAATAATGAATGAAAGGTGCAAAAAATTGCCAAATAATAAGCGATCGGAGAGAAAAATGAAGGAGAAGAAATGATACTGCCGGAGGGCTGAAGGTGTGAGAGAGCCACCAAAAAAAACACGACAGACGTTTTGTCAAAGTAACTCTCCAAAACATGACGAGGAAATAATTATGGAGTCCTATTTCTGATGCATGTCGTATGAAGACGGCACTATTCTTCTATATCATTTCATTTCTTTCCGCTCCAATTCCACTCCATTGGATCTTCGTAGTCAAACTTACCATGACTGACAGTCAATGGTCTATATACACCATGAAATAAAATATGAAAGGCCTGCGCGCTGATATAATGGCTGTTTAATTTTGTTTTCACTGTGAGTAAGAAAGCCGAGCCCAATTCATATTTTCCCTAAAGATTGACTGGATTTTCTCATTGTTAGCTATAGGATATTTACTGTAAGAGAGCTGATAATATAGGGATTTCGTATAAATGACATAACTATTTTCAGATATTAAGATTGTTTGTGTGAATCATTTAACACGTGATTTCTGAATGAATGCAAAGTCTTACTATTGTTTGTAAGAATGCAGGAGACTAAACCGTGGTATGATTAAAATGTCGACGAGATGCGCAGAGCGTTTTGAAGAAAAAGCCCATGAATTTTCAACGCTCAATCGTGATTGACAAAAACATATCTTCAAACATTGATATGTATTATTGATAGAATATACAGTATTATTTCAGTCTATTCCAAATGACCTGCTCTGCGTCTACCCAGAACTTATGATGTATGATCATTATTGTTACGAATGAACGAAGCCTCCCATATTTAGGCTGTAGCAAGAAGCGTATGTAAAAGCACAGTGAGGAAAGATCATCACGATCTTCAATACTGTCATGTTCGTCATTATCATTATCATGCACTGTAAAAAAAATAAAAAAATAATTTTAAAATTAGTGGTTATATGTGACGCATGTCGTGTTCAACTATCTTGTGCACGAGTAAGTCGTCCGCCAAAACATGGCGCGAAATAATTACGATATGATCCTTCTGCTGCATGCCCTAATGACGGTACTAAATTCTCCTGTGGTCATTTCATTCAGCTCCAGTTTGCTTCAAAAGTACGGAAACATAGAAACAGTGTGGCACGAAAGCAAAGAAGCTTCATTAGCAATGAGGCTTCGCTGGCTATATATATATATATATATATATATATATAAATATATATAAATATATATACATATATATATATATATATATATATATCTATATATATATATATATATATATATATATATATATGGTGAAGATACTCAATACTTACACGAACTGAGTAATATAAACTGCGGGGGGGGGGGGGGAGATACTATAAATTTAGTCACCAAAAAGCAACATAGGCTTAATATTTCTAGAGAAAACATCCTGCGCCATGAGATAAATTGGTAGAAAAATACGTGTTATTTCAACAGGCACGCAGTGTAGTCCCCTCAACCGGGAAGCGCCATGAAAAAGATAACAACTTTAGTGGGGAAATGATGAGATTAATAATATGACGGACGGATAAAAGAATTAAATAGATTTAACACTTCATGACTTTACTTATTTCTTGTTTGACGAGAGAACCAGCTAGTCCACAGCCAGCCACAATCTACACAATCACCAAGTACACGTTATCTTTGTTTATTATCATTTTCAAATAATTAGTACCTTCGTCATCATGTTACATCGCAAATCATCATTATATTTTACTGAAGCACATTAAAAACGCACCACTATTATTCATACTGATGCCGAGAAGCTGGGGTAAAAAAAAGTGTGGGAATGGATTTTCCCCGTGTTTGTCATGAGGTAGAGAGCGAATGGCTGCTGGAATGGAAAGTGCATGATTCAACCCACGGGTTTGTGTACAGACTACATGAAAACAATGAAAATTACACGTGCAGAACGATTTCCAACAGCTATGACCCAGAAAATGTGTACGCGTTGTGGCAGTATACCCGGTATAAAAAGGCCGTTGAGACAAAACCCTCAGTACATGTGCTTGAAATGCCACGACTATCTAAAAACGGCCGCCAACGAGCCATTGGTATGTTGGAGACCGGAATGAGCTCGCGGGCAATTGCCAGAAGGATGAATTGAGACCACAGCACTTTTGTACGTCTCAATGAACGTTACGGAACCACTGGAGGTGCCCGGGATAGACTTCGGAGTGGCCAACCACGAGTTACTACCCCTGCGCAAGATCGTCATATTGTGCTGAGTCACCTAAGAAATCGTTCTCTCCCGGCAAGTCAAACAGCAAGAGCAATAGTGGGTAGACGTGGGCATGTCTCTCGAATGACAGTCATACGACGACTCAGATATACAGGCCTTACTGCAAAACGACCTTATGTTGGGCCAAACTTGACTCACAGACATCGTCAGCAGCGCCTGCAATGGGCAGAGCAACATATCAGATGGACTAGACTGCAGTGGAATGCTGTCCTATTCACAGACGAGAGCAGATTCAACATATCCTTTGCTGATGGACGTATGCGGATTTGGCGACGGTGTGGAGAGCGCTTTGCAGATTGCTGTGTTCGTCAGCACAACCGATTTGGAGGTGGCAGTATTCACATTTGGGGAGGATTCAGTTTTCACCATCGCTTGCCTCTTCACGTCTTCCGTGGAAATGTTAATGCTGTGACATATCGAGATGAGGTTCTAGATGCATTGGCTGCTCCTGCGTTCACAAATTATCCAGACTTGCAGCTTCTCCAGCAGGATAACGCACGTGCGCACACCGCATGCATTACGCAACAATATCTACAGCAGCAGAACATTGTGACGATTGATTGGCCTGCCCTATCACCAGACATGTCCCCTATAGAACATCTGTGGGACGAGCTTGGACGCAGAGTCTACAGGCAAGGTTCTCCGGCTAATCTGCAACAGCTCGAAGCTGCTCTTACACGTGAATGAGACTTGATTCCCCGGAATTTCCTTCAGAGACTTGTGCGTTCCATGCGGAGCCGCTGCCAAGCTTGTTTGCAAGCACACGTTGGACATACCAGATACTGAGGATAGCGTGAATGCATTTTTTATTGGTTGCATTTTTGTTTTTCTCCCTTGCCTGCACAGAATGCAATGAATTTCATAACAATCAAATGTACAAATTAATGACCAGCATGGATTCATAGGAAAATGAATAAAGATTCCAAATATGTAAACTTGTAAACACTTATATTTACATTTCACACTCTGTTCCTGGATTATAGAGGTGGTGCGTTTTTAATGTGCTTCAGTATATCATTATTTTTCTTCACGCTTCTTACAGAGCATGGCTCCAGTACTGCAGGTGGTGCACTTGTAGGAAGATTGCACCAAGCATTCACATGTTCCTGTCGTGCTGGCTTCTGTGACCATTTGTTTTACATGATGAGGTTGCCTGCATCATGGATAACCCCATATTAGTCGCCTTGTACGACATGCCTGAAGGTGAAATAGCCATCTTCTTTAGTGTCCTCAACACGTCATAAATAATATAGTAAACAGTGTGCCGTGATATGAAGCAGAAACAATATCAATGAAGACTGGTTTAATCTTTTTTTTTTTTTTTTGCTGGAACGTTGTGGCGCCATGAGTTATTAGATGGTAAAAATATAAAATTAATCTTGTAGCAGATACTGCGGTAAGGTAGGGAAGTGTTAGAAAATTTAAGATACTAAATCTCAGCTTTATTAGATATGGTAACCGTTTACCTTTCTTGCTGCATTTGCCGACCCTAACTCAAGAGCACAGCCAGGTACCCGTTTGATTCTGGGTAGATGTTACAGATTAAAAATGTTTCCATTATGTTGAAGGAGTTGACTTCCATATCCGTTATAAATAATGAGATGTCTGATCTGTCGAAGCACTGCTCTTTTCTTTATGCAATGTTCATAAAGCTTCTTCTCCTTCATCGTACACTCTCAGACGTCTACTTGAATGTTTTCAAAGAAAACAGTAATGAGTTTGAAACTATTTGAGTCTCCGTAGAGCTTTTCCACGAATGGTACTGGTGTCTGCCATATGCGCTTTCTCTGTTCCGCATATGTTGGGCAACTTTGAAGCAAATGTTCAGCAGTCATTTTATCAGTGCCACAGTTACACTGATCGGCAGTTCGTATCTTTATCTTGTTGAATAGATGGTATCTCAATAAAGCTTCCAACATTAGAATATAGCAGATGCTACCAGATTTCGAACCCAGTATCTCTGCCTCAAAAAACATGCTATCTAACAACACTGCTTTTAAAGTTCCCATCATATATAAACCGTTGTATTAAACCCTGCTATCATCGATGTTGTTCGCTTCAGATCTTGGCTCTATATTCCCGCTACAAACCATTTTGTTTTCTTGCATCTCCTGTCATTCAATATTTTATCCCTATTCCTCAAACTTATTTCTTCCTTCCTTTGTCCGCTTTTCGTATTTCTAGACATGGTTTCTCTCTTCTTCTCTTGTTATCTTTCGAACTGTCTACAGTCAAGTGTCAGCCAACACAAATCAAAATGGCGGCCCTGAAACTTCCCAGCCTAGTTTTCTTTCTGACAGCTCTGGTGACACTAAAGGATCATCAGGTTCAAGAATGAGTGATGAGTTCTGCAGCGTGCTTGGAATAGCAGATTTATCATTTCTACAAAATGAAACAGGCTGTGCGAATAGTGAATTTATTTTTCGCTGAAGTGAAAATCGAAATATCGTTTCCTAGACGCCACAAAATTTGTACTGGTGCATATTTATACACAGAATGGCAAAAGAGGCATATATCTGAAATTACTGGGAAGACACTTCTTGAAAGCTGAAAGAGATGGAGTTGTACAGCACTTGCTGAGAACAGAATTAAACGTATGTGAACAAGTAATGAGAGGTGAAGAAGAAGAAAATGAACAAGGAAGAAGAATGAATACAGAAGAAGAGTGAAAAATGGAGAAGATGGAAGAAGAAGGACGATGAAAGAACATAAATGGAGAAGACAGAAGAAGAATGGAGAAGATGAAAAAGAATGGAGAAGATGAAAAAGAATGGAGAATATAAAAAAAGAATAAAGAAGATGAAAAAATAATGGAGATGAAAAAAGAATGGAGAAGATGAAAAAAAGAATGGAGAAGATGAAAAAAGAATGCAGATGATGAAAAAGAATGGAGAAGATGAAAAAAGATTAGAGATGATGAAAAAGAATGGAGACGATGAAAAAAGAATGGAGAAGATGAAAAAGAACGGAGAAGAAGAAAAAGAATGGACAAGATGAATAAGGAATGGAGAAGATGAAAAAAGAATGCAGAAGATGAAAAACATAATGGAGGAGATGGAAGAAGAATCGAGAAAATGAAATTATAATGGAGAAGATGAAAAAAATAATGGAGAAAATGGAAAAAGAAGTAAGTGTGACGTATAATAGAAATATAGCCTACAGTATCTGACACCCCTGAAATCCCGTTAACGTTCTATGATTTGCTAGTAAAAGTCAAGCATTTTTCTGCCTGCGTTTACTCATTTAACTCACGCCTCTTTTCCTTGAGACGTAAACAAACGGAAAGTTTACCAACTTCCGCGACCTGCCAGTCATAACAGGGAGCGAACCTGGCTTGTTTACCTGAGTTTCTCACGCGAGCTGATCTGTCAATCATCGGATATCAGACAGACACACGTGGGATAACACCGGCCTTTTTGAAGTGAGACGCTCGGGCAGAAATATTTTCCCAAGGGACCCTTTGATGTTCGTACATACAGGGGGAGACAAATCTTTGATCTCCAGAAACAGGGAAAATCTTGGTAGGAAACCCGTTACACGGTTCCAAGTCTCTGTTGTCGATTAGCAACGCCGACAGAGCGACCGTGAAAAAACCTTTTATCTGGGAAAACGTAGTCTCCTGATTTTCTGCTATGCGCTATAGTGTGAAAAGTAACGTCATCTATAGATCAGAGAGACAATAATGAATATAAACTGTGGCTCTTCAAACCAGTTATCAGTTGTTGCTCAGAATTTTTGATAGTCTAAACACGTAGTCTAGAACCATTGTGGTAGATGGGTTAATAGCATTTCGTGGGGATTGTCATTTCTGATTTGTGGTAATAGAAATTAGCATTTACGTGATTTAATGTGCTAAGTTTTATCATCTTAAATTCCCTGTGATTTTCTACCTGTTAGAACTAGTGAAATAAATAACGTGTAGCTATTCTTTTTTACCAGATGTTCAGTTATAATGTAATTTCCATCACCCGCTTTCTCACCCAAGAAGATACGTTGAGCTGACTGATATTAATATGCTAGGCGCGACTGATTGTGGACCATAGAATTCCCGGTATATTTCATTTGTGTAATTTTAGTAAGTGACTGTTATTTAAATACCATACGACGACCCACAGACGCCGACAATCTAATAGCTATCAATGACATGCGATATTTGTTAAGTACGCGTATGGATAATTAACTAATAATTGACATTGTACGCTGATCGTTGACCGCGGCAGGAGGGGAAAGGCTGCATGTCTCAACCAAACCTGCACTCGCTAAGCGACGCGCGATAGGATAGGCTAAAGACACCGTGTGCCTTTTAAATTTAATCATGACTGACGGAGAGGATAAGAGATCGTTTTGTCCCCTTCCGTATACATACATGTAGTTATATAGAATAGTAGCTGGTCCTTTAATGGTAGTTAGTAAAATAGTACTAACAGACCCTACTGGATATGCTTATGGTTAGCAATGACTGCTGTGGGTAGTTTTAAAGGCTTGACAATCTTTAGCCATCCTATTCACACAATCAATATTTTTGGTATATTCACATTATTCACATAAATACTTATGATAGTCCTACATACCCTCTAAGAATCTTTCTCCAACACAGAACTACATTTTTAGTGAAGATGCCTGTCCTGCATACAGTCAAAAATGGCTTGGCAAGGACAGTGCTCTACTCTGCTTCTTCTGGCTGGGCTTAACAAGGTTGTGTGTGATAAATGAATTTCGAAACTGCCACCCTTATATACCAGTGGTGCGTACGTTCGAGGGAGTCGTTTCCGATTGGCCACAATTAATTCTTGAAAATGCCGTCTATGGGCTCATTGTGTGTAACCTTGCAATTTATTAAGGCCTGTATCTCTTAAATGGCATAGGTTATCACTATCTGGTCAATATCCTTCAAAATCCCCTACGACAAGCTTCAAATCCATTCCTTGATATTGGCTTTCCATGTGGGCATGCAGTCTAAATAATTTTTTAAATATTAATACTAGTCCTACCTACGAAAGTGGCCCTCTCATAAACTAAACGATATTTCAATAAGTACATCCTCCTTACCAATTTCCTTTTAGATTTCCATGTATGAACATTCCCACCAGTGAACTCAGTTATTACTATTGTAAAACAACACTGCCAAAAGTCGTCCTTTCAGAAATTCCATCCGTCCCCATGCACACATTTCTTCGCCATTATGAAAGTATTTCCTTTCTGCTCCTTCCCCTGCGAAGTATAGATTGCGCATGCGTATGCTAGTAAGACATGTCGCGATTAACCCTTTGGCGAACAGTGTGTTTACATACTAAAATCTAACTAAGCGTATTTTGCATTATGCTACAGGGACCATAAATATCTTTCAAACCTATCTAAAATTTACGACAGTAAGATGAAGGCAGAAGACAGGAGAAGATAAAACAAGAATTGAGAAGATGAAGTAAGAAGAATGGAGGAAATGAATAAAGAATGGAGCAGATGAAGGAAGAAGAATGGAGAAGATGAAAACAGAACGGAGAAGATTATCGATTTTCCAAGTGTGGTACATGTGATGAGATAACCCCCGCCTCTCCAAGCTTCAAACACCTCTGAATCTCACCCATGTGGCTTATGTAATGGTATATACTTCCACCTCCATCGAAAGATCCAGTAAACCCCCGATTTGTCCCTAGAAGCCTATATGAAGATATGTGCTTTCCGTCTGAAACCTTCAGCCACTTCATCGACCTCTCTCATATTGCTTATGTATCGATATATTTTTTTTCCTTCTGAAAGTTGTATTTACTTTCTTCATTGACTTGTCTCATGTGGCGCATATTAGGGTATATCTTTTCCTTCTGAAATCTCCAATCTCTTAAAGGAGCTGTCTAATGTGGCTTATGTAAGGATGTATCTTTTCCCGCTCACAGCTTCAGCCACTTCATTGACCTGTTTCGTGTTGCTTATGTAACGATATATCGTTTCCGTCTTAAAGCTTCAATCTTGTCAACGAGCTGTCTTACGTGGCTTGTGAAATGATGTATCTTTTCCTTCTCAAAGCGTCAGCCACTTCATCGACTTGTCTCGTGTTGCTTATGTAAGGATGTATCTTTTCCTTCTCAAAACGTCAGCCACTTCATCAACTTATGGCTTAAATAACGATATTATCTTTTCCGTCTGAAAGCTTCAGTCATTTCAACGATCTGCCTCATTTGGCTTATCTAACGGTCTTGTCCTTCTCAAAGCTTCAGAAACTTTAACGCGCTCTCTTATATGGCTTAGAAAGTGATGTATCCTGCCCAGAAGGCCTCTGTCATTCGCTCGATCTGTCATATTCATCTCCCGTCATGATAAATCATGTCGTAGTTTGTGACGGTATTGCCTCTCCTGCTTTGCAGTAGTGGTCCACCAGTGGCCAAAACTCAAGAGTATCTAATATGGGCTTCAAAGGTATCTACCTGCGCACAAGATTACTCTTGGCAGAGATGTAGATAGAAGGGTGATGACACTTCTATTACAAAGGGAGTTTTCACAAGATATTCAGAATAAGCGAGAACAAAACTGCTTTGGCTGAGTATGTTAACTCTATAATTCTGCCGACGTTTTTTTTAAGGATTTAAGCACTTCTTAAGTTCAGCTTTTTTAACTTTTTTAAGCCCCCACCACTGATTTACTCCGTGGAATTCTATTATTTTAGTATAGCTCTGTTTAGAGTGTGTGTAGTAATTTGACTGAGACAAATATGCAGTAATTTTGAAATGCTTAAATCGAAGTTAAATTTGTAAGATTTCAAATAACAAAATTTAATAATCGCTTTCGGTTTTAACAGTTGCAAAATAACTTGAATAGTTATGGATCAAGAAAAGTTATCATCACAGTCTTTAGGGAATGTGAGATGTTACAAGAAGTTCAAGTGGCAGCATATATTTGAACTTAGCTGCCACTGATGGTTCTGCTCCTTCTTATGAGGTTGGTTTTTTTCACTCTGCTCACGCTCGTCTCTGATCAAGATTGTCGGGGGTAGCTCGTTTCCCAGAAATGTCAAGGAGAGTCTATCACGTTGGTCCTTAGTCTTAAAGCTTAGGCCACGGTTCACGTCTTGTTCCAGAGATGGCACTTTCTGCTGGTACCACCAATAACTATGGTAAAAGAATAGAACGAAACGCTCTTCTGAGTATGGCGTTTTCCACCCCATAGTTATGGTTTCCTATCTTCCCATACCACCATCCCAATTACTCAGACTTTACCCTCGATGAGAATTAAATTTAATCCCTCGGGATAAACTTTCCTTTACATTTAAATAGAATAGCTTTAGCTTTACATTACATTTAAATGAAAAGGTTGATAATACAGATAGAGTCTGTTTACATATACATCTCAACTGATTGAAAAATGTTCAAAATATAAATTTAATATGTTTTCATCTATGTTTTACACTGATTTGAAAAGTTTGAAACTTCCATTAACTTTAAAATGAATATTTTCACATAGACATTTACACTAGTTTAAAGCTTGAAAACTTACATTAATTTTGAAGTGAATATGTTTATAGGGACATTTACACTGCTTTGAAAATGTAATTATTATACTTAGAATGTACATCATTTCTTTCTTCTTTCCCTCCCTGCTCCACAGGGAACCTGGGACTACTTTATGCTTTTAGTTCTCTTTACGAAACTATCAATAAAGCAATCACCAGCCCGTGCAGTGGTGGTTCTTGAATCATCATTCTATATGCTGAGGTTGCCAGCCTCAAATGACTTGGACATCCACAAGCGAGTTTATTAAAATTCGCTTGGTAATATATATATATATATATATATATATATATATATATATATATATATATATATATATATATATATATATATATATATATATATATATATATATATATATATATATATATATATATATATATGTCCTTTTTAGGATAGTCAGGATCCTATTTGGTTCTCCTCTCTTTGTCTAGCTCATGTATGGCTCCTAGAATACCGCTTGTGTACGGCGGTGGCCACATCCCGGGCAACAGTCTTGGCTGACTGGCTAAACTACATGGGTGGAGTAGGAGCAATCTTACTCAAGGGAATGTCCATCCCTAGTACACAAAGACTGAGACGGTGAGTGAGGCGGAGGAATCTGAGAAGATCAACGGCTCGCAAAGCGAAACAGCAAAGTGTGTGGCGCACTAGAGGCATGTCGGACATAGAAAAAGACAATGGCTAGCCACCGTGGAAGAGATTGGGGCCTTACCACGTACTTCCTACAGAAAGTAATGGAATCACAACAACAAGATAAGAACCGATATGTAGAGAACTCTCTGTCCCCTGGGGAAGAATCTACTGTACAAATTAACAGGGAAGAGGCAACTCCTCTAATGAGTAAGGAAGTACATAATGACGAGTGTTCCTTAAATTCTGTTGAAAGGGAGCATTCTGAGAAAGACCACCTAAAAACTAGTAGGAGAAGCCTAAAAATAGGAACATGGAATGTTAGAACTTTAAACGGAGAAGGAAAGCTGGACAATCTTATATTAGAGGCAACCGACATGAAACTCGATATACTGGGAGTTGCAGAGGCAAGACTTTTGGATACAGGCTACATAACAAGAGACCAGTACACGCTTATACACTCAGGAGGAGTAAAACACGAAAGAGGGGTAGGAATGTTGATAAAGAAGGAGTTAGAAAAATACGTATGTGGATACTGGACACACAATGACAGAATGATGTTACTAAAGATGAGAGCAAAGCCATTCGACATATCAATCTTACAAACTTATGCACCAACTAAAGATTACAGCGAGGAAGAAATAGAAGAATACTATGAAGAGCTACAACACACACTTAAACCAGTCAAATCTACAGATGTGTTGATAGTAATGGGTGATATGAATGCAAAAGTAGGAAAAGGAAAATACAAGAAAATAGTAGGACAGTATGGATTAGGGACAAGAAATGATAGAGGAGACAGACTTATCCAGTTCTGTGAAGAAAACCAGCTGGTCACATGTAACACCTTTTTTGAACATCACCCAAGGAAATTATACACATGGAAAAGCCCAGGAGATGTAACACGTAATCAAATCGACTATATCATGATAAAACATAGATTTAAGAACAGTGTCACAAGTGCAAAGACACATCCTGGCGCCGACATAAATTCAGATCACAATCCAGTTGTCATCAAGGTAAATATAAAGCTAAAAAGAGCAGGAAACAGAAGACAGGAGGAACCCCAGATAGAAATATCAGCGCTGAAACAACCAGATATAAAACAGAAATATTTAATCGAAGTCAAAAATAAATACCAACAGTTATTGACAGAAAGCATGGAGCAGTATAGAAGAGAAAACCCAGAAGAAAAAGCAACCGCAAAATGGGAATGCTTAAAAACAAGCATACAATCAGCAAATGCAAATTTACCTAAAAAGGAGTCTAAGAAAAATCAAATTTGGATGACAGATGACATCTTGAATAAAATGGCAGAAAGAAAGAAAGCAAAAAATACTCCAGAATATAAAACAATAGACAATGACATACGTACTATGTGTAGAGAAGCAAAAGAACGGTGGATAGAAACAAAATGTAAGGAAATAGAAGACTTGGAAGCGAAGCACATGACAAGAGATATGCATGAAGAAATAAAGAAATTATCAAATCGGTCGCGGTTTGCACAAGGAGGAAGCTGTATCAAGAACAAAAATGGTGTAATATTACTTGATGAGAAAGACATATCAAACAGATGGGCAGAATACGTAAAAGAACTATTCGAGGACAACAGAGGTAAAAAACCATCACCAGATTCTAATGAAGGCCCACACATTCTTACAGGAAAGAATAAAAAGTAAAGTAGACAGCGAAATCCAAGAAGAACAGTTTGGTTTTAGACGGAACAGTGGAACAAGAGAGGCAATATTTTGCCTAAGAAGATTAGCAGAAAAATATACAGAGGTCCAAAAAAGTATGTATATGTGCTTCATTGACTATAAGAAGGCTTTTGACAGAATCCATCATGAGAAAATAATTGAATGCCTCAAAGACATAGGTATTGATGGAAAAGATATAAGAATACTCAGTAACCTTTATTGGGAGCAAACTGCCACAGTAAGATCGGGAAGGAATTATTCACCATACATAGACATAAAAAGAGGTGTCAGACAAGGTTGTGTGCTGTCCCCCTGCCTATTTAATTTATACACTGAAAAAATTTTCAAACAGATACAGGAAATACCAGGACTGAACATCAGTGGAAGATCAATAAACAACCTTAGATATGCAGATGAAACCGTGTTGTTAGCTGAAAGCGAACAGGAGTTACAAGAACTAGTGAAGCAAGTGAACAGTATAAGTCATGAATATGGACTCGACATTAATATTGAAAAAACTAAAACTATGATAATTAGCAAAACAGACGATAAACCCACATTAAAGATAAGCGTAAATGGGAAAATCCTGGAACAAGTCAAGAGCTACGTATATCTTGGTCATATAATAACAGAAGATGGCAGATGTGAAACAGAAATCAAGAAGAGAATAGGAATGGCCAAAGCTACATTCAACAACATGAAACATATACTGACATCCAAACAGTTATCTCATAAATTAAAACTGAGAATCATAAAGTGTTATATATATTCTGCATTTCTGTATGGTGCAGAAACATGGACGATGAATAAGCATTTGGAAGAAAGAATTGAGGCTCTTGAAATGTGGATATATAGAAGAATGGGGCGTATCTCATGGAAAGAGATGAAAACAAATAAGGAGGTCCTAGAAAATCTAGGTATGAAAAGAGAACTAATGAGAGAGGTCAAAGTTCGGCAGCTAAAATACTTTGGCCACATAAAAAGGCATAACACCTTGCAGAAGACCATAACAGAAGGGAGAGTTGAAGGTAAACGTGCAAGGGGAAGACAGCGCTATAAGTGGGAAGATAACATCAAGAGATGGACGGGAAAGAGTCTATCAGAGTGTACCACCAAGACAAGAGACAGAAGACGTTGGAGATCCATTACAGCCAACCTCCGTTGTGGAGATGGCAACTGATGATGATGATATATATGTTAGTTCACATGTAAGTAAAAAAATATGAAATGTAAATCACAACTTACGCCAATCCTGACTCACAGACTTTTTTGCTCAGTAGAATAAAGGAGACTTGAATCTGCTTCTTACGCGCGTCTGGGGTGTCGTTAATTTAATAAGTTCCCTCTCTGACTTCGTGTGTGGTCCTTCAGTTTCGTCAGTCCCGGTTTCCTTATTTTAAATGTTAGAGATTTAATGGGCTATATTGTAAGTACTGATAAATACTCCAATAAAAGGTGTGCGGTATTTTAAGAAGGAATTCTGAATTCTAATTTTTCACTGCAGTAGTCTGGTGTCTTGGCGAGCGATTTCTCAAGTGAAATAGCTTGAGAAAATGGTCAGATTATATTCCCTGCCTTCCCACGCCTTCGTTTGTCATGGAGTTAAAAAAAAACGCTCCAATCATATTCAAACAGGTCCGGTTATGGGGTAATTTCAAAATATTCCGACATCGGATAATTTTGAACGTAAGGCAGAGGTCAACTCTCCCATATATGGTAATAAGATGTCCGATGCCCTTGTGTACAAACTTACAAACACACCGGTAACCACATATGACCATGTGTTCGAGATGTGGCAATCTTACTTTTATCTAAAGTAATCTTGTCATCCATTTCTTATTGGTGATTAAGCCGATATAGCTGGCCGATGTACGTGTTAATCTGCCGCGCCTATAGCCAACAAATCTGGGCAGAGCAAAGCAAATGTGATTATTATCACCTACAGCGAGTGTCGAATGATTTGATGAAATCAAATATCTGCTACTTAGCAGAAAAATAACGAAGAAAGAAAGAAAGAAAGAATTGCGACAATTGAGAGCAAACAATAAAAATCAGTACCACAAATGTAGCGATACTGCTGGAGTGAAACAAATATCGATAGGGGCCGCTCCATTCTATCGCATAGCTTATAAGATGATGTTGACAACAGCCGCCACTTCCTAGATCTGTCATATCATGTTAATGTATCGTTGCTGTCAATCATTCCCTTGATCCATATTTTTTTTAAAATTAGTATTCCCAGAACCCCACTTTGCAGAACTTGCGTGATGATGGCTTGTAATTCCAACATTTGCTTTTATTGTTATTTCACATTATGTCTCTAGCTTCTCATTCATCACATCTGTCACATCGTCCGTGATTTTCATCTCTAATTTACTCCCTCTTAGACTGTCGTGGCGCCATGCTACTTAAAATGTGACAATCCATTGACACAGATTATCATAAACGACCCATCATAGAAAGGACGCGAGAAGAATTAAAGCCAACATCTTAAACTTTCAGCAGTCTACAACACATTTTGAAAGCTGAGAAGTTGGAATAGGTAGATACAGGATAGTAATTCTATACCAGCTCTTTAATCACAACACTTTAAAAAAAATAAATGCACGGATATCTTTAAAATGTTTGCCTTGATAAGTCTGTGACCTGAATCTACACTTTATACTACAGTCTTGGTTCCTTCCTAATGTGAGCGCGACATAAAGTTTACCATAAGCAAAGACTAATTCTGGTAAGTATACACCAGCTTGACCACAAGATTGTCCCTATGCTTTGTCGATTGTAATGGTAGCTAAAATTACAGGAAACTGACCACTTCTCAAGATGACAGGAAGACTAGTATGTCTTGGCTCTAAATTGATGCGTGGAATGAAACTCGTCCACTTTAATTTCAGTCTGTGATGATTTTTTTTGTAATTGCTTTTTCAAAAATTCAGTCCTCTATGTTTAGTTTTAAAGGAATGTTGATGAAGAAAAACAAGAAATGATATTGCTGGCTCTTTTATTATGAAACTGAATTATTAAATTTCGCAGTCATTTCTTGACTCGTTACTTGCTAGGAGATCTTTCAAATAAAAATAAAGTAGATTGTTGGCCTCTACGTGGTATGACTGTAATGGGTGATCAAAAATTTATTTTCCGAAAGGCCGGTGCGATTGTTTCACGACTTACAGAATCATGAACATGTCGTACTCATTTGGTTTGAATTTTTAAGGACCATTGTTGCGATACTTATTTAGGTCTGTAGAACAGGCCAAGGAATATGTCTAGAAGGTATAACGCCAACAGTGTAAATCATCACCAAACAACGATCCGATATCTCTGACGATACATGACTTTATTTTACAGAGGACTGCTCCAATTATTCACAGTTCATTGATTCAATACACATGAATGTTGGCCATACACTGGGCCTCTGTCATTAATATGGTACAAGATACGAACTGGTCTGTCCGTCTTGCGTTCACACTAAAGTCGTCTATATGGACATGTCGAATTACATACGAATCAAATATAGTTCGAAAATATACTTCCTTTCATCAAATATCAATTGGCAATCACACACAACTGCTCATGCCTCATATTGTAGAATACAGCGGACATACACTTGGAAATCTGGAGCTCTCACAAAACACGTCCTCACTCCACTGAAAAACACGGAGAAGTCCCCAAGCAGACGCCTTACATTTCTGCATAATTTGTATCTTCTGCTTGCATAAATTAACTACGTCATACTTTATTGGCGTAGCTCCGTATAATATAGTATTGTTAGAGCCTGATAACGCTCTCCACAAGCAAACCCGTTGTGGTATGCAAAGTAGTCCGTAACAACCATCTTCATTGCACACGAAAAACTCTATCAGTAATCCCATCTCCTCCCTTAGATCACACAAGGAGGCTCTCAGCACAGTGCACGATCTCTGTAGCACCGGCGAGGATCCCAATATGTATACAGGAATCACACATTCTATAAATATTCTTGTGGTGGCTAAGTTTCCACATTTTTAAATTTTTGCCGGGGTAGCGGTCTTAGGGCCTACTCTTTACGATTTCCAACTGCCGAGGGATTTTAACGCGCACAAATTGCCCACAGGACTACATTTTTCTCACCCTTATCCGAGAAAGCTAGGCATCCCAATTTCACTACCCAGGAGATCAGGGGGTAGTATGACATCATTAGGAACCACTAGTTCTGAAAACAATGTCATTCGTACTGGGTACGAACCCTGCGCCTTTAGAATTAGAGGCAGACGCCATACCTCTAAGCCAGTCCGACCCACAAACACATACCTAACACATTATTATTGTTACGATGTGATCTTTGATAAATGAAGTGTGATACTAGTGAGAGCACTTTTGTTCACACCTCTATGTCTAAACTTCAGTTGTCCGTAAACTTGCTGTCAAGTGCGTTAGTGCGGGTGAACGTTTACCTATCATATTCTCATTACAGATTTATATACGTCCTTTTGTCTTACTGATGTTTATTGCGTCTGTTTAGTTGACAAGTATCCTCATAAAATATCACCCTAGGGGACAACTTTTGTTGTTGTAAGAGGCGATTATACCACATCGATAAGCTGTCGCCATTCAGAAATATTCAGATAAATTGCACAATCAGACCACACTGTCTTTTGTATTTGAACATGCGCCCTAATATAACCGACGGACCATGCATCTAGGTTGAACGGTGCGCTCCTCGCCAAAACGAAGCAAAATTTTATTTTTTTAAAAATCATCGTCATCGTAGTCATCATCACAATCTCATTGTTTTGCTCTTTATGAAGGGAATCCCGATGGCCGCTCGAGGAAGCCTTCGCCAATGCGCACACTCTTGTAGCTGTTGTTTCTGAAGCCATTTATGTTACATGATAGAGTTGCCAGCCTCATCCGCAACGTAATATTAGTCATTGTTTACGATATGCCTAAAGTACCCTGGCATATACTGTAAAGAACAGTGTGGCCTGAATGCCTACTACGTGTGTTATTCAATGTCTTTTAAATCTATGAGCAAGTGACATCCAATCGGTGAGCGAGTGACAAAGAATATGTTTTTCT
Source organism: Oreohelix idahoensis (assembly GCA_024509875.1). Taxonomy (NCBI): domain Eukaryota; kingdom Metazoa; phylum Mollusca; class Gastropoda; order Stylommatophora; family Oreohelicidae; genus Oreohelix; species Oreohelix idahoensis. Next base: position 141,348 of record JAMPIV010011594.1, read on the forward strand.
GTTAAATATTTTTGTTTGGTATTTTTTGTTGTTGTGCGCTTTAGTTTATCTGTTTTAGATTGCTCTTTGTCGATTCACATGGCTACAAAAATGGAAATGGAATCGTCGTGACAGGTTATTTAATAGATTACTTGATTTCCTACCTTTGCTTCCTTATTAGTATTCACGGTTTTGTTAACGCAGAACCAATGCTCTTCGATATCTGTCTAACTCATATTTTAGCCACGCCTATTTTCTTATTTTTCTCTATGTCTTACAGGCTCGAGCGAGTATTTACAAACAGACCTATTAGCTAGTCCACGAGCGGACAGATAACCGCCAGCGAGTAAGAGCCGTTATAACGCGAGCGATTGGGCAATCGTTGATTAGTGACAGATCAGACAAAGAACGCACGTAGAGAGAGAGATCGAGTCGTCTAATTGTAGAATCAAGGGCGATAAAACAAAAGACGTACCTTTGATGGTTACATTTCTCAAGGGGGACTTAAGCGAATGCAGAAAAAGAAAGAGCGATAACCACAGTTACCGACCACATCCGTTTGTTCGTGATCCCAAAGGGGACGTAATTAGCTGCAGAGAGAGACGAGATCAATAGACGGTCTGCTCGTTAGCGAACATCTATGCGGTCGGCATAGGTGCGAAAGAAAGCTTCAATTCAGGAATCGAACCGTAGATTTTCCCAAAATGCGGGCTAAGGCGCGATATCTCACACTAGCTAACGAAAGAAGACCTATTTTATATAAATACCCCATCCGTTAAAATAAATTATCCAGTCGCCTCAGAAATTTTCGGAATATCTAGCTCGAATCCTAGACCCATTGTACAAAGTGGATCACTTAGAATTATGTGGAGATAGTTTCATTTTCTGTGTTGCGGTAAAAGAAATATATACTAGCACTTGAGTGATTTAATTGTTAAAGTTCGTCATTGTATTTCACTAGGATTTACTGTGTTAATTGACTAGCGTATAAAATAACATATAGCTAATTTTCCAGCTGTAATGTAAAATTTAATTACTCGCTAGCACCCAGAAAGAGATGTTTTGATTAACTAGTAAACGCATTAGGCGATTGACTACTGACGGAATCTATATTTTTCTAATTCATTAAGTGTAATTTTGTAAATGACTAGCGCTTATTTCACGTGTTAAAAATGATAATATAAGCTAGACACTTGTGGTTTCTAATCTAATTTAATAACCGTGTGGATAAGAAATCATACATTACGCGGGGTAGGATAGAATACTGATATTGTTGTTAAATATTTTGTACTTTCTTCCTAAATCTAGTACGGATCACAACCCAAACCTACCAGCGGCCTTAATCTGAGAAAAGGGGTCTAAGTCAAATAGTACCAAAAACATTCTTATGTATATCAGGTCTTCGAGGTTGACCTGTTCGGCTCTCTAGTTTCACCCAGAGAGAGAGAGAGAGAGAGAGAGAGAGAGAGAGAGAGAGAGAGAGAGCCCGAACATATGACAATAAGAATAACGATAACTGGACATATAGATACCCAGATTTCTTTTCATTTTCATTTACATTCAGCCCGCAGTGGCGAAAATATCAAACTTAACACTACCCGACTACTGACCACTGTGTTGTGGCGAGGATTTATCCAGAGAGATTTACTCACCTGACATTCTCTTTAACTATCGGAATTACAAGCTGCTGTACACGGTGAACACTATATCTCGGTAATTAATTTTCTACCTGGACTAATTGATGTGACATAAACATATCCAATTATCAGCACCAAAGTAAACGTTCCTCATTAGGAGAATTAATCAGTCTTGGAGGAACTGGGGCTTATTTCGGCGAAACCCAACACTGGATTTGTATTTGTATCATGGAGATATGTTCAAGATGTTGTTAAAACAACAACTAGGTAATCGAGACTGAATGTGGCCACAGGTTTGTCAGAGCAGAGAGAAACAGGATTGAATAATTCTTCTGTTGTATAATCATTGTACTCATTTGTTTTTTCTTCTTTTTTGTTTGCTAATACTGTTATTTTCAGGATGGATTAATTAGGAACTCTGTTCTTTACCATATAGTCAAATTCTATACCATAGCGCAAACTTTTAGACATTTTGGGGGTTATTAACTTCTTTCTTGCGGGATCTTGTCTCAACATAGGGGATTGCACTTATGGGTTTATATTTTGTTAATTTCTGTAACCTATGATTTTTCTATTGCTATTGATATATTGGATGTTGTGAAGTTTTCTTTAAGATAATAAACTTTAACAAAACTTAATTACCTGTGTCGGTCAGCTCAGCCCAATATCCATACCCCATTTACTATAGTTTTCACGTTTGTGCGTCTGGTTTGCGACACTTATCTGTGTGTGTGTATGTGAGTGGTTAATAGTGCATATGTTAATATATACGGAAAGGAGAATTGTCTGATAAACAAAATTTGAGTTGTAAAGATAGGCTGGACTAGAGTATCTTCTCAATCCAGTGACAGATTCTACCTTTAACTTATTCACTCGTGAAATCTATTTCTTTACCTTATCTCTCACTGAGTTACCACCTTTTTCAGTTCTATTCAGACGGGACCAGAATCTATCTTAAATACCTATCAAAATCTACGACAATCGTCAAAATGCATTTTAAATGGCGGCTTCCTTGATATAATGTTGTAACTTTGATTATTAAATGGATGTTTATTGCGTACGCCATTTATAGTTTGGTGCTTTATTTACTGTCAGCACAATGCAAAAAAAATTTTTTTTTTTTTTTAACTGATGAATGGAATAATACGTTCGTAAAATTTCTTTCTTTGTATATGAATGTGAGACTGATTATTCCCGCATTGTGGTTTAAACTATTAAAATATTAATTTGAGAATTTATATTTTTGTTGATAATTTACAAACAAATAGTTTGTTCTTCCAATGTAAATCACCAGCGTAGTAACTGCTTCCGAGGGTGGACAACAGATAATAATACACCTGTACTAGAATAAAACACCTGTGCTAACAACAGTCGTAAAAGGCGACTGATGACGGTTACCCATTGGACATGCTAATCCAACTAGTTAAATCTTATGGCAGAAATATTCAATCGGAAATCTGAAATGTGATTAGTGAGTAATTCAACTCAGCCGTCTAGGTAAGAATGAGACCCCCTTTCATTGAGGATAATACAGAGAAAACAAAAAGGAGTTTGAATTGTTGACACCGTTTTTTCATCTAGGGAAACCTCCAGTTTGAGCAGCTGGAATGCTTAACTCTAAACAAAGAGGAATCGAGGTAGCTGCAATAGTAAAACTATAAAATTGTCATCCTTGGACTACGAGAGCACGTTGGAAGGGAAATTTGAATAGGAAACTTCTTCTTCTTTAAGTACCATGCGTGGTGGTATAGGAGATCAAGTCTCTCCACAACTTCCTGACTTCAGTACAATGTATCAATTCTTTTCTTGATTTCTTTCCATGCCACGATGTCAAATTGTCCGGTTTTGTTCTCCTTGTCTTCCCCTATATCTTTTTCCTTCAAACTTACCTGTTTTTACGATATATTCCAGCTTTCCTATTCTCATAACAGTGGATTGCTTTTTCTAACTTGTGAAATAGGTTTCTTTTGCGCATTGACCTCTTTCAGGACATCCTCATTACTGTTTTTGGCTGTCTATGGTAAGTAGGAAACTAAGCTTGTAATAAATGATGATTTTCTCAGAACAAAGGGCAGAAAGAGTGCCTCATGGGAAATTGTGGCACTAATGTTTTGATAGGATGAGGATAAGATACTTAAAGAATGTGTAGCAGTAGGACCCAAACTAATTTTGAAAACATTCTACTTCTTCGTCCTCGTTCGACCTCAAACGTCTACATCAATTACACTGGTAGGTATACACACATTTTGGTGCCTTAAATTTTATAGCTGTTCTTGGATAATTTTGGGTTGCTGATTCCAAAAATGTAATCAGATTTTTTCTATCAGCTCTAGTTTTTGAGATAACTAAGAATGACCATATTGGTAGGGCAATTGTTATGTACAATCCTAGAGTTAGGTGCTATCAGTGGCATTTTGACTTTAGTCTGCATTCATATTATATGTAATTACTGTGCATATATTACCAAAAATGTAATAAAACTTTATCACTAGCACTTGTTTAGTCAACACGCAAAAAGGATCTTTTCGAGGACTTCCTGGAATGTGATATTCCCGGACAGTCACGCTTAAGGGTCCAACAGTAATCTGCCATCATGTGGGCATCCCAAAGTCCCTGGTATCTCTCTTCCATTGTTTTTATATCTTGGTGAAATCTTTCACCTTGCTCCTCACTAAAGTCGCCAAGATTCTCCGGAAATAAATGTAAATGGTTATGGAGGTAGTGCAATTTTATGCTCATGTTGCATCCAAGTTCACAAAAACTCGACAGCATGTTTCCAACTAATTCAGAATAATTGTCTGCTTTAAAGTTACCCAGAAAGTTTTGCACAACTAAAACAAATGATGACCAGGTTGTGGACTCTGTTTTGTTCATGGAATCAATAAAATTTGGATCGTTTATTAACTTTCTAGTTTGAGATCCATCAAAAACTCTAGCTTTAAGTTTATCTATGCTCAATTCTGGAAACTTTCTGCATAAGTAATTAAAACAGGTACCATCTTTGTTCAGTGCCTTAACAAATTGCTTCATCAAGCCAAGCTTTATATGTAATGGTGGCAGTAGAACTCTTTTTCGATCAATGAGAGGCTTATTGACAATATTTTTTTCTCCAACTTTAAATTCGTCCCTCAACGGCCACTGTTTCTTTGTCCAGTGCATATCTTTTGCCATGCTATCCCACAAACATATAAAGCATGGATATTTGGTGAATCCCATTTGCTGGCCAAGCAAGAAGTTCATCATTTTAAGATCTACACAAACCATCCAGTTATGTTCTAAATACTTCAATTTTTCCAGAACTGTGCTTATTGTAGTATACTCCTCCTTCATTGTAGTAGAATGAGCAATTGGAATTGAGCCATATTTGTTACCATTGTGTAAGAGATAACCCTTCAAACTTCTTTTAGAGCTGTCAATGAAAAGTCGCCACTCATCTGGTGTATAACTTACACCCATTTTGTTAACAAGACCTCCTACATTAGTACAAAACACAAGGTTGTTTTCTTTACAAAAGAATGGAATAAAACCTCTCTCTGCTGCGATAAAATGTAACCTTTGTTTCAGCAGTCAGTAATTGTTTTCTTTCAATCTTGAAGCCAAAAGTTCTGAAGTTTCCTTGGAGAGATATAGATCTCGGATTAGATCATTTAGTTCAAGCTGGTCGAAACATTGAGCATCTGAAAAATCATCTTCGAAATCACTATCACTGTCACTTGTCGTTCCACATGCCACTGCTGTCTCATCTTCTAGTAGGGAATCCGAAATCTGACTGAAAGTTGGAATTGGTATGTCATCTTCGTGTGGAACAGGTCGCCTAGCAGAATCTAAATCTGGATATTTCCACTTTTTGTGATTTTTTCCATTAATTCCCTTAATATTCACAACACAGAAATAACAGTCATCATAGTGGTTCTTGGTCTCTCTCCAAACCATTGGAATTCCAAATTTTAAACATTTTCTTTTCCCACAAGTCCAGTGTCGCAGGTGTTCAACACATGCTTTGCAAACAATATGAGGAGCCCAAGACTTGTCCTGGTCACCTACTTTTATTTTAAAGAAAGCAAAGTATAATAATAATAATAATAAATTCTTTAAGCGCCAAACACGGCGCATAAGGCAGAAACCAGTGCTCTCCAGGTTGTTCGTTGTGACGCCACTCCTCTTAGCTCTTGCACATTATTTAGGCCCAACGTTCTTCCTTCTCTTATTATTGTTCTTCTGAGTGTTTCTTTTGGTCTTCCTTTTTTCCGCTTACCCTCAGGAACCCAAGTGAGCGCCTGTAGTGGTATTCTGTTGTTTTGCATTCGTAGGACATGACCGATATATGACCATCGTCTTTTCCTTATATAGTCGGAGACATATTTCTGCCTAGAGTCTTCTCTTATTTGTCGATTAGTCTTGAATTCTTTCCAACTGATGTTCATGAGTTTTCTAAGACATTTGTTCTCGAATGTATTCAGCTTGTTCTCCAATGATTTTGTTATTTTCCAACTCTCACAGCCGTATGTTAACACTGAGATAACATTTGAATTAAACAGACGAAGCTTGGTATGTATATTCAATGATCGTAATTTCCAAATGTTAGATAATCTATTGAAGGCGCTAGCTGCCAAAGCAATTCTAGTATGGATTTCTCTTGTTGTGTCACCATCCTGAGTCATTTTACTGCCTAAATAATTGAAACTTTCAACTTTCTGTAGTTTTTCCCCGTTCAAGATGATATCAAAGGTCTCGTTAGAAAAGTTCATAGCTTTAGTTTTAGAGGCATTTATTTGGAGACCAATTTTAACCGAGAGATGACACAAATTATTTATTGCTTCTTGGGATTGTCTTGGTGTTGAACTTAAGAATGCTACATCATCTGCGAAATCCAGGTCCCTATGCCTATTTCACAAAAACAGTAATATGCTTCCTATGTTCTTCTTTGAAAGTGTACTCTTCACAAATATAACAAAATAAATGCGGTGAAAGAAAACATGCTCTTCATGAAGATGATGCCATTCTCTGTTAGAAGTGTAATAAAATAAGTAGCATACTTAACATGCAGTGGCTTAAAATCTAAAAAAGGCAATTCTGGGAAGATTCTTGGAAAACTGAAACTGAGAGTAAACAAGCAGTTTTCCTTTTTAAAGGACTAGACAGCAATAGTTTTTTTTTTACATAGCCTTATATAGAAAAATATTGTAATAATACAGGGTGTCCCAAAAAAACGGGCCCGCGCGCGCACTATTTGTGCGCGCGCGGGCCCGTTTTTTTTTTTTTTTGGTCACCGTGTATTAATGAAATACAAAAATGTCTGTATCTCAAAAACTAGAGCTGCTACAGGCAAGTAAATGTGATATTTGGATTGAGCAGGCCTCATTTATGTACAATCAAGAGTAAAATGTTTGGCACCAAAAAAAATTTTTTTTTTTTGGTAGGGCTGTGTTATTCTAGTAAAAGCAGTAATCAGCTCAAGGTTCCTGGAATCTCTAAACAGTTTTAAAAACATTCAAAACTTCCAGTAAATATATATATCGTCCTAAAGTTTGCACCAACATATGAACAAGGAGATTTGGTACAGGTCTAATTTTACACTAAACTACAAAATATGGATGAAAAAGAAAAACAAAATATGTTTGTGTGTGTGTGCGCGCTCGCGTGTGACACACGACTATCACGATTGTAATAACTAACATTTATTCACGATGGGTACTAAGAGATATTCATTGAAGATATTAGAGTCACACACACACATACAAACAATAATAATAATAAACTGCAGATGTGACGCTTTGTTGTGACAATGCAACGTGGCTGGAAAACACCACAAATGTAATAATGCTCCCACATACTTCCCAACGAAGTAAACCCAAGATACAAAACAAAAAAATTAGTTACTTTTGCAGTTGACCAACATCTGATGTTCGAAAATTAAAAAAAAAACAATTGCTTAACTTACAAATGCACTTAATTGAACTTGTGCAAGATATAACAAGAAGATTAAGCATATCAAAGACAGAAACTATCAAAATCCGCAGATCACCAGGGACACACTGGCATGCATGCCAACAGCTCTCAAAAATGAAAGGGTCCAGAGTTTAAATCCTTATGAAAAATCCTCACAGAAAATGGCAGACTTGATAGAGAAATGGAAATATCTATCTTTAAAATATGCCAGCGACTTTCCAACTGTCATCGCTACTCAAATATTCAAGTCAGTATTGAAGCTAAATGAAAACTGATAACTTGTATATTCTTACCAACTCTTTGCTATCATTGTCAAACATAGTTCTAGGCCAAAGCACAGGAAAGGGAGATCACATCGTGCGAGATGAAATTAAGCAGATCTATCAGTGTTACAAGAAGAGGAGAATAAGAAACATTGGTACGAACTACATCTTGTATTAAAGGTATAGACATATTGTTATTGTTGTTGTTTGACTAGGGCAGCTGAGCTTTACGCTTTTTTGCAGCAATACCAAGTTGAAGAGTCATCGGTATTATCTTCACTGTAGATCTAGACTTTTTCTGCGGCTTCTCTGCAATTCCGAAACATGTTGAGTTGAAGTCATGAGCTCCAGTTTCTCCAGCTACATAAAATAAAGAACCCAAATTATAACCCAAATAGGACTGAACCAGGTATCCCAGGCATAAGATAAAACACCAGTTTTCTTATCTATGGGCCATAAACCAAACCAAATAATGCAAACAGCAGCAATGTTGGAATTCCAGTATTCAATAAATCAACCATAAACAACGCATCAGACTAATGAGATATTTTCGTCTAGAACCCGCGCGTGGAGAAGCCACTTCCTACCGTCATGAAGTCCATACAAACGCCACTAGAAGGTCCCGCTGGTTATGAAATACTTGATATGCATGTTCGGGGATTTAAATTCCCCAGGATTGAACAGCACTGAAGGGCTTCTTCTGCTACCACAGTCAAATTGAAAGCTGATGTCGCGTGCATTAAAAAGCTTAGTGAAGTGACGCTGTTTCTCATAGGACGCCAGTTCTTGTCACTCTCAAAAATGCTCGTCTGTTTTGGATGATTTAATATTAATTTCTTTTGTTTCTCTGTGTATTGCTCTCTCTCTCTCTCTCTCTCTCTCTCTCTCTCTCTCTCTCTCTCTCTCTCTCTCTCTCTGTGTCTCTCTCACTGTCTATCCGTCTATTGACTGTGTGCGAATGTACGTATGTGTGCTAAATTACTGAATGTACATCTTGATTATTTATTGTTGACGTTATGAATGTTTTACGAGTAATTTGAAAACACTTGGAGAATTGTATTATTGCAGGGCAGAAATGTCAAAATAGGCAATGACGCCTATTTCTTTGCCCTGATGAAATAACCTCTCTCGTTAGATCTTTCGTTTGTTCGTTATCTCACTTTCTCCATAAAGTCTGTTCGTTCGTTCGTTTTCTCTCTCTCTCTTTTCCTCTGCGTGCCCAATTCTCAACCCTTTGAAAATAAAGTTCGTTCATTCTCTCTCTCTCTTTCTCTCTCTCTCTCTCTCTCTCTCTCTCTCTCTCTCTCTCTCTCTCTCTCTCTCTCGAGTTCTTATTATATACCACCATAAACTATCTATCTATCTATCTATCTATCTATCTATCTATCTATCTATCTATCTATCTATCTATCTATCTATCTATCTATCTATCTATCTATCTATCTATCTATCTATCTATCTATCTATCTATCTATCTATCTATCTATCTATCTATCTATCTATCTATCTATTAATGTTTATTTTTATTTTTATTTATTTTATTTTTACATTCATTATTATTATTATTATTATTATTCTTTTTTAATGTTAAAAACGTACTTTAATTATGATGATTATTGCAAATGTAATATTACTTTTATAATGATAAATGCCTTAATTATGCTTATAGTAAATGTGAGGATGAAAGGATATAGTATATATGATGAGAGAGAGAGGAAGGGCAGAATGTCAGACGGGCCTGCGTGCCCAATTCTTAACCCTTTCAAAATAAAGTTCGTTCGTTCGTTCGTTCTCTCTCTCTCGCTCTGGTATTGTGTGCTTCCTCTTTCGGCTTTCAAATGGTGTCAAATTCCATGAACAAGCACAAAGTAATGTTGGTAACAGAAGGTATTTAAACAAATTTAACTTGAAGTTTGTCTAGTACCTTTTGTCGATTTGTTGTTTGAAGAGAAGAAAATGCATACCCTATTGTTAATGATAATGAAATGACGGTGTTATTACGTTTCTAGTTAGAATAAATCAGCATTCATCATCATCCACATAGTCGCCTTTCGGTATGTAAGACAAGCCTGAAGGGGGATTGTGACGTGGAATGTAAATATTGATACAGTAATCTGACAGCCTTTGCTTTCCCATTTAGTGTCTACCATTTGCTAAGCCAAACCACGCAATTTCCTGACTGCATTACTCATATCTAATCCACGCCCTTTTTTCTTGACATGTAAACAAACAGACATTTACCAATTTCCATGACCTGCCAGCATATCAGTCAGCGAGCACTGATTTGTTTACCTGAGTTTCTCACGCGAGCTGATTTGCCAATTATAGGTCATTAGACAGTTGCGCGGAGAAAATAACGGACTGTTTGAAGAAGATCCAGGGGACGTAATCTAAGAGAGGCCCGTGCACGGCAAAGTTTTCTGATGTCGGTCAGCATCGCTGAGTAGAATGAACAAACAAACCTTTGATCCGGGAAACGCTGTTTTCTGAATTCCCTGCTATACAGAAGGTGCGAATTATAACATCTTCAAGTGATAATAACACCATAATCTGTATATATACCGCGCTCTCTCAATTTCAGTTATCAGAAGTCGCTCAGAAATTCTTGGATAATCTAATCACGCCGGAATAGAACCATTCTTTGCTAAATGTGTTAAATTGTTCCGTGGGAATTTCATTTTCTGATTTGTGGTAATAGAAATTGTGCTTAAGTGTTAAAATGTGTTAGGTTTACCATTTTTATTCACTATAATTCCCTAGCGTTTAAAACTAGTGAAATAACCTAACGCATAGATATTTCTTGCCAGTCGTTCAGAGTAATGTAATTTCAAACACCCCCATTTTTCTTACACAAGAAGATACGGCTTAGCTGACAGATTATTAAGTGTGACGAATGAGTGACCAAATAGAATTCGCATTATATTTCATTGTGTGAAATTAAACAAGTGACGAGTTAATTTTATGTGACAAAACAATAGACGCCGACAAATAGCTAGTAGTTACAGGCGATTTTTGTTATATTGCGCATATGGATAAATTGAAAATTAATTGACTTTGTGCGCTGTTCATTTTCTCGCAGGCAATGACGGGGGAGGGCACATACTCTTTTTTCCCGACATGCCAGAGCGGAAAACTTACGGGTGGATAGGATAGTAGCAGTTTTTTTTCATAAATGTTCTTTTCTTCCTAATATAGCATCTGATCAAAACCAGCGGCCAGTGTTCTAACCAATACCCATTATCATTATTTTGGGTCGTCGATTTTCGGGTTAGTTCGGTCCTTTTTCTTCATTCAGTGAAGGATTAATGGTGTTTTCTTCGTGGTTACAAGTCCCAAGTTCCTTCGTAAACCGGTTGGGCCCAAGAGAAAAATAAACATTAAGATTTAATCATAACTGGACTGTAACTTACCCAGAATTATTTATTCAATTTTTGCCAGACCACTGAGCATACGAAAGAACATATATTCCTGACGATTTACAGCCGTAGCAACGGAGTGATCCAGAAAAACTACGCTGTTTCAAAATCGGCACTTACCAAAGAGCGAGCCGATAGGATTTACCATCATCATCATTTTTACCTACTGTAACATTTGTCTTAGCAACCAGATGATTAGAAATACGAGGATTAAACTTCTCATTTTTCAACTGTGAACGTCCAGAGCACGTCTTGCTTCAGTAACTATTTCGCGTGACACTTGATTCATCCAAGGGAAGTTAAACTATTAAATTTGGCGTCCACCTTGTAATTATTATTCGATAAATAGGCTGGACTGGGGCTAAATTGGTAACCCATCTGACAGTATAGGTTCAGGAAGTATTGTAATTTTTCCAAGGGATACAGCTCTAAGAGTGGCTAAGCGAGATTGTTTGTGGCCACATATGACAGAACGAGACAAAGAGAGAGGGAATATTTTCCTTTGTTACAATCATTGTACTAACTTCTTATTTTATTGCACTAAACTTGTGTACTTTACTGAGTAGTAATTTAGTGGGAACTTGTTCTTCATATTCTATTCTGTAACCTAGTGCTTATCTTTGACCTTTGGGTTATTAACTTGTTTTGGGATCTTTAACAAGGGGAGGGCACTTATTCGGTTATTTTCATATATCTGTAAACATGATTGTTATTGATTTCTCTATATGTTTGATGTTGTGAAAAGTTTAATGATGATAAACAACAAAAAGAACTTACATTTGTGTGTTCGTCAGACCCATACCAAATTAACCATAGTTTTTCACGTCGTGTGTGTCTTGTTGTCACATAATTGTGTGTGGGTGTGTTTAGTTAAACTTATCTTTATAGAGATAAGATGTTGCAAGAAAGTCTTACACTACAATATAGTCGTATAGATAGGCTGGACTAGAGAACCTATTCAGTCCAGAGACAACTCTTTCTCCTTAACTATTCACTCGTGAAATCTATTTCTACACCTTTCTTCTCACCTATTTACCACTATCACCTCTGCTCAGACGGGACCATAAATATCTTCTAAACTATCTAAAAATATACGACCGGGATAAGCTGTCAGATAAACTACTTACACTATGGATTTTACTACATGAATATTTTCATACACTTGGCTCTAACCACTAGGGGACGACCATAGCATACAGTAGCTAACATTAATTAACAATAACACCTTTAACAGGTAAGTTCCCTTTAATAACCATGCACACAATGAAGTCCCACACGGCTCATAATGCATATGAAATACACTCGCTACAACTGCCAATACAGCCTGCATTAATAACAACTTAATATATGAATGTCCTACCCACTGGTATGGCCATCCTGAATAAACATCACAAATGACCTTCGCTCAACGGCGAAAACTTGTGTACTAGAATTAGGCAAGAATAAATCACAACTGGCTTAACATCACCGATCTACAAAATGCCGCTAGAAGAAATACACTGACATTCTAGCAAAATGCACTAACATCCAAAGATCGCTTGAAGAAAATGCAAGCACTAAACCAGAACCACAATGGCGAACTCTCTCCAGCAAAAACGCTGACAGGGAACCAAAAACGATCTATCCTGATCGGCAGCCAGAAAACTACCCCTTTTAAGCGCCAGAATTTGTTACCACTTGCCTTTCCGGTCAGCTGACCAAGCGGTTTTTTTTATTATCTCAGTGTCGCCACTTACAGCGTGACCAACTTAATATTTTGTCGAACATATATATTGTAACATCCAACCCCCCCCCCCCCTTAAAGTAAGAAAACGAAGTTTTCTTCCACCGGAGGAGTCACGCCCAACCCCTTTCGGAGTATGACGAACAGAATGCCGAAACGGCACCTCCTCATCTAGCTAGAGAGTACCAAAGTCGTCCAACACCATTGTCGTTCATGCCTTCTCATGCTAAGTACTAAAGACAATATGAGCATGAGCTAATCATCCCAGGTACTGGTAGTCGTGAAAAATAACAATGACTGTCCAGACCTGGTCTATCAAATACAATATATGTTGCATATTAATTATTCATATCTAAGCATCTATAATAAGACATAATCTCATAGTATCAAGAATCCTTTTTACACGCTATAAATATACATGATACTACAACATGATTTAAACATACGTTGACTATAATTTTATACATATTGCCTGTATGGCATCATGACACAAAAATCACATACCATAATATGACTTCATAAACATCAACTCTGAAGATTATAATACATTTCTTCCATAAACCAAAGTAAATACTCTCTACGGATGCTCCTGTCCCACACCAACTTCATAACCTGGGCAAGACATCCGCTACAATGTTAAGTACTCCGTGAATTGGTAAAATAGTAAAGTTGAATTGCTGCAACAATAATGCCCACCGTGTCAACTTAGCACTGGTGGATTTAGCCGACTGCCAAAATAGCAGTGGTTTGTGATCTGTTTTGGGGAAAATAAAAAAATACACCCCCAACAGGTATCGTGCCAGCTTAGACACCGCCCAGACAATCGCCAGGCACTCTCTCTCTCTCAATTGTAGAGTATCTAGTTTCTGCTGGCAACAACTTCCGACTAACATACATTGTAAAGCATAACATGTCATAGCATAAACATGCATTGCAAGGAATCTCATAATCTTTACAAATTTACAAAATCCTCATATTGATATCAGAATAGAACAGGGGGCGTGAGTCAGACTCTAAGGTTCGGTTCACGTCAACCGAAACACCTTACTGAACACGAACCCTTAACAGATGGTTCTGAAGCAGCGACATATGCTTCAGCCTAACTGCATCACGCGTCCCCCCCCCCGCGCTCCCCCCCCCCCACCTATTCGCAAAAGTCACTCGTGCCATTTTGGTATTGTCGCGCAATGACAATACCTCCACAAATCTAACCGGCGCGACCTCATCAAACACTCTTCTGAGTGTGCGCCAACTCGCACTTAGGGGAACGTTACGCACCCAAACTGAGCGAGCACTAGCTTTCGGACCCTCGTATAAGTTCCTACTGCTCCTACTAATGTCATTTGGTACTTGCCGCGAACCACGTCTACGACGAACCTTCTGGTCATCCGCTACGGAACTCTGGAGTTGTTGGGCCGCTGTTCCAGCCCCACCCATGGCCTTGTGCACTCCCTGTACATTGCCGACGATTAAATCTGCAATCGGGTCCTCAAGGACGAACGCGTTCACTCTACCCGAGAGGAACGGAGTGTCCACATTAATACTCGCCTGAGGGTAAGACTCCACTTTGCCCCCGAACGTGGTGCACTTTACAGTTTTGCCTGTAAGGCATGAGTCGTCGATGCACGCTCGACGCACCCCAATTGTGGTGCATCCAGTGTCCCTCAACACCCGGACTGGTCTATTCTCCACCTTGCCTTCGTTTAGAATCACCTTACCAGTCTCATGGACTGCCGATAGACATGGTGCTTCATGCCCGCATCGAAGCACTACCCTCTCGTTCGCGTGAAACAGAGGGCGACACCCCGCACAGTCCTCACTATTAATTGTGTCCAACACAAAAGCGGAATTTGCGTGTTCCATTGGGGTGGGGCACCTGTCCGCGAAATGATTCTTGCCACCACAACTGGAACACATGCGCTCCTTCTTCTTCTCATCGCGTGTTCCTTTGTTGGAGCCTTTCGATGACGAAGACCCCGAATCAGAGTCAGACGATCGGCTCTCTGATGAACCACTCCTCTGCTTCGGATGTTTGGTTTTATACCAAAACCGGTCTTCGTCCCGAGAATCCTCAAAACGTACCTATTTACGCTTTTGGCGCTCCTCACCGTCACTATTACTGCTAAATTGTCGGTTCTGCCAACTCGGCTGACCGTTACTATGAAATCGAAAATTCCCATAGCTACCTCTACGTGGTTGGTAGGGACTGGAGGGCTTCTCATACTTCTGCTCTTGGCCCCTGTCTACATTGCCTGACTGAATTCGCCAAGGATGGCGCTGAACTTTGCCGACACCGGCAACTAAGTCTTCTGACATACCTGACTTCTGAATGGGTTTGCCCGGGTGGGCAAAGACATAATGGTGACCTAATTGGGCCATGGACTCAATGTCCTTTGGTTGACGTTCCTGAAAAAACGCAACCAACTCACTAGAACACGAGGACAACACTTTGTCTCGTAGCATCAAGTCTAGCAAGCCATTAAAGTCCTTCGTTATCCGGTCCATTTCGATCCATCTATTCAGCAGAAGTTTGATCTTCGAGATAAAGTCCTCGAAGTCCTGGTCTGCGCTTGGCTCGCGTTTTTAAAACGCGTCCGGTAACCGTCAGCAGTCAGACGGAACTTCTGGAGCAACCTTTTCTTTACTTTGTCGTAATCGGTCCTTTCCTCTAATGAGAGGCTATAAAAAGTCTCCATCGCAGGCCCCACTAGCAGCGTCGATAACAGAGATGGCCATTGATCTCTGTCAACCTTATAGGCCACGAATTAGGCCTCGAATCTTTCAAGAAAGAAATCTAAGCTATCAATTTTATCATTAAAATTCGGCAGACGCAGCCTAAAGGGACGATGAACCCATCCAGAAGTCGAGTTCTGACCACTCGCACCCACTTCCTATTTCTTCAATTGTATTTCTTTATCAATTCTCATTCTCTCCTTCTCTAACCCTAACTCTCTCTCTATCTTCTTTTATTCCAAATCTCGCTCTATCTTCTTTTCTTGCAATTCTCTATCTTCTCTCAACTTCTTTTCTTTCGACTCGAACTCCCTCTGTTTCCACTCGTTTTCTTCTTTCATCTTCCTTTCTTGTATCTCTTTATTTTCTTTCATCTTCTTTTCTTGTAACTCGAATTCTTTCCTTTTTAGCTCTAGCTCTTCAGCTCGAGCATCTCTTAGAGCTTTCTGTTTCTCAATCCTTTCCTTCTCTTCCTTCGCTTCCTTCTCTTTTTTTTCCTTCTCTTCTTTCGCTTCCTTCTCTTTCATTTCCTTCTCCAGAGCTTTTTGATTTTCAACTGAATAAAATTCAGCTTTAGCATAGTCATTTAGTTCTTTGCCAGTGTACCCACATTCTTTCCCAATCTGAATGAAAGCCTGTCGGTCCATGGTGTACACTCAGAATGCTCACTATTATCTCTGCTATAGATTTTGCTATAGAACTACTCAGTCGTATATATTTCACTTATATCGCCAGATAACTCTCTGCTTACAAAATATGCAGTAATACTAGTAAATATTGATCTCACTACTCCAATATACCTATATATATATATATATGTATGTAAGTATATAACATCTCACCTCTCACTGTATACACATCATCAACCTTTATCTCTTATAGTATATAGTTTTACTTTGTCAATTGGCTACTGTCTCATCACTGTGAAAGTTTAGTCTTTCTGACCACTTAGTCTCTATGATTCACTCAAACAAACTTACAATAGTCGACAGTTGTATAATAACAACTGATGAAACTTTCTGGTGCTCTGACACCACTATACCAACCTAGTCACAATTCAGGTTTTATTTAAAAGTCTGTTACTGGCACCCACACTGGTGCTATACTCAGATAATACTTCAACTATAATTAATCTTAATACTCTGTGCTATGCAAGTGTTTCCTTTGGCAAAATGAGCACTACACAGATGAAAGAAACACACACACACACACACCACTACGAAAACAAAATCACAGTCACGAGGAACAAGATGATAGACCAAGAAGAGAAGAGGTAGATTAATATATACAATGCGTGACTGCGCACGAACGAAAACAAGGGATACCTGTAAACGTATTTACAAGATAGCAAGATGAAACAAGAGAATACACCACTTAAACACAACAAAAGAAATACTGAATGTACACGACACTGTAAATGCAAACTACACGAATACGCCTAACACCAACAGGGCTTGGAATGTTAAGCAGGGCAGTCGCAGTAAATCCGTCTGCCTTACTCCACTACTAAACATACACAGCCACCCCCTATAGAGAATCGCTCTAATTCAATCTTTTCCTACAAATAGGCCAAGAATGAATTAGGCTCACCACCCTTCCTCCCTTGAACACACGAATATAATATTACCCAATAGACTAAACAAAAACTACAGTCAACAATGAGGTGCTGGATGCTATCTCTTACACTAAGCACTAACAAAACACTCCAGTCGCCGTAAACTAAAGAAACTATAAGTAAAATTATTCTATAGTGTATCAGGATATATAGTACAAATACTTCCAAATACTAAGAAAAACAGTGAAAGGTCAGATCTAACTAACTATCAACAAATATACATACAGACTAAGTCCTACCCAGAAAGTAGAGAAAAGCAACGGAACAAAAGGAAAGAAAAAACAACAACAAACTAAGAAGCAGGCTTCAAGAAGCAAATAAAAAGACAACACTATACTACTTCACAGATCAGGCTATATGATAGCTAGTATCAGGGAGAAAGACAGAAAAGAAAATTTAGAGTTTAAAGGAAAAACAAGAAAATATCAATATAACACATTATTTAAAAAAAATAAAAAAAATAAAAATTAACTTATGCTCCTCAGCGACGCTTGTCCACGACGCTTCCTCAGCACTGGTGATGAGTGATGAATACAACACGAACAAGACTCCACACTTGAAAACGTATAACCGATATCTCTGTCCAAAAACCCAGACTTCTACACAAGTCTGTGTGCCAGCTGAAACACACTGTCTTTTTGGCACGACAGTATATAAATGTCCACGCAAAGCTCACTTCCCGGCAACAGTCCAGAAATCACAGCAATCTTCAGTACAGTATACTCCAGAAATCGTAACAGTCTTCAGCACAGTATACTCTAGAAATCGTAACAGTCTTCAGCACAGTATACTCTAAAAATCGTAACAGTCTTCAGCACAGTATACTCTAGAAATCGTAACAGTCTTCAGCAAGGTATGCTCTAGAAATCGTAGCAGTCTTCAGCACAGTAAATTTGCCGGGTCACGACAGAGACGTTGGTAGGCTTCCACTGGACCAGGCACATCAGAGAGGTATGACAGCATCAGACCTTGGCAAAATCTCCGGAAGATAATGTTCCCAGGTAGGAAGAGCAGTACGTGTACTGACACTGCTGCAGGTAGACTTCCAAAACAATCGTGACAAGAACCACTCTAATCTGGTTGCCTAGATGTAGACTATCATCTCGATACAAGGAGATTCACACACCCTGGGATTCCGCCAACATATAGACACTACCTATACCACCAAATATAGACGAACTAATCTCCTCTGCCGACACACACAGTCAGGCACCAGAGCCCGAGATCTAATCTCCTCTGCCGACACACACAGTCTGGCACCAGAGACCATCTAATACCAAACTCAGCCCTCTATCTCCGTTGCTCCACATGGATCGCCACCTTACTAGACCTACACTCCAAAGTATACTCTCTAATACCTCAAAAGGACACGCCAGACGCTAGCTGCCACTTAATTGAACCACCTTAGACATATTTCTAACATTACTTCCAACTTATTACCAACATTGCTTTGTAAACATATTCAAACAGAATACTTATCAACAATGTCTAACTGCTACTGTACTGCGAAGACACACTATGTCACCGTGATCTCAGAACAGAACAAAACTGGGTCACGTACCGCAACTTGTCACACTTGACCGCCTACAATTCACTACCTACAGACGGGCAAACACACATACCCGAAGCTGGCAACCGAAAATAGCTCACTATCGTGACTTAATAAACAGCAAGGCGCCAACACGGCTCCAACCTTCTAACACTCTGTGTACATAATATGTTCTGGCCTGTATATAGCAAACATAGGCACCACGGCCTTGCTATGAAATATCATAAAATACTGAAAAACCACTGGCCCCACGGCCTATAGAATAGACGAGCCTTCCAGATGTCAGATAAGCTACTTACACTATGGATTTTACTACATGAATACTTTCATACACTTGGCTCTAACCACTAGAGGACGACCATGGCATACAGTAGCTGACATTAATTAACAATAACACCTTTAACAGGTAAGTTCCCTTTAATAACCATGCACACAATGATGCCCCACACGGCTCATAATACATATGAAATACACTGGCTACAACTGGCAATGCAGCCTGCATTAATAACAACTTAATATATGAATGTCCTACCCACTGGTATAGCAATCCTGAATGAACATCACAAATGACCTTCGCTCACCGGCGAAAACTTATGTACTAGAATTAGGCAAGAATAAATCACAACTGGCTTAACATCACCGATCTACAAAATGCGGCTAGAAGAAATACACTGACATTCTAGCAAAATGCACTAACATCCAAAGATCGCTGAAGAAAATGCAAGCACTAAACGAGAACCACAATGGCGAACTCTCTCCAGCAAAAACGCTGACACGGAACCAAAAACGATCTATCCTGATCGGCAGCCAGAAAAAAACCCCCTTTAAGCGCCAGAATTTGTGACCACTTCCCTTTCCGGTCAGCTGACCAAGCGAGTTTTTTATTATCTCAGTGTCGCCACTTACAGCGTGACCAACTTAATATTTTGTTGAACATATATATTGTGACATAAGCTCTATTATTTCTTTGTCTCATTACAACATAATTTGTTTCAATATAAACATACGCTGAAGAATACAGAAAAAAATTCAATTTACAAATCGAAATACAGGGTCAATTTTACACGCAGGATTAATTACTTCTCTATCATTCTGGCAAAAAAATATTTTAGGTGGATTGTAAATGCATCAAAATAAGAATATAAACTGAAAGAGGAGCTTTCATTGCAGTGGGAAGCAGAGGGAGATCAAGAGAAAAGAAGCCCAACGCACAATTAAGAAAAGAATCTTCAACTCAATTGTCAAGCTAGTCCTATTGTTTGGCTCTGATACACGGAGAACAACAAAAACAACAACCAAAAAGCTACAGAGGTCTACGAATGGGTGCTTGCTTAGAGAAGAATGATTTGGAATGGTATGACAAGATCACTAATGTGGAACTGATGACAAGATCACTAATGTGGAACTGATGACAAGATCACTAATGTGGAACTGATGACAAGATCACTAATGTGGAACTGATGACAAGATCACTAATGTGGAACTGATGACAAGATCACTAATGTGGAACTGATGACAAGATCACTAATGTGGAACTAATGACAAAAACTAGACATGCGCCAGTGGAGCAAGTGATGAGAAGAAGACGCTAGCGATGGATAGCACACTCACTGAGGAAATCTGTTGATGTCTTTAAAATCAATCCTTGTGCTGTAACCCCAAGGGTAAAAGTGGCAGAGGTGGATTTACAAACAAACATGGAGAAGAGAACTGGAGTAGAATTGAACATGATGAGGAAGACGAGGAAATAAAATGAGCTGATTGAACGTGACAGGAGGACTTGGCCAGATTTTGTTTAAATTGATATTAGTTCAGGAAAGGTGAAAAGGGAATTGCTTAGAATGTTATCAGTGCATGACAATCCTTATTAGTCTTATGTCAGATGTCTGTTTAAACACTTAAATAATTTTTTTTAATTATTATTTTTTTTCATATTTTATATTATTTATTTATAAGTTCCTTATAACTCATGTTTGATTTTCACAGAGGAAAGCAGCACGTTCCTTCCATTGATAAAAACAGTTTGCAATGTGTTACCAACAGATTACTGGGGACAATGAAGATAGAGATGTATATATATATAGGAAGATATTTATTTGTTTGTATACTTGTTATGTTTGGAAATATTTGGTAATAACATTTTGAGTCTGAGATTAGAACTCTAGTCAAAGGGCGAATACTCATTTTTTGCTTCGAGTGAAAGTAAATATATAGTCGCCCCACTTGAATATAGTTGAAAGGTTAACATTAGCGCATGCCCAATGAGACGATTAGTCGTCGTTGGGGCTTCCGTGATGACGGACGGATCTTGAAGGCTGTCGGACATATGAGAGTCCGAAGTTTTTGGTCATTGTGATTGATTCTGGGGAAGAGAGGAGTTTTCTCTCAGTATACTATGATGGTCGATACTTCTCCCAGAATATATATGTTAGTGTGCTAGTTACTAGTATTTCCTGAACTTAAGGTAAAGAAGAAACATTTTCTAAAACTTTACCTAGGCCTAACGACGCCATAGATGGTATATCATCTATCTATATATTTGATGGATCGTATGTAGACGATTCCTGTACTAGCAGCACTATGAGTGGACATATGTAACATTCCTTATAGGTATGGAAACCCAAAGACATTAGATGAGCAAATGAACGGAACTTTCATTTGTTGTGAGGATATCTTTTGGATGAACACCGCTCACTGGGACCGGCGCCATTTTGAATCCCACTGTTGGTCTGTTTGAATTGTCAATCGGAGAACGGAGATATCTTATTACCTGATGGCGATACCAGGACCTACATTGTCTTGAAGTCTACTCTTTGTTATTTGAGATTGTCAACCTTAAAAGAAAGACCCTGTTGAAGCTAAAGCCTAAAAGACTTAGCCTGAAAGACGTAGTCAGCAGAGGGTCTGTAAGGGAGCATTGTGATGACCATTATTATTGTTAACTCAAACTGATACGACTAGTCAGTGGAGGTATGAGACGATAGACTATCATAACTATATATTTGCTCCTATCGTCCGATTATATTTTCATGCTATGAGATTGCCAAATTGCTGTTGCCACCCATTTGTCAAGTATCCAATGATTTGTTGTGTCAACCTGTTCCAATGACTGTCAACCGTGCTGTCAGAGTGTGTATCATTAAACTGTCTATAACGTTTACAGTAGTTCCAGTTATCATTGACTTCCAGCCGTGAGGGTTTGAGTGCATTATTACCGACTTGTCAACTCTACAGAACCATTTATGCATTCGCGTGTTGACACTCATACTAACACTCATTGTCAACAATACATTCTTGTCGGGGCCTCATTACGTTCCGGGACAAGGTGACCTATATGACCAACACTGTGCCGGGTTTGAGTTGACAACTTAATCTCATCAAGCCCTTATTAACGTGGTGACCTAAAAGGGAGCGTTATCACAATGCTGATTGGCATACGTACCACAAGTAATGACATAAAGGTTGCCCAACTGATAACAGAGATACATCATATAGCTATGGAATACTTTAGCAAGACGTACCCAACTACGGCACGGATATGTTAATAAAATATGGTGGCGTATAGACAAAATTAAAGAAAGGTAATCCATTTCTTAGTGACTACTAGCAAACTCGCAAACAAATTCAATGCTGAGGCATACGCACAACTTTAGGAATACGTTAGAAAGACGTACCCAGCTGCGGCATGGACACACATATATACAAACAGATATGCTAAAAATTTAAAAACAAACATGGTGACATATCCACAAAATTAAAGAAACGTAATCCATTTCTTAGTGACCACTAGCAAACTCGCAAACACCTTCAACGCTGAGGATTATAAGCACTAAAGACGGTAATAATATCTATCGTGGAAATAAAGGATTATGCTAGAGTCAAGACAGTCTTCCTCACTGATTTCATATCCGTCACGACACCTTCAATTCAAAGATATATGGAAACGAGAAGAACGCAGATAGACTTACCAAAGAGGAAGGAACGTTCAAACAGTAGACAGGGCAAGACATGAAGTGATAAAATTACAAATGAGAAATAACATAATATAATAAAAGCTTACAAAGTCACGTCAAGAAGAGATCAAGCGATAATTTCTGAACATTTATAACACATAAAGAAGGGAAACCCGAGGCCTGTAAACAGTAAATTAATATGAGACAAACATAAAGGTATGTTATCAGGCACTCGTAGGAAATAAAGAAGTAGAACACTAGACTACAGAAATACAACAGACATGAGTGGCTTACCCCGGATTCGAACCCTGGGCCTTCCGTGCGACAAACCCGCCTAGCTATGCAAGCGAAACACACTATCCTCCCTGCCATCTACGCATCACCAGAAAATAATGCTTCGATGACAGGTCATTAGTGCGAACCGCAAGACATAAAACCGGAAGTTTACCATGGGCATTTCAGCCTATTAATGACGCAATCACTTCTGTTGTTCCCCTGTTATATAGTATAGGCCAGTTTACACAAGACAAAGACCTTAAAATCTGTCCTGTTCCTACTGTTCACCCGTTCAAGTCGCAACCAGGCGTAATGGTCACTGATTGCTTTGACAGTCAGCGGCCAAGGACCAAATAAGAAGACATAAACAGAAATAAGATAAAGAAGAAGAAAAAAAGAGGTCGAGAAATCGAAGGGGAAAACAAAAACAAGATGATGAAGCAGAAGAAAAGGGATTTCTTTATTATTTTGTGTTGATTAAAATAATCAACTTCCAGTACACAAGCACTCAAAAAAGTTCAGAAGAAAATTGAAGTAGTTCTTATCTCGCAAACTTTAATCACAAGCTCTTAACCAACGAAAGTTTGAATAATATTTCATTCATGCACTTTTATTCAAAGAAATTCCGTTGTTAAATCTCATCAAGCAATGTACTTTTAACAAACGTGTGCGACCTGCTATGAATATTATTAAAATCTTCTGAAAATTAACAACTTCCATACAACATTGAGAGAAGCTATAATTTTGTTATTCCGATAATTAAAAGAAATAAATATTTCGAGTTTAAAAATAGTTATCTATTAAACATTTTTACAGAGGGGGCAAAAGTATGAATATTCTTGTAAACAACGAAAACATGCTATAAATAATGAACAAAGCGCAGGAAAAATATTTAAGGGCGTAAACAGAATAACATCTCTAACTCGAGTCATCATTTCTATATGTTATTTTTCTAAGACAAAATTGCCTCCGTGCATGTCATTAGAACGGACAAATTACAGACGCCAAATTGGAAAAGTGGACTGTACATGAAGGGGGCATGGAAGAAAGTATTTATAAACAGCACTGGGGAGTGGACGTTGTGAAGAGGCAGAAATCTCCTGCGTCAATTGCTAAGAGACAAGAAAAAAGAATGAAGAAAAACCTTAAGAGAGTTTACTTATTGTAGCTACACGGTTTCTTCTGTCATTGCAGCGATTTGTACTTTATAAATATCTGCTTTTTTGTGTTTTTGATTTATGTGTTACGCTTCAGAATATTACACACATAAAGGTATGTTTGAGGCACTAGTGAGAAATATAGAAGTAGAAAACTAGACAACAGAAAAACAACAGAAGTGAGTGCCTTACCGGAGAATAGAATCGCGGACCTTACGAACGGCCCCACTGCCTAGCTACGGTAGCAAATCACACTATCCTCCAGGTGCCTAGTTTGCAGGGAGGATAGTGTATCATTCTCCCCAATAACAACAGTTCTCATCTAGGCAACAATGCTTGTTATGAAACAGGGCTGTGGAGCAGGAGTCGGAAGTCGGAGTCATGGAGTCAGTTGTTTTTAGTGGAACCCGGTGTCGGTAGTCGGAGTCATGGAGTCAGTTGTTTTTAGTGGAACCCGGTGTCGGTAGTCGGAGTCATGGAGTCAGTTGTTTTTAGTGGAACCGGTGTCGGTAGTCGGAGTCATGGAGTCAGTTGTTTTTAGTGGAACCCGATGTCGGTAGTCGGAATCGTGGAGTCAGTTGTTTTTAGTGGAATTCGGTGTCGGTAGTCGGAGTCATGGAGTCAGTTGTTTTTAGTGGAACCCGGTGTCGGTAGTCGGAGTCATGGAGTCAGTTGTTTTTAGTGGAACCCGGTGTCGGTAGTCGGAGTCGTGGAGTCAGTTGTTTTTAGTGGAACCCGGTGTCGGTAGTCGGAGTCGTGGAGTCAGTTGTTTTTAGTGGAACCCGGTGTCGGTAGTCGGAGTCGTGGAGTCAGTTGTTTTTAGTGGAACCCGGTGTCGGTAGTCGGAGTCATGGAGTCAGTTGTTTTTTAGTGGAACCCGGTGTCGGTAGTCGGAGTTTCATAGATCTAGAAAAGGCGTTTGACAGGGTCCCCTGGAGCAAACTTTGGGACTGTGTGGCAAGGAAGAACATTCCAGCACCTCTGATTCATGCTATACAGAGCTTCTACAAGTCTTGCAGAAATTATGTGAGGACAGCAAACCATAAGTCAGAAGAGTTCAGGACCACCACTGGTGTAAGACGAGGTGATATCCTGTCACCTTATCTTTTCATACTCCTCATGGACGAAGTTATCAAGACATGTAAGGAGAAAACAAGAAAGTATTCAGTGGGGTACTGGAAGATGAGACAGGTATGTATTTCAGAGCTGGCATTTGCTGATGATGTTGCCCTGATTGCTAAATCAGAGGCACATCTCCAATCCAACCTGCAAGTCTGGAAGGAAGAGCTGGAGAAGAGAGGGATGGTCATAAGCAGCTCTAAAACAAAATCCATGGTGATATCACGAGAAGAAAGAAGACATCCGATTAAGCTGGGAGAACAGGTACTGGAGCAGGTCGACCACTTTAAATATCCCGGAGCTATTATAGACCGAAAGGGAGGCATCAAAGAAGAGTTGGCCACTCGAAAAGCAGCAGCTGGGAGACTTTTTCAGGCCATAAATCGAGGATTCCTCAGCAAGAGAGAGGTTGGTAAGAAAACGAAGATGGCTGTATACCGCTCCACCTATGTCCCAGTCTTGACATATGGATGCGAGTCATGGGCAATGACTACAACCCACAAAAGCCAGATCCAAACCTCAAAAATGAGGTATCTGAGGAAGGTGGTTGAAGTACGAGTAACAAGAAGAGACATGGTCCGCAACCAGACGATACGTGAAGGCCTAAAATCCCACCCTCTGCAGACCCAAGTAGAACAGTGCCAACTAAGATGGTTTGGCCATGTCTGCAGAATGGGAGAAGATCGGCTACCACGACAAGCATGGGAAACAAAGAGCCAGGGATCCAGACCCTCAGGACGACCCAGAGTCCACTGGGAGGACAACATTAGACAATCTTTGAAGGACCGAGGACTAGAATGGAACCAGGCCAGGAGGAAGACAGCCGATAGGATAGTCTGGCGCTCTCTCTTCCAAACCTCTACACCTCACGGTAGAAGGGGAACGACTAAGTAAGTAAGTAAGGAACCGGTGTTGGTAGTCGGAGTCATGGAGTCAGTTGTTTTTAGTGGAACCCGGTGTCGGTAATCGGAGTCATGGAGTCAGTTGTTTTTAATGGAACCCGGTGTCGGTAGTCGAAGTCATGGAGTCAGTTGTTTTTAGTGGAACCCGGTGTCGGTAGTCGGAGTCATGGAGTCAGTTGTTTTTAGTGGAACCCGGTGTCGGTAGTCGAAGTCATGGAGTCAGTTGTTTTTAGAGGAACCCGGTGTCGGTAGTGTGAGTCAGTTGTTTTTAGTGGAACCCGGTGTCGGTAGTCGGAGTCATGGAGTCAGTTGTTTTTAGTGGAACCCGGTGTCGGTAGTCGGAGTTATGGGATCCGTTGTTTTTGGTGGAACCCGGTGTCGGTAGTCGGAATCGTGGAGTCAGTTGTTTTTAGTGGAACCCAGTGTCGGTAGTCGGAGTCATGGAGTCAGTAGTTTTAGTGGAACCCGGTGTCGGTAGTCGGAGTCAGGGAGTCAGTTGTTTTTGGTGGAACCCGGTGTCGGTAGTCGGAATCGTGGAGTCAGTTGTTTTTAGTGGAACCCGGTGTCGGTAGTCGAAGTCATGGAGTCAGTTGTTTTTGGTGGAACCGGTGTCGGTAGTCGGAGTCATGGAGTCAGTTGTTTTTAGTGGAACCCGGTGTCGGTAGTCGGAGTCATGGAGTCAGTTGTTTTTAGTGGAACCCGGTGTCGGTAGTCGGAGTCATGGAGTCAGTTGTTTTTGGTGGAACCCGGTGTCGGTGGTCAGAGTCATGGAGTCAGTTGTTTTTTAGTGGAACCCGGTGTCGGTAAAAATGTCCGAACTCCGACTTCGAATTGTATTCCATATGACCAGTAAAAAACTTAGTCGGAATCGGGAGTTGAAGCGGGACTTCTAAAATTTCAGAAGTCGAAGTCAGGAAATTTTTTGGCCGACTCTATAACCCTGCTAGGTAATCAGTTATTCGAATGAGTCTTATTATCTACCAATACTACATACTCACATGTATAAAAATTCCCAACACTTACTGCTTAATATTACTCTCACTACTTGCCCATCTAATCCTGTCGCCAGCTTAATAGCCATCATATACTTTTCCCTCTCGGATATCTTCAGTATCTGTTGAATGTCCTTCGTTGGGTGGGAATTTTTTATCTGGGCGTTACGACTGCAGTACGGGTTATTTTAACCAATCACCGTCTCGGGTTTAATCTATTGTTATGTTTCAATATCTCAGCAGTACCATTTTTTATGACATGGGATTTTGAATACCGCCTTGTGTGGGGTAGATTTATAACAAGTACCAAATAAATCTTGGAAATTATACAAAATAAACACGTCATTTCCGGCGGATGGAAACAAAGATTTATCTGTGAGACAACCCTTACCGGCCAAACTTATATCACTTATTTCCAGTTCTTCGAAACCAAGGCTGAGGTTAGCAATTTTTATTGATAATTAAAATGAAGAATACACGCTACAATAAGCTGCATATCTCTACGAAATAAAGACGAAAAAAAAAAAGCACAAGTGTACATATGAAGACAGTGATAAATAACAGGGTTTGTGAAATGAGAGGTTCTATTACCTTCTCTTCCGTGGCGTTTTGCCTGGATTAAATAAAAATTAACAAAACGAATATCTAATATCGAAAGAATTCTTGCTACACTTTGACACAACACTAGGAATGACCTGGTGCGCGCTCCTTTCTGGTTTAAAGTCATTGTGTGTGTCGGGAGCCGCGCTGGTGTAATGGTTACCACCTTGCACTGGCGATCAGGTGTTCAAGGTTCAAGCCCGGGCGTAGGGATTTGAAGAAGTGTCATCGACCGGGAATTTTACTGAATAACCTGGACGGTTCCTGACATAAACCCTCTGTGGATGGGAAGGAGCAAAGCTCCTGACCTGGTTTGAAGGAAAGTCCAAAGGTTCCCCAGCCTCGCAATGACATGTCATTGGGCCGAAGGGCTGAAAGCCCAATTGCCGCTGGTTATAAACAAAAACTACAAAAAAACAGGTCATTGTGTAGTCCGCATATCGGATGATACTTATTAGCAATGCGTTTAGTACTTTGATTGCCTTTTTATTTGTTTATATCTGTATTTGTTAACGTATTTGTTTGTTTGATGATCCTCCTGCTTTGTAAGACGAAATTAAATATCGACTTAACTTGCATACATTTTATTAATGTTAGTCATATAAATGACAATATACTGAATCGTAACGAGCAACATTCGTTCAAAGTGGCCAAGAATAATCATCTGGTCACGGACTTCAGACACAACGGGTTCACTGCAAGGGTCTGGCTGTTGAGGTAGGTGAAGAGGTCTAGTGGCTGCCTCATTGTATGATCTACTGAAACTGTTGGGTTTGAAAGGGACAGTCAAGATCAAGGAAACTTAGAGACTCAGTGAAACAGCGGAAGGGGCATCGTGCTGGCCGTAGAACAATCGCAACCGTCTTTGAAATTCTGGACAGTAATTTATTTTCAATTGCCTCCAGCTGGAAGAAACATGATTGAAGTTGAAAGTTGCAACCAGTGGAGTGGGTTAAATTCTCTCCACAAGAGTTTCCTATAGTTATTTTGTCTTCGATGCACATTTTACCTTACTACATAATGTGCACACATTTGAAATTATCTTATTATTTTTCACACGATGTTTCTCTAAATAATATTGTACGCTCTTTCGAATCAAGAAAAGAAATTGAGTACGTGTTACTCAATTTCTATTTATAATCTCAAACTTTTCTCTTACAATACATATTTGTTACATTTTTTAGCTGGACTTTTTTTTGAAACACGTGTGGCGTTCTCCCATGACTGTATTTGTTTATTAAGTGGTATTTGCAACACTATTGGTACAATGATGGCCTTTCGGTCCCACAGAGAAAATAGCACGATTTTGTGATAAGCTGTGACGATACGGTTGTACGATCTCACGTCCACTCCGTCAGTATCACTTTTTTCTTCATTTTTCTCTTCCTCTCACTCATCGCTTTTATTTGGCATAATTGTTGCCCTTTCATTCATTATTAGGTGGTATAATGTGTGCACCATTTTTTTACTCACTATGCTAAATCTAGTAGGGGAAAGTCTCTAACACTCCACTCCCCTATGGAAGTATTTGCTATAGGACTGTCTTTATCTTGTTTACCACTTCTCAGACGTATTTACGTTCCGCCAGGTGAACTGTGGTATTATCGTAACAATACCCAGTCATCAGACCGGTCACCCGCTTATCTCTTTGAATCCGTCTGATCACCTTTAGAAACGTGTCGGTCTAACATTTGACCTCAGTGAAAAGCTGCTGATCGTGTTGACACAAGCTTGTATTGTGCGTACTACGAAAGAAGACAACATTGTCTGACCAGACATCTGTCTGGCGGAGGCACGCAGATAGAGGCGATAATTGGATAACCTGTCGGGTTAGACATCTTGGCGGAAGATATTACGCCAGGAAAACATGGCCACAATATTGTAGGAGGCAAATAGGAGCAGCCGGAACAATATTACGTCTTATTATAAAAAGTTCACGCGTGGATATTAAATTTAATATTTTGAAACACGTGAGAGTATTATTTTTCAAATGTGAAAAGCCCCTACCCACAAAGGGCTGAACGAGATTCGATTTGATTGGTTTGAAGTGAGAGCCGGAATATACAATGCATTCTATTGGAACATTCGGCGGAAACACAATCTGTGGATTGAACTGAGAATGAGAGATATAATCTAGTGAACTCAGAAACACAGAACAGACAGCTTTGCAATTTCATACGAGCAACTCCTAACAGCCAGTAAAAGAAGGATCGGACCTAAATTTCCTATATCAAAAGTGACAGATCAACAGTATTTGGGCAACTCTGAAACCTTAAGAGTAAACCCGCATATGTAAATACACAGAATTTAAAAACTTCGGGACCAGGACTTTATAAATACAAGACTGGAAACCTAGGAATTGGATCATCAGTCATAAGAGAAATAATATCCTAGACCAAGTGTCGCAGAACACCCGTCGAAGAGAAATTACTAGTTTCCCCGGCCAAGTGATTCATAGAACACCGGCATAAGAGGAATATCTCAGACGAAATTGATTCGAGAGCATATGCACCGAAATTGCTCGAGTCCAACTGAAATTCTGTGCAAGGAGATTGTGTATTCCCAAAAATGTGGGGTAAGTTGTGAACATTTCTATTACAAACGTGAATTTAACATGTTTTCTGGCAAGTGGATATATACGAGTATGAGGCTGGCAACCTCAATATATGAAAATAGTATGTTCATGATCCACTACAGCAAGAGCTGGTGATTGTTTCCGACTTGTCGTGCGTGAAACCCGACAGCAGATCAACCCCAGACTCCGACTGGAGCAGTGATGTGTGATGACTACATCATATGTGCCTCCAGTGTAACCTATTATCTTGTGAAGATTTATGTACCTTTTTTAATTGTAATTCAGGCAAATCATTATTCACGCACTCCAGACGGAATGTCCTAGTTAACACCCAGAAGGATATTGGTGAATTTTCATCATATTCCCTGAGTTACCCTGTGTGCTCGGTAATTTAATTCTTCTGAGAGGTTAACATTGGTGGGTGGAGCGCATGACAATGGCCCTGTTAGTTTGCGGCGAACAAATGTACTCAGCAGACATTTGGTTCTCTCTATTTGTCTAAAGTTCGTGGTTACAAGCCATCAGACGATTTGGGGTACTAACTCAGCTAGTGTGAGAGAAAAGCATCCGCCATAATCGCCTACAGTAGAAGAGAGTGTGGAGAAGGCTTTCGTCATCACATAATTCATGAACCACAGCTGCAGGACTCACTTATACAAGCTAAGTGCTAACTAAAAGGCACCAGCAAAAAGGACAAGTCAGTTAAACTTTAAGTATAAAGTTAAATTTCCACCTACTTCTCAATTACGAGAAATGTATATCTATCAAAATTCTACTAATCTTTCCATATTTATTTTAACCTGTTAAAGACTGTTTCACTATTAAATTTGTTACCTGCTATTTTAAAACTAAACAATAATAGTTGATTCAGTTATATGTATGAAAACAAACGCATGAGCCAGAAAAGTTAATCTATATATAAATACTTAGACATATATTTACACTAAACAAAGCTATACCTTATAAGAGGGATTTCGTTGGATTACACCAACTGGGGGCTTGAACGGGCTAAATCATTGCTTAAACCCTTCACAAAAGGCGACGGACCAGATAATAAGTTAACAAATTGCTCAGCCCTAAGCATCTTTTGTTTTTGACTTCTGGGAATATCTTGTGAATGCTACCTTACGGTAGAAATGTCATTAATCTTCTATCTACATCTCTGCCAAGAGTAATCTTGCGCGCAGGAAGATACCCTGGAAGCTAATAGTAGATACTCTTGAGTTTTGGTCACTGTTGGACCACTATTGCAAAGCAGGGGAGGCAATCCGTGACATAAGCTTTGTGTTGTATGCGCTCAGTGATACAGGGGCTCTGTCCCTCTGTATGTAGAAGGAGATGAAGAAAGAGAAGATAGCAAGATTTTAAAATAAGAATTGTGATCCATAAATAGTGCAGATAGAGCATCTGCCGGTCTTAAAAGAAGGTTGTAAAAATAGCAAGATTTGATTGTTTCGATTGTGACATAAACATAAGCACCAAGAAGGCCCATCGGTCCTACGCGATGATAAGCCAAATAAGACCGTATTGTGAGGGAACAGTAGTTCATTATGTCTTTGTTTCTTCTGAGACCCCTGGAATCTACACAGGGGCAATGCATAAGGTACACCTCTTGTAGTAAAATTAATCTGGTGAATTATAAGTGCACGTCCATCCCCATTTTACTAATATTACTAACTGACAAAGTATAATGTTCTGTAAGGAACAATTTTTAAAATCCACCAACTTTTTCGGGGGAAATACGGAAGAGGTGCTTATTGTACCGTGACAGGCAAACTGGTTGTCTATTCAAAGAGCGCATAGCCCTTTTAATTTATTTATGGAACGTTGACGATGAATCATGATAGGTTTAGCTACAAAGACCGAGTGAAAATAAAATTAAATGGACAGGAATGAAATGACCTCAGAAGAACTACTGCCGTGCTGAGGATACGCAGCACACAGAATACATCATATGTATTTCGCCCCACGTTACTTGCTTGTCAAAAACTAATTTAAAGCACACTAGATGCACTGTAAATTTAATAATATGAGTGTGAAAGTTTTTATTTTGTGAAGGCATCTGTTCTCAAGAGGCACTTCAGCTCTATCCAAGCAGCAAAGTCAAGACATTATGCTTTTCGTTTTTACACTTCTTTTCATCCCACGGAGCACAACCACTTTATAAATACACAAAAGAGATAATAACACATCATTAACACAACAGTGCTCGTTAAAACTGAACGTTATTGTTAAGGTTAACAATTGATTCAAATCACGATCCAGGCCTTACAAAGAAAGTAAGCATCCCTTAGGTTGTGATGTACAAAATAGAGATATAGATATCTTCAAATTGTTCTCATATTTCTCATTAAGTGGCTTGACATTTGCTTAGTCAGTTACCTTTTGTTTAAATGGGTTAATTTCGAACAATGAGCATTGATAGTTAATTTGGTTAAAACACTAAGGTCAAAAACTCCATATTATTAGTACAATTTTCGGTACATGCTGGATGTACAAAGAATTGTTTTTTGTTTGTTTTGTGTGTTTATTTATCGTATCTTCACTTTGCGTTAGCAGATCTCTGACAATGTTTATAAGGCCCTGGCCCGGACATCCATTGTTGCAAGTTGTGTCTCGCTGAGAATATCTGATAATCTTTTAGCAATATTTAAAAAAGAAAAAAAAAATTAAACGCATGTTTCTCTGCAGTTTCCTATGTAATGTTTGTCAACATTTTACAATTATTTGTGCATTAAACATTTTCATAAAAGCTATCAATTTTAGTAATTTTTGCTCTTTCTATGTCACTTATGTCGTTATGTGTATTTGAAGTTTATTCTAATGAAAGGACAAGATTTCATTGCATTGGGGAATATATGGTAATCAAAAGAGAACCAACAAGAAAGATCACAATATTCAACTCAAATGTGAAGTCACTCATAGTGAATGGCTCTGAAACATGAACAACAACAAAAACAACGACCACGAAGTTAGAGAATATCATAAATGTGTGCTTGCATAGAATAGAAAACTTCAAATTGTATGATACGATCACTAATGTTGAACTGATGACAAGAAGCAGACAAGCGCCATTGGAATAAGAGATGAGATGAACACGTTGGCAAGGGATACGACACAGATTGGGGAAACCTGTTTATAGCATTACACGGGAATTTCTGGAATTTTGAAGGTAATATAGGTGGAAGGAGGCAGAAAAGCACACGGAGATGAGACCTGGAACATAATTACAAGGGAGGAAGAAACATAGATGTTGAGCTGAAGGCAAGGGACTGGAGTATTGATTTTGTCTATGTTTGTGGAAACCTAAGCCACTTTGGGAGATCAATTGTAATGATGATGATAATTATCTATGCTAATATCTGCTCCTTTCTTCTACTGAGATAATCTGATTCATGTTTAACTAAATTCTTGTTCTTATTTCAGACAAGACTAAAATACATAGATCCTGACCATTTTGCCAAGTGTAGCTGCAAGACATTAGAGAATAAATTCTAAGATTGGATTTGTAACACAGTTCTAGAGTGGACAGCATGAAGGCATTATTGCTACTACTTGTATTGAACTTGGAGTCAACGTTCAGTTTGTATGAACATAGGAGTCCTATTATGATTGCAGTCCTTCTACCTAGCGACAACAAACGACCTTTTTCTATCAGTCATGTCCGACCGGCTATAGAAATAGCCGTGGAGAAGGTAATTTAGTTGTTTGTTTTATGTGTAATAGAATATCAAAATGTTTGAACGATCTTTTGATTTCAGATATTTTATACCTATGGGTTTGCCCGATGTGCAATGATGTCGATTATGTTCAACAACAACAAAAACAATACTTAAAAAAATAGGACAATATAACTGAGGACGGCCACAGAACTAACGTAAGGGAGAGAGTGTTGTTGTCCTGCACGCCCCCACACGACATGATGGTAACTGACTGCTTTGTTAGTCAGTGGCTAAGGCTCCAAGACCACAAAATATATAACTATGAGTAATGCTACACTTATGTAAAAGTATGCCCATGAATTGTAGTGTCAGTTTTACGGTGTTTAATTGTCAACATGCCATGAGAAGAGAGCTGACCTTAGGAATTTTTCAGTGTGGTATATGGTCTCATGGTTCTTCCTATATATATATATATATTTATATGTTTAGTTAAACCATGTATAAAAATTTCTCAGTACAAGAAAGGAGCAGATATTAGCATAGATAATTATCATCATCACTACAATTGATCTCCCAAAGTGGCTTAGGTTTCCACAAACACATACAAAATCAATACTCCTGTCCCTTGCCTTCAGCTCAACATCTATGTTTCTTCCTCCCTTGTAATTATGTTCCAGGTCTCATCTCCATGTGCTTTTCTGCCTCCTTATATATATATATATATATATATATATATATATATATATATATATATATAAATATATATATATATATATATATATATATATATATATATATACTTATATATATAGCTATATATATATATATATATATATATATATATATATATATTAAGGGTCTCATTTAACAATGTTTTATTTTACGACTATTCTCCTTTACAATTGTAAAAAAAAAATCGGAATTCTTTTTCGGCATCTTGTAGCGCCTTCTGTCAGTCTGGCTTCCAGTTAGGGACCCAAAGATGCAACAATAGAGAATGCAGTCAGCGACCCATAGCTTGACTGCTTGCATCAGGATCAGCGAACCAGAGCTGGTCAAGACCGTACTCCACCTCCACGTGGTGGTCCTGGAAACAGTCTGCAGCAGTGCAGTCTGGCTGAGCGAGTACGGATCGAAGAGAGAAGGCAAACCCAGTCCCAAAAAATGCCGTGCAGAAGTCGGATGTGTCGACCAAAATGTGCAGATATCACAGCTACGGGGTAAACAGACACAACGCAACCACCGTCCTTTTCAGGGCGAACGAGGAAGAAGAAGAAGAAGGCTTCCAGTTACATGCTACATGCAGTTGTTTGCTAACTTTATTTACACGTGTGTTTGGATTTCTTTGTTTATTTTGTGCTTAAATAATTGAAACCGTGTCTATTTGTAAAAGTGCAGACGGAGACCCTACGCAAAGTGCGGCGAAAAGAGAACGAAAACTTATAAGTTTAGACACTAACAGTTTAGTCTTTAAAAGATGGAGCCTGGTGAGGCACATGCTAATGTTTGCAGCTCGCTCAATTTATCGCCGGCAACTATTTCAACGATAATGACCAACGCTGAGAAAATAAAAGAATCGGTACTGAAAACAATAAAACTATGTGCATCTAATGTAAGTTGCACCAGAAGTTTTACTATGAAAAAATATGGAACATTTGCTTGTATTATGGGTGGATGATCTAAATGAACGGAGAACTACACTCACACAAAGTGCTATTTCAAATACGGCTAAGAGCTTATTTAATGACATTAAGAAAAAAAAGGTGGAAATGAAACAATTGCAGCGAGCAAAGGGTTGTTTGCTACATTCAAACAGCGTTCCCTAATTCATAATGTAAAATTAGCGTAGAGGCTGGTAGAGTTGACGTTGAGGCCGCTAACGAGTTTCATAAAATCTTCATGAAAATTATCCAGGAATTTAATTTTCAACCAGATCTTGTTTTTAATAACATTGAAACTGGCATCTGTTGGAAAAAGATGCACTCTAGAACGTATATCTGACGTGAAGAGAAATCTGCTCCTGGTTTCAAGGCAGCCAAAGACTGACGTTTACTCATCTTCTTGGTGGTAATGCTTCAGGGACTCTAAAATTAAAACCGCTATAGCGACCCATAGCTTGACTGCTTGCATCAGGGTCAGCGAACCAGAGCTGACCAAGACCCTACTCCACCTCCACGTGGTGGTCCTGGAAACAGGCTGCATCACTGCAGTCTGGCTGAGAGAGTAGGGATCGCAGAGGGAAGGCAAACCCGGTCCCCAAAAATGCCGTGCTGAAGTCGGATGTGTCGACCGAAAGGTGCAGATATCACAGCTCCGGCGTAAACAGACACAACGCAACCAACGTCCTTTTCAGGACGAACGAGGAAGAAGAAGAAGAAGTACCATTCTGAAACACCACGAGTAATGAAAGGTATGATTTAAACACATTTGCCAGTCATCTGGAAATCCAAAAAGAAAGCCAGGGCGACACAGCAGAATGGTACTACACTCACTGTTGCCCAAGTGTGTTGAGATTTTGCAATGAAAACAATTGGAAACGAAAGGCTCCTCCCTTACTTGAAAACGCACCTGGCATCCGCTAAACATTGGAGAAATTAGGTCTGAACTCAACGTTAAGGTTGTGTACGTGCCTCCCAATACCACATCCCTGCTAAGCCAATGGACCATGGGGCTATAGCTGCATTTAAAGCGAACTACCTTCGTGTGTCATTTCAAGAGATAATGCGTCAAACTAGCAATAATGGACGGAGTAATACATCATGAAAACAACATAAACTCGGCTTTGAAAAAAGTGACAACCACGTGTATGAAGGGTGTGTGGTTAAATATTTGGTCTAATAGCGATAACGATTGTCAAGATGTAGACCAGGTCGAGAAGGTTACAAATGAGATAAGTAAATTGGTACGATCAGTTAGGCTTGACAATGTTCAACCTGAAGACATCACTGAGCTATTGCAAAGACGTACTCAGGCTCTGTGGAATGAAGAACTAGAGGAGTTAGCAAATTACTTAATGAGCAGTAGAAAAGGTAAAACGACGATGAGGAAGAAGAATCAGTTATCAAGGCAATGGAGACAAAGGACCTTCAGGATATTCTTGCATCAATAGACAACGTAGCCCATTAGATATGCGACACTAATCCCGACTTGGAACGCAGTTCTACAGTAGAATAAAGCAGTAGTTCGGTACTGCTTCCTTATTATGAAGTCCTGCAAGAGAGAAAGAAATACAAATAAATGCGGCTCGCACTGAATTGTTTCTTCATTGACTTTCTTCATAAAAATAAACACACATTTGAAATTTGTTTCAATTTTTTTCCAATGTTTATAAATTGTATCTGTTTTGTATTATTAAAAATTGTAACTAATGCACTTGTATAAATAAAAAAAAACTTATTGTGCGCGCGCGGGCCCGTTTTTTTAGGGTCACCCTGTATTATTACAATATTTTCTATATAAGGCTATGTAAAAAAAAAAAACTATTGCTGTCTAGTCCTTTACAAAAGAAAACTGCTTGTTTACTCTCAGTTTCAGTTTTCCAAGAATCTTCCCAGAATTGCCTTTTTTAGATTTTAAGCC
Organism: Oreohelix idahoensis; assembly: GCA_024509875.1. Lineage (NCBI taxonomy): Eukaryota > Metazoa > Mollusca > Gastropoda > Stylommatophora > Oreohelicidae > Oreohelix > Oreohelix idahoensis. The sequence continues at coordinate 179,027 of JAMPIV010011594.1, forward strand.
ACTGCATGCATGTTAGTATGCTACTTATTTTATTACACTTCTAACAGAGAATGGCATCATCTTCAAGAAGAGTATGTTTTCTTTCACCGCATTTATTTTGTTATATTTGTGGAGAGTACACTTTCAAAGAAGAACATAGGAAGCATATTACTGTTTTTGTGAAAAAGGCATACTTTGCTTACTTTAAAGTAAAACTAGGTGACCAGGACAAGTCTTGGGCTCCTCATATTGTTTGCAAAGCATGTGTTGAACACCTGCGACAGTGGACGTGGGAAAAGAAAATGTTTAAAATTTGGAATTCCAATGGTTTGGAGAGAGACCAAGAACCACTATGATGACTGTTATTTCTGTGTTGTGAATATTAAGGGAATTAATGGAAAAAATCACAAAAAGTGGAAATATCCAGATTTAGATTCTGCTAGGCGACCTGTTCCACACGGAGATGACATACCAATTCCAACTTTCAGTCAGATTTCGGATTCCCTACTAGAACATGAGACAGCAGTGGCATGTGGAACGACAAGTGACAGTGATAGTGATTTCGAAGATGATTTTTCAAATGCTCAACGCTTCGACCAGCTTGAACTAAATGATCTAATCCGAGATCTATATCTCTCCAAGGAATCTTCAGAACTTTTGGCTTCAAGATTGAAAGAAAAAAAATTACTTACTGCTGAAAAAAAGGTTACATTTTATCGCAGCAGAGAGCAAGGTTTTATTCCATTCTTTTGTAAAGAAAACAACCTTGTGTTTTGTACTAATGTAGGAGGTCTTGTTAACAAAATGGGTGTAAGTTATACACCAGATGAGTGGCGACTTTTCATTGACAGCTCTAAAAGAAGTTTGAAGGGTGTTCTCTTACACAATGGTAACACATATGGCTCAATTCCAATTGCTCATTCTACTACAATGAAGGAAGAGTATGCTACAATAAGCACAGTTCTGGAAAAATTGAAGTATTTAGAACATAACTGGATGGTTTGTGTAGATCTTAAAATGATGAACTTCTTGCTTGGCCAGCAAATGGGATTCACCAAATATCCATGCTTTATATGTTTGTGGGATAGCATGGCAAAAGATATGCACTGGAAAAAGAAACAGTGGCCGTTGAGTGATGAATTTAAAGTTGGAGAAAAAAAATATTGTCAATAAGCCTCTCGTTGATCGAAAAAGAGTTCTACTGCCACCATTACATATAAAGCTTGGCTTGATGAAGCAATTTGTTAAGGCACTGAACAAAGATGGTACCTGTTTTAATTACTTATGCAGAAAGTTTCCAGAATTTAGCATAGACAAACTTAAAGCTGGAATTTTTGATGGACCTCAAATTAGAAAGTTAATAAAAGATCCAAATTTTATTGATTCCATGAACAAAACAGAGTCCACAGCCTGATCATCATTTGTTTTAGTTGTGCAAAACTTTCTGCGTAACTTTAAAGCAGACGATTATTCTGAATTAGTTGGAAACATGCTGTCGAGTTTTTGTGAACTTGGATGCAACATGAGCATAAAATTGCACTACTCGATAACCATTTACATTTATTTCCGGAGAATCTTGGCGACTTTAGTGAGGAGCAAGGTGAAAGATTTCACCAAGATATAAAAACAATGGAAGACAGATACCAGGGACTTTGGGATGCCCACATGATGGCAGATTACTGTTGGACCCTTAAGCGTGACTGTCCGGGCATATCACATTCCAGGAAGTACTCGAAAAGATCCTTTTTGCGCGTTGACTAAACAAGTGCTAGTGATAAAGTTTTATTACATTTTTGGTAATATATGCACAGTAATTACATATAATATGAATGCAGATTAAAGTCAAAATGCCACTGATTTCACCTAACTCTAGGATTGTACATAACAATTGCCCTACTAATATGGTCATTCTTAGTTATCTCAAAAACAAGAGCTGATAGAAAAAATCTGATTACATTTTTGGAATCAGCAACCCAAAATTACCCAAGAACAGCTATAAAATTAGAGGCACCAAAATGTGTGCATACCAGTGTTATGTATGAACTGCACAAACGCATTTAGCACAGAAAAAACATACATAAATGTTTAAAATGTTGAAAAACATCTTTAAAAATGGAACTACTTTGAGCAGAATTAAGAATCTTTCTTAGCACAAAAATACACAAAAGAACAAATGACTATTCATACCTGTCCGAACAGATACGAGGAGATTTCGTTAAGGTTAGGTTCTATCCCACAATCCATTATCGAGAAAACGAAAGTAATTCCATAGGTGGAATTCTCAGCATTATTGGTAATATGGCACAAAATACACAAGCTACCGTGTTCAATCAGCTTACTAATAAGGAACAGACATGAAAATGAACTACATAAAAGACTTTAACAGTAGCAAAAAGAAGAAAATATAATAGGTCTGCCTAAACAGAAAGAGGAAGTTGAGGGGAACTGCGGTAAGACGTGGAGTACAATGGATGGGTTTGGAAAAAAAATCGAAAAAAGGTGATTCGTCTTACGAGGACAAAAGACAAAGAAAATCATCTTTTTTTCGATTTTTTTTCAAACCTAAACAGAAAGACTACAGCAATAGAGATAATGAAAAATAAAATTCTTCGAATTGAACCGTCGAATTTAATGGGACAGCATTGAATCAGGTCCATATAATTGTCTTTCCTATTGTTATAATATATGGAAAGACTAATAACACCAGGCGGAAAGGGCATTATTTAAAAAAAAAGACCAGAATAGCTTAAAGCACAGCCAGGCCGCATTTCATTATTTTTTTTTTTTTTTCAAAAAATCTTCATCCATACAATTGAAGAGAATCCTCTAATGTTAAGCAAAACCTATAGACTACGCATGCGCGTGAGAATCTTGGATGTGAATAATGAAGCAAAGAAAACCAAAAAGAGGTCACAGGGGTGAGGTCTATACCGGAAACTGTTTAGAACGCCATGGACAGTCAGAAAGTCTGCATACGATATCCTGATAGAGGGTAACAGAGAAATGGACAGTACTGCCGATGTGACATCTGGAAAGAAATACCACCGGATTAAAGGAAATATATAACGAGCATTACAGTCAGATGGACAGAAAAGGTGAAATGTCAAACCCGAGCCAACAAAAGAAAATTCCTAGACGATCTAGGCAGAAGAGGAAGCACTGAGAAATGAACAAAGCACTGTGTATAAATTAACTAAAATCATCAGCGGAAAATGGGGTGCAAACAATAATGTTAGTAAGAGACAAGCAAGGAAATCTCATCACCACAAGCACAGGGGCTGGAAAAAAGATAGGCAGAGCACTTCAGAGAGATACTGAATAAGGAACCACCAGAGACACAGCTAAATCTTCCTGAAGCTGAACATGATCGAGACGTAAATACAGACATTCCGCTAAGGGGAAAAAAAAACATCACAGCTATCAAAGGGTTAAAGAATGGAAAAGTTCCTGGTCACGACAATTTAATTGCTGAGTTATTTAAGACAGACCCTGAACTAGCAGCAGAACTTTTAGAACCACTATTCGCACAAGTCTAGAAACAAAGAGACAACACCAATGGACTTGAACAAAGGAATTGATGTCAAATTGCCCACGAAGGGCGACCTTGCCGACTGTAGCAACTGGAGAGGAATTACTCTCCTCTCAGTTCCCAGTAAAATACTAGGCAAGATAATTATCCAAAGAATTTCACAAGTAGTAGACCATAAATTGAGGAAAGAACAAGCAGGATTCAGAAAGAACAGAAGATGTGCAGATCATACATTCACCCTCAGGAACATTACAAAGTATTGCTCGGAATGGCAGATACAGTTGTACATTAACTTTGTTGATTTTGAAACCCTTTTTGACAGCATACACAGGGACAGCATACACAGGGACAGCATACACAGGGATAGCCTATGGGAAATACCGAGGACTTATGGAATCCCCAGGTGCTTTGTATCCATCAAATAAAGTCATTTTGCCAACTTTACATGAAGTGTTGGGCAGAGAAACCTAACTTTACATGTAGTGTTGGGCAGAGCAACCTAACTTTACATGTAGTGTTGGGCAGAGCAACTTAACTTTACATGTGGTTTTGGGCAGAGAAACCTAACTTTACATGTAGTGTTGGGCAGAGCAACCTAACTTTACATGTAGTGTTGGGCAGAGCAACCTAACTTTACATGTAGTGTTGGGCAGAGCAACCTAACTTTACGTGTAGTGTTGGGCAGAGCAACCTAACTTTACATGTAGTGTTGGGCAGAGCAACCTAACTTTTGAGGTCAACACAGAAGTACGACAGGGATGCCCTTATCAACCACTTCATTTTTGACAGTCATAGACTGGGTGAGCGGCAGACTACAGAGGGCAGTCCAAGAGGAATAAGATGGACAATGTTTTCTACATTGGAAGATCTGGAATATGCAGATGACAATGCACTACTAGCACATTCACATCAACACATCCAAGAAAAAACTGATAGATTGAATAAGTATAGCCAGCAGGTGGATCTGAACATCATGACACTCATTGTGAGCAATCCTGTGCCTATAACAATAAGGAACCAGAAGCTGGAACAGACAGACACATTTGCATACCTAGGATGCAAAGTAACACCAGACGGCGGAACAAGCAAAGACATCAACAACAGAATGAATAAAGCGAGAACAGCCTTTGCTAGTCTAAGCAACATATGAAAGTCCTCTCAATACAGCACAAACACCAAATTAAGACTATATGAGAGCTGTGTACTTTATGTGCTTCTCTGTGGTGCGGAATGCTAGAAAGTAACAGAAAAGGAAATTTAGGGTTAGGGTTAAACTGAAAAATATTACTAATGCTAACCTTAACTCAAACCCTTACCCCGTTTGCTACATTATAGTTGACATACAGTAACCTGTGATTCAACCACCAGGACTGTTATAATATATGTTTCACTTCTTAGTTCTTATTACAATTTCCATCAGTGTATGTGATTACGTAAATTCATTATTATGCTGTTAATCTTTGATACTCAAACGTTGACCGTCATATAACTCTTCGAACAGGTGCAAAGTCCGTCAGGTCTGTTACCTGGACATCCAATCGAAATGAACTACGCAGACTCCAACTGTTCTAGCGCTGACGCCATGAATGAAGCCATCAATTTTTTCGTCAGAAATAAGTCGCACATTTTCTTTGGCCCCTGCTGCGACTACGCCGCTGCACCTGTTGGAAGACAAACCAAGTAAGACATAAGTATTAATTTTGACAAAAACTACAGCTACTGTTGCCCCGTGTGGTTCCCGGGGGTCTCTGATGAGGCAAAAACAAAACAAAGAACAGGCCTACAGCTTCCTCAGGCTGGTTGTCAGATGTGATTAAAATGAGATTATCCATGGGGCTAGGAACCTCATCATGTGAAATATATTGCTACATAAATAACCACTTTAAGAGCTCATGAATTCTTAGTGCATCTACAGTTGTTGCTTTAGGCTGCATAAGGAATGAAAAGGGAAATGAATGAATGATGAATGAATGAGTGAAAGCTACAATTGTATTTACAATCATTTGACACTCCTTTTTGGTGATAATTCATCACATTTGCTCTGCGCTTCTCAGCTTTGCTAAGATTAGCGCAGCTAAAGCTACAGTTGTATGTACAATCATTTGACACTGCTTTTTGGTGTAATCTATCTGTTACAAGTTTGTTATTACCTACGTTGCCTTTTGTATAGTGTGCAATAACTTTTCTCTTTCTATAACATGGTCTTTATTTTTGTTAGCGAACTAGCCTCACAATTCATTCTGTAGTTAGTCCATTTGTCAATTCCGACTAATGAAACAAGGGATTCAGTAATTTTTAAAAAAGATTTGTTTACTTGTCTTTAAATACATTTTTATTTTATTTATTTAATTTTTAACAGTGGCTTTTGCATCTGTTGTTCACGCGACTTTTAATTTTTTTCTTCTTCTGTAAAACCCGATCTCTACGACCTCCAACGATTTTCCCATTTGTCTGTCTGTGGTTAGCTCTGGATGACAGATTACGGTCATCTACTTAAACTAGTACCGCCATTAATTAAGGCTAATAAACCATCTTCCTTAATTCCACTGGTAAAGATTAGTTTCACATGTTGCTTTTATTTTCAGGAATGCTGTTATGTGTGTACGCTTTCGCTATCTCATTCTTCAAGTGCCATGCCTGTTGATGTAGGCGATCATGTATCTCCACAACTTCCTGTCTCCAGAAATATTTATCGATTCTGTTGCTGACTTCTTTCCCTACCATGACGTCAGACTGCCCAGTATCTTCTCTCTTTTTTCGTCGTCTATCTTTTTTGTCCTTCAATCTTCCCTCTTTTCACGATACATTATTCCATCTTCCTTCTTTTCATAACACGCAAATAGAAACTGGATTGCTTCCTTCTAACTTGAGCTATACCGGTCTTAATTTCTGAGTTGTATATCCCTTTAGATGTTATTAGCGTGACACTGTATTTAAATCTATGAATTTATGTCAAACACTTAACGTTTACTTTAATAATGTATATCTGGAGAATGATTGTGTGCTTCGATATGACCATGAAATAGTTTTGTAATTTAAATTTAACGCCTTATAACACATCTGCTAAAACTGTTACTACCAAAACCGCTACTTGTACTCAGTGACCTCATAAGGTACTCCATATTCCATGACACCTTGCGTTGTTAAACATTGCATGCGGTCCTGCTGCGGTAGTTTTTCTAGCCATTTATTGTATATTTGTCGAGTGTTATTATTTTCAGGAGAGTACATACAGTGATAAGGGACACAATACAACTTAATGTCTAACTTTCAACCAAAGTTGCATCCCTTAGCGTTACTGACAGAAAAAGCTGGGATTTTATATATATTGATAATGAGGATGCTAACCTTATGCACTAGCCTTGTTAGTCGCAAGTATCAACACGAACGTGCCTGTGTGGGTGCTGTAGGCCTTTTCTTTCCTGTCAAGTATGTGGGCCACGAATCCACAAGCAGACGTTTGTGGCTAATACACGAAATAGGGGTAGACTGATCTGGCACTGCTTGATTGCAGGATCGCTCAATCCGCCACTGAACTAGACATGACCTCTATGAGAATATTACTAGTTACTAACATCTGCCAATGATTATTCCTTTATTTTCCTTATACAAAAGCGAAGGCAAACGTGATCCGTTAGCTAAAACGGCCGTAGGGGAGTGAAGTGTTAGAGACTTCAATATACTGGGGCTCAGCTGTTTTGGGAGAGGGGGTGGCCAATTCCATTCCTAGCTGCTTTTGTCTTCCCGAACTCAGGAATATTCAGGTACTCATTTACAGCTTTAAAGACTGGAACCTGACGTAAACCAGGTCTTGAACCCGGTAACGTTGTCTCTAGAAGCTAGCTCTAATCACTCTGCCACTGAATGTTTTTTTTTTCACCTCATAAAACAACAAAATAGTTAGTTGATAATTTCGTTTAAGTTTGTCTCCTTCTTCTTCTTATTTCATCCTTAGCCACCGACTGTCAAACCAGTCAGTGGCCATCACGGCAGGTGGCGTCTTGTAGGGTAGCAACAAACAGCTTCAACTTTGCTCGGTCGGCGGCCATCCTTCGTGCAGTGCCCCAGCTCTGGTTCATTCTTTGTACCTCGGCCGCCACAGTTCTCCGCCAAGTTGTTTTTGGTTGGCCTCTCTTTCGCTTTCCTTCAGGGATCCATAGCATAGCTGTTCTGGTGATGGCATCAAGGTTTCTTCTGAGGACGTGGCCAACCCAGCTCCAGCGTCAGCCAGCTATGATGGTGTGCATGTCCTCTTGGTTGCTCCGAGTAAGCAGATCTTGGTTGGTGATTATTACTAAATTAAGACCATATGGGAGCTGTGTACTCTCTATGCTGTGTACTTTGTTCCCTTAGGTAACGGAAAATCCCATTGATCATATGGTTTTTTTTTTTTAGTTTCTATCCAATGATGTTTTGTTTTGTCATTGATTGTTTGAGCTTTATTGTGTCAGTACTGGAATATATCTAGTACAGGGTAACTGGAAAGTCACTTGTTATTTTTGAATGATTATTTCTTCACTCTGTTCTAACTAATGTGTGTGAAACTAACGCCAAGATAAAAAGAATTAAATGCCATTTTACTTCATAAAATACTGGTCAGATTAACATTATAGCTCAGCGTATGATCTACCATGTTCAACTCCTGATATTATAGCTGGCAGAAACATTTTTTCCTTTTTTGGCTTGTGGCACGCTCTTCCTTCAGCAGACGTGCTAAGTTTTAACCGCCTTTAAGGAAGTACCCAGTTTTTATATTTATTTTTATTTAGATTCAAATGTGTTCTATTTATCCCTCAATTTTTTTCCTTCCCCTGTCGAAGGCCCTGTGGCCGCAATGTTTGCTATTTTCTTTGACTTTTGTCCTCGTAAGACCAATCACCTTTTTTCGATTTTCTTTCATACCCGTCCATCGTCTTACTGTAGTTCCCATATTCATCCTCGTCCTTTATTGGAAGACCATTCTTGCTGTGATTTTTGTTTGGTTTTGGTTTTAAGGATTACCTTCATTGCACACGCACAACTCCATCAGTGCTCCAATCTCCTTCCTTAGATCACACAAGGAGGATCTCATCACAGTGTACGAACTCCGTACAAGCACCAGCCAGAATCCCAATGTGTGTATATAGGAATCTCCCGCCACTCTGACCCACCGACTGACATTGGTTTAATGTTTGATCAATAGATACAAGTGAAGAGAAAAATATTTTGAAACAGTAAGAAACTTTTTTTTTTCAGTCACTTTCTACAACAAGGTTTCTTAAACTGTTATTGTACCTTTGACCCCTTTGATGTTTGAGTAAGGCTATGGACCTCTTTGATGTCAAGGCTAAGGACCCCTTTGATGTCTGATTAAGGCTAAGGACCCCTTTGATGTCTGATTAAGGCTAAGGACCCCTTTGATGTCTGATTAAGGCTATGGACCTCTTTGATGTCTGATTAAGGCGATGGACACCATGTTGGAAAAATGTATATCAAAAGCATTGTAAAAAATTATATTTTATATTTTAGGTTATGTACACAGAACCCGTATAATTTATTCATGGACCCCAAAAGGTCCCTGGAACCAGGATTGTGGAGTCGGCCAAAAATTTTCAGACTCAGTTATTTAACCTAGAGATATGGCATTAAATTATGCTATTAAATGGAGTTATATGTATAAGTATTGTATGTGTGTGAATAAGTGAAAACTAAATTTTAAACTATTCATTCATTCATACAGTGATACAAAATAACAAATCATTCACACCTGTACACAAATGACTGCTCTGCCAAACACCATGAGGCAAAATAGTTTCATTTTAAAAATGACTGGAAAATTGACAGTGTAAATAGTTTATTTTGATTTCTTGTGTACTTTTTCCAAATGTGCCAACACATTTTCAATTGTAATAAAACCTTTATTTATCACCAGAAGCAACTGAAATTTTCCTACATTATGTAAAAATGGATGTACTTTAACTTGAAAATGGTGTCAGGAGTTCTACAACTTTAAAATGTAATTTCAATTTTTTTTCAAGCGCCCCTCCCTTGCATGGATTAAACCTGGATCTGCCTTGACTTGTGTCGTAAAATTCGGAGTCGGGATAACTTTTACCGGGTCTGACACCCCTAAAAAATTACCGACTCCACTAAAAAATTACTGACACCACTAAAAAATTTCCGACTCCACTAAAAAATTTCTGACACCACTAAAAAATAACCGACTCCACTAAAAAACTACCGACTCCACTAACAAATTACCGACTCCACTAAAAAATTACTGACACTACTAACACATTTCTGACTCCACTAAAAATTACCGACTCCACTAAAAAAATTACCGACTCCACTTAAAAAATTACCGGCTCCACTAAAAAAATGTCCGACTCCACTAAAAAAAATTACCGACTCTACTAAAAAAATTACCGACTCCACTAAAAATAATTCCGACTCCACTAAAAATTTACCGACTCCACGACCGACTCTACAGCTGTGACGTACGTCTAGTTTGACAAGTGAATTTTCCCTGATATGATGGATGATTTAAAGGGACTTTTAGCTTTTCATAACATTAGAACCCCTGAACATTTGTTGTAACTTTTCGTTTGCCAGAACGCATTCCACCGGGACTCATGTAGGATAAGGCGGCACGAGATCAAAGAGACAGACCGAGGGATCTTAGGGGAGACTATCGGCGCTATCAAAGACAGTAGTTTTCCCTGATACGAGACGCAGTTGCTTGCCGCTAATTTCGCGTCTCGGTGTCAATCGAGGAACCGAGCGAACGGGGGAAAGCGAAACGGGCAGCAGCGAGCGGATACGAAGACCAGGGGGCGGCTTCTTCTCTTGATTTGGCGGTCAGATCCCCAAAAGTTCGTGAGATCAAATAAGTTGTCAAGTTTATCATGTCCCACTAAACTTACATTCCATTTTAGCTAAATAGACCATGTAGAACTAGACACGTTATCACTCGCTGGCCAGATCTTTACAGAAGCACTAGCTTTATTGAAATCTTGTTATAGATTTTCTCCTGGATTTTATATATATTTGCAGTGATTTCTATTTCTGTGCAAAGCGGTAATATATATTGTGTAAAGTGATCAGTGGTCTAGCTCAGTCATTCTATTTAAAGGGATGCTGTGTTAATTTAAATCTATTTAATTAAACCATCTCAAGAGTTCCAGTTTTAAATATAATGATCTATCTATTATATTATTTCAAAAGATAATAGGTGCTTAAATTAACTTTTAAAGTCGCGAAGGAATTTATAATTAATAAATTCAGTTAAGTCCTAGTTTTATAGATGTGGGTTTTTAACCACTAGAATATGCGCAGTGTTTATTAAATACATAATTAAATACGCGAGCATACATATAATAGGCTTAACGGGAAATTCATCGCGCTTTAGAAGGTTATTTGTTTTCGGTATATTACATGTCTTTTTTTTCTTTCATACAGAGTGATCGTAACCTGTGCGATCCCAGCATTAAGAAAGCAATAAAGAAATCAATCTAAGCAAAGCAAAGCATAAACAGTGTGTAGAGTTCCCCTGACGCAGAACTTGTTGAGACTGTGTAAATTTTTAATCTTTGAGGCGATTCTATGTTTGGAATTCCGCTATCTAACTTATAGCAAAGAAAGCACACCCAAAGACAAATTTAACGCACCATCAAACAACTTAAGTCGTAACGGGAAGAAGAACACTGGCCCGAGCTTTGTTAGTTTACTGACACAGAGAGATAATTCATAATTTCCTGAACAGTGATGTGACTAGTTTTCTCACTGGACTTAAACCATACCTCACGGATAAAGTGTACCAGCACGCGTAAGAATTTTATTATCCGCGGCATAGTCAAATAGACCACACCATCCTCACCCCGGTATCAGAGACCGTGCCCTCCCATAGAAACTGTTATTAAGAAAAGAGACACAACTACAGATTCATTTTCCAGCGATTACGGGACCCTTTTATGTGCTGACCGCCTACCCGATAATCTGGGGCTAGAACTTGAACAAACACTCATACATTTAGTTGAGGTGTAACTGCTGTTGTGTTATTCTATGGAGTGCAAGATTTTTTCACAATCGGTAAGTGAGAGCAAGATGAGTGAAGGCCTTTGCTAGCGCGTGTATGAATGACAGGAAATTAATTCTTTTGTGTGACCATTTTGTTAACTTGCTTACCTGGTAACATATATCTTTTCTGTATACCCTACATTGTTCCTTTAAGTGGGATAGTTGATAATTTGTTAACTCTGTTTAAAACCACCTCCTTTCCATTTGCTTAGTAAAGGGAAGAACAGCTGGGAAGAACAGGTTTTTTTTTTCTATCACTTATACCTAACTTGGTAACACCTCTTTCAGAGTAATTAACTTTACTGTTAGGTTAACGTACCCGTGTTCCTGATATTATCTATCTCTGGACTGGGTTTGTCTTTGTCTAATGAGCGGGAAGGGCTTAGTCGATACCAATCTTCTTCACCCCCTCCCAAACTTGTTATTTGCATTTGTGTACTTATGATAATTTATGTAATATCTGATATTTTTTAGTGATTGATGTTTAAAGTGAATAAAATCACCTAAACTCATTTAGTTCTGTGTGTTGGATATACCCAAAGCCCAACTTTTCCCTTATTCGTTTAATATAGTTTGTATCAACGTCGTGTGTGTGTTTGAAAACACCAAATCGGTGAGCGCGCGCAGATGCGAGTCTGGAAAACTGGCAAATAATTGTTTGACCAGGAGAGTGAAAGAGAAGATTGAGAGACACGATTTGTCGTAAATAAGTCTGTCTTTACTCTCCTCCAGCACGCTGTGAAGCAACTATTAAATCTCTACATTTTCTATCACTGAGCTTACCATCATCATTTTCCACTCTAAACCGGACCACTATTTCTACGACTCTTTTCTCTCAAAATAAATTTACGACAATATTTGGCCGGCTCGCCTGGATAATTTTGAGATACATTTGATGCACACATATTTGTGGGCTGGTTCTGGGATCTTGAGCTACATTTGAGGCAATCGCATAGCCGGGTTAAAGATATTTTGAGTCTGATTTAGTTTGGGTCTAACTAGGTAGAGTGTGAATGATTTGTCTTTGTGAATTAGGGAAATAAATAAATAATTACACCCCTAGACAAACGTTCTTTAAGTATTTGGGTTGTCCACACAGCATATTTACAGGTTGTTTTCTCTCCACAGCAGTAGAAAGTACAGATAAACACATATATTTGCTATTATAATTATCCTCTGGCGGAGATAATTAAATTTCTTTCTTTATAAGAGTTGCTGGGATTGCGTGATTGTTTTACAGTCACTAAGGTTTTTGAAGTAAAAAAGAGTTGAGCTTAGCTAAAGACGGATTGTTCTGATTTTTAAAAATTAAGTTAACAACGTCTCATCTCAATAATTGACTTTAGGGACGGAGTTTGTTGTCAGAGATTTAAAATTTAGGGGAAATTTTTTTTTTCCTTTTAAATTGTTTTAATATAAATTTTTCTCTACTGTTAGTAAAAGTAGATTCTTTTCCAGTGTAACTTACCATTTAGTGGCATAGTCGCTTGCGTTTAGAGCCTTAATTGCCAGATAATAGCAGCGATAAGTTTGCACAGTACAGGTAGGAGGTAACACAGGTAAATTTGTACTTGTGTTTTTTTTCTCGTAGCGGTTCAGAGTTCCTCCCTTTCGCGTTTCTTCTTACTAGTTCTCTAAGCATACTTCATCTTATTCTTTAACAATGGCAGAGAGGATAAAGATGAGGTCCATCTTGAGGCTGGAAGCGAAAGAGGCAGGATTAGATGCAGAAGCTGCAAACGCGTTTATTAACCAGGAATTGGAAATATATGACGCGGAGCAACAGAGAGCCGAAGCTGAGAGGAAGGCGGAGCAACAGAGAGCAGAAGCTGAGAGGAAGGAAGAGAAAGAAAGAACAGAGAGGAGAGAAGCCCAGGAGAGGGCAGATAAGAAAGAAGCGGAAGAACGTCTTTTGGAACAGAAGAAAATTGAAGCAGAGATGGAAACTCGCAGAGAGAGAGAGAGAGAGACAAGGAAAGACAACATGAACTGGCGCTTAAGGCTCTAGAGAGTCGGGGCGCCTCTACTTCGACTAACGGAGAGCCGTCTTCGCCCCAGTCTCAATCAATGGACCTCTCCAGTACTCAATCTGCCCAATTAACTGCTATGTCGTTTTCTTTAGAATCTTTTCCTAGCCCTAACGAAAAAAATTGACAGCTACCTAGAAAAATTCGAGAGACTCGCGAATCTTTATGGGTTAGAGAGTACCCGCTGGGCGCTCAAACTTTCAGCGTCACTGAAAGGCAATGCTTATGACGTGTACACAAAGCTGGGACCGAATCAACATGATTACGACATGTTGAAAAAGGCCTTACTACAGCAGTTTGAGATGACTGCCCGAAAGTTTCTGCAGTTGTTCAGAAACAGCCGAAAAGAGAGCACGGAAACATTTCCACAGTTCTCTTCACGTCTCACGGGTTATCTGACAAAGTGCATTGAATTATCTGACCTACCTCTTTCATATGAGGGACTCCTCGAACTTGTTCTTGTGGAGCAGATAAAATCCACTTTGTCGAATGAAACACGTAGATTTTTGGCTGAACAGGGGGCAGTCAGGCTTGAAGACATACTCAATAAAGCCGAACGCTATAGCAATGCAATGGCCGAACTTCCCAGCACTAAACGTAAACATACCGATGAGCCATCTCGAAAACAGAATCTAGAACAGGCATCCTATTCTTCCACTTCCTCTCAACATTATAACCAACGAGATAACAAT
>JAMPIV010011595.1:0-50008 GCA_024509875.1 Oreohelix idahoensis
CCTCATGAAATCGAACCCACAAGAATCTGGGTTGCGCCGCGCTATTCTATTTTGATGCAATCGTTAGCTCCCCCTTCCACATTTGAAGTCCATAGCTATTCCGGGCAATGAAATGTGTTTGCTGAATTTACTCTTCCCGCTGCCCTCTACAAAGACTTTAACGATACTATTTAACATCTTATGTGATCCAAAATTTAAGGCGCTATGGTTGATCATTCAGTACTGCTGCGTTACTTTCAAATGTATTTAGTGTGATCCAATCATTTACCATGGGGATGATTTGACTTTCGTTGCCTTCATTTCTATCAGGACCTGAACATTTTTGTTTGATTAGTAATACAATCTACTTTCGTGTCAAATGGATAAACTCTTAACTTTTAGTTGCTATAGCCACCACGTGAAAGGACCTAGTGTTGCCAAATTTGGATAACAATGTGTAGTACCATTATTTACAAATAGATCAGTTATGAAAAATTCCTTGATGTATAAAATTCTTCTTAATTTTTTCTTTTTTTTCCTTCTTTATGTTCCCTAAAAGACATTAAACCTTACTAATATTTCGCATTGGTTTATTTGTTTGAGTATCCTTTATGTAACAATTCTCTTTATGCTTTTAGTGATATTCCATTACTTCATAACATATACATGACAAGATGATCTTATCTTTATTGGCATTATTAGTTTCCAATTATTTGTTTCTGACTCATTATATTCTTTATGAATAATGTATAGGACTAATGACAGTTCTTTTTCATGCACTTTCATTAAATATTTCCAAGTAGATTTGTCTTCGACTGGATTTGAGAATTTATTGTTTACGGTGGACGATTTTTTATAATGATGTAATTAATTGTGGGCCGTTCATTTCATTCGGGGCATGTTTGAAAAAAAAAAAAACATTTGTTTTTTTTTTTTCCCTGAGAGGGACGGGGTTGGTTGTTGTGTTACGGCTCTTTTGCGCTCAGGCGTATGTCTATCCTTAACTGTACATACAGCTGTCTGCATTAGCTTTAAATATTATAACGTAGACGTATGTATCGTTTGCCCAGGCGGCAGCCGAGCGGTTCAGTTTCCCGTGCGAGTGATAAAATGTAAACTGCCCTGGACGGGAAGTGCCATGGTTGTGTTACCGTGGTGAATGTAGTTATTCGATATATTTTCTCAGTGGCTTGGTTGTTGTAATGAGATTTGGTCGCCAACGATTGGATAGGATGTGGTTTATGGGGCCATCAAGGGTTACAGCTTCCATGGGAAGCATTGTGACTGCTATTTGAGCGTAAACATTTTTCCGATCGTCAGCATATATTTAATTTGCCGCCATTACTTCGTTCACGGCTTGCTTTAACCGGAACGCTAGTCTTCGTACGGCCAGAAAATTGAGATTTATGAATTGTATGGCCTCTTAACATTGTTTTTACCACGATGGAGATGACACTGGACCTTAATGAATGCAATCTATTATTTTATACATTAATGTTATTTATGCTGAATTATTGTTGGAGCTACTGTGAATAAGTTTGGATGTGGACCAGTCTTCACCAACTCATTGATTAATCATTAACACTGTTGTACGAGCTAAGAACGATACTGTGTGGCTGTGTTCAGGTGAAAAGTATGATGCTAACCCTTTGTCTACTCAACCTAGCATTCACGTAAACATCAGCAACGATTGAAGACATACTCACCAAGCCAGAACCTAACTGCCCCCCGCATATAACATTCCTTGATAGCCATTACACAACAGGTAGTAATGCCATCCTCCAAGATGATAACGCTCGACCCCATCGAGCTCGTGTGGTGAATCAGTTTACTCAGCAACATGGGATCATCAGGATGGCGTGGCCAGCTCATTCACCTGAACTTTCTCCGATTGAGCACCTCTGGGATGTCCTTGGTCGAAGATTGTCAACAAATCACCCCCTGCCAATGGATGTTGCATAGCTGACTGCATTTCTGCTTCAGGAATGGCAAGCTTTTCTCCAGGATACTCTTCGGACCCTTGTGGACTCGATGCGTCTACGTTGTCTTGAATGCCTTGCTGCAAACGGTGGTCATACCCGATTTTGAAATGTCTATTTGTCCAATATCTATTGTGTGACTTTTGAAAAGGTGGGTGACACACTTCACTGCTTCAATTGCGTTTTGAATGTTGTGGTTCCATTGTCTTTACGTGGACATGTTCAAATTTGGTATTCAATAAATGCCAGTTTTGACTGATTCCAATTACGTTTTATATCAGATTATGTTTTATGGTTTCAAACCATAGGGTTTTTCTAAGTTGGCCTCCTTGAGACTTTTGGACGAGTAGTATATATTATTCATTATAATACTAAATTCCACTGATGATATCATCAGTGGGGGCTTAAACGAGCTAGAAGCAATCCATTGCTAAAATTCTTCATAACAGGTGCTCGGCACAGAGTATAGGAATTCACACTTGCTCAGTGGACAGACAGGAATTGTTTTCGATTATCTAAATATCTTATGAAGTCTGTCCCATGTTGTATTGATGCTTTTTACAACGCTTCTATCGACATTTCTGCCAAGAGTAATCTTGTGTAAAGATAGACTCCATTGAAGCCTATAATAGATACTCTTGAGTTTTGGCCACTGTTGGACCACTACTGCAAAGCAGGGGAGGCAATATCGTCACAATAGACAATCTCTGAAGGACCGAGGACTAGATTGGAACCATGCAAGGAGGAAGACAGCCGATAGGATAGTATGGCGCTCTCTCTGGCAAACCTCTACACCCCAGGGTAGAAGAGGAATGACTAAGGAAGTAAGTAAGACATATCATTAAATTTCAGAACTGCATTATACAAACAAACTTTAATTGTGGTTACAGCTCCCACATGGGATTGTTTGGGAACCTTACGGAAGAGGGGCCACATTGGAGGGATTGGCAAAATTTGGAAAGAGGAAAACACGGTCTCCAGATGGGGTGGGGGAGCGTTGGCAACCCTTGGAAAGAGAGGTCTACATTCATAAGAGTGACTTCAGTGTATGTTTTTTTTTTTTGCTTCAACATATCAAAGACCACTTGAGCACTAAGTCACCTTTGTTCTATATCCAAGAGTTCCTCACTCTTGTCCACCTTCCTATCAATCATGACTGAGGTGCATAGCAATAATAATAAGAATCTTAATTATAGGAGTACTTAGATTATTGTCACTAGACCAGAGCTTTTCAACTGGGGTTCCGCGAGAGGTTGCAGGGGTTTTCGCAAGAGATCGTGATTAAACTTGCATTAGGATTAATACTCTTTGTGGGGAGAGAGAAACCCACAAAAAGAGTAGGTTAAAAAGTTTGCCTAAATAAAAATTTCCACAGAGAAAAGCATTCTGTACTCAAAAGAACATTGACAACTATTATTATTATTACATTATTATATTTACAACTTACTGGTCGCGCTAACTTACCGTGAGGCTGTAGATGTAGTAATTTTTACGCAGCGGTTCCCTGAGACCTGAATATTGTTTCGAGGGTTCCTCCAGGATAATGTTGAGAAAGGCAGTACTAGACTCATATACCTGAACACATTGATAACATCAGATAACGGATGATTCTCAAAGGTTAAAAGAAGAGCCCTGGTAATAGATGCGTTCCGTAAAATGAAAAAGTGTTTTATGCAACAAATAAATTATACGTTGAGAAATTTAAACACTTATTGTAAAGCTCAAATAAAAAAAAAAACAGTTGGTCATTGATAGAGATGTGTTCATAAGAAAAGACTCTCCGACCTACTTGTTTAAAGAAACGAACTGATTTAATCGGCCTATCATATTTCACTATCCGAGGCGGCGGCTACTATAAATTTGAAAAATAGTATACATTTCCTGTTCATTATGTCCATTACTTTAAAGCCCTTACTTTCATCTAGTTAATTTGAACATATTTACATTTTTATTTTAGTTAAATAACTTGCCATACCTAACGTAAGAACAGAGTCACGTACCCATTTACAGCTGGGTAGACTGGAGCGTTTCCATTATATTTGAAGCCGGTACCTTTGCAGCCAGAGGCCAGTGCTCTAACCACCCAGTCAGTCTCACGCTTTAAAAAATAGATAAGGTAGTCCTATAGCAGATACTGTCGTAGGGGAGTAAATTGCTAGACACATTACTTTGTTATGTTCAACATCGAGAGTTAGCGCGAATAGGTCAATGTCACGCTGCCTTTTCTTTCACCTTCTCAAGAGCACAGTTAGATACCCATTTATAGCTGCGTAGACTCGAGCGTGTCGATACAGTGAATCGAACCAGGCACCTTTGCCGAACGAGACCAGCGCACTAATTACTCTAACAACCGGACGCTCAGAAATAGATAATCTAGGTGGTGTACAAATAATTAGATCAAGCCACTTGCCTAACTCGTACACTGTTACAAGATAAAATAGAAATACGCCTATGTAAAAAGTAACCACTGTTAGAATGTGAGACAGAGTAGAAATGTAAACAAAATATACTCTGATAGAATACCAAACATAAATATTTTCAAGTAAGCCATATCGCTAATAAATATTTTTTAAAATACAGTCATACGAACAAGGTATAAACATATCCCTGTGAATACAATTTCACTAGATGGTGTATTACTTAAGGTAATTCACATACCACAATAAACTTTTACAGCTTCAACTGTTACTTTTATATCGTAATTTCAGAACAGAACATTCACACAGTACAGCCGCCAAGTACACAATGCGAATCTCGGCTACCATACAGTGCGCCACACAAATACCCTTACACATATCTGGTTGCCTGGCACTACGTGACCTCGGCCATTCTGTTTGAAGCGGTGATTGATTTTAGATCTTACACAGGAAAGGTGTGTCTTGTCTAATGGAATCACATGTTACGAATGTGCGTCGTGAAAAGTTTTTTGGGTTAAAGCAAATGCGTATTGTTAATATAATGCGATTATTTCATTAAATATCCTAGAATGTTTGACAGTATAAAGTTGACTCTTTTCTTGATTAATTGATTTGTAGGAGGTGTAAAGTTCTTTGTACTTGTGCACTGTTCATATGGTTTTATGAATGACCAAGAGTCGTCTAGGGCAGTGGTTTTATGAATGACCAAGAGTCGTCTAGGGCAGTGGTTTTATGAATGACCAAAAGTCGTGTAGGGCAGTGGTTTTATGAATGACCAAATGTCGTCTAGGGCAGTGGTTTTATGAATGACCAAGAGAGTTGTCTAGGGCAGTGGTTTTATGAATGACCAAAAGTCGTCTAGGGCAGTGGTTTTATGAATGACCAAAAGTCGTCTAGGGCAGTGGTTTTATGAATGATCAAAAGTCGTCTAGGGCAGTGGTTTTATGAATGACCAAGAGTCGTCTAGGGCAGTGGTTTTATGAATGACCAAAAGTCGTCTATGGCAGTGGTTTTATGAATGACGAAGAGAGTCGTCTAGGGCAGTGGTTTTATGAATGACCAAGTGTCGTCTAGGGCAATGGTTTTATGGATAACACATGAGTCGTCTAGGGCAGTGGTTTTATGAATAACACATGAGTCGTCTAGGGCAGTGGTTTTATGAATGACCAAGTGTCGTCTAGGGCAGTGGTTTTCAACATTTTTGTTTGCTCATCCCCCCCCCCCCCCCCTTTTTGAGCCTTATTTACCTGTGTGGCCTCTCTCATAGTCGCTGTTAGTTGGAAAAAAGGTACTTAACCATCTTTCTGTGGCCCAATAGAAATATGGCATGGCCCCCTGGTGAGCCATATGCAGCACGTTGAGCACCACAGGTCAAGGGTTATACTTCTAGATTGACTTAAATCATAGTTGACAAATGACAGATACTGAGTTAATCCTACAAGACGGTCATTCGTTAGAATGTTAGACGGGCCTGCGCGCCCAATTCTTTACCCTTCGAAAATAACGTTCGTTCGTTCGTTCGTTCGTATAGTTTTTTTTTTCGTTCGCCCGCTAATACTCGAGGCGAAATCTCAGGTTATTATTTTATGTCTAACCTGACATTGATTTTACGTGAGTATCCCTTTATTTCTTGTACAGACAGGTGTCCCTCGCCATTCAGGCAAATACTCTCCGATTTCGGAGGTACCCATTGCAGCTGGGTCGGCTCAGGAGCCGCCAGTCCCTGGTCGACGACACTTCTTCAAATGTCTTCGCCAGGTCTCGAGTTAATCCAGTCCAAATCCCAGTCGACGAAAAATCCTCAAATGCCGTCGCCCGGGTTTGATCCTGTATCACCCGGTCGCCAGAGCGGTGTTGTAACCACTACGCTAGCGCGGCTCCCATTCGTATAGTTTAATTACAGCATAACCACTCAACATGAGTGAAACTCCATTTCATTTCATGCCAGATTAAGCTTCCTTGATTCCCACGTTTGAAGATCTATTATGAATGTTTTTTTAATTCAGATGTTGTCACTTAGAACAAAGTCACTGATGTGGAACCAGACTAGAACCAGTGGGAACAAAAGATGAGAAGAAGACGGGGGCGATGATATGGACACACATTTGATGTTTCTTCCTAAATAAGACCTGAAGGTTTTTTTATATTTGGAGATGCTCCCCTAATATACACGTATACCACTATCCTCTGATTGACAGGGCTTGTGTTGGTCTCTCGCGGCAAAGGTGCCGGGTTAGATTTAGCGGTATCCACACGCTTCAGTCTATCCATTTGTAAATGGGTACCTGACGTTGCACTTGAGTTAGGGAAGGTAAATGTAGCGAGGAAGAGAACTAGTCACGCCACCTCTAGATGCTTGACCTATTATAGTGACTAGGTTGAACGGGACGCACCTCGCCAAACGAGGTGAGACTATTTAAAAAAACACAAAAAAAGAAAAACAAACAAATTTAGGAAAACTGTTTATTGCTTTGTCAGGTAGTCCTTGTTCTGGGATCCCCAGGGCAGAGAAATAGAGACAAAGCGAAGAAACATGGAGAGGAAAGCTGGAGACGGAAATAACAATTACGAAGACATAGAAAAAAATTGAGCTGTTGGCAAGCAGTAGGAGGAATTGGCTTAATGAGGAGCTTAAGTTAGTTGATTGATTGATTGCCATTGATGATGATGTTCTGTCATGTAATGTACATCTCTCTTAAGCAGATTTCATTATCATCTATAGCTTGTTATACTCTGTGTTATTTTTACTCCCCCCTGTGTAACTCGTGACCTGCACTTTTGTGAAATCTCTGCCTTCCAGAAACGAGACGACCCCGACGGTTGACATTGCACAACATTCGAGTCCCCCATGCTGTTTAGAAATAGGCTTATCGTTAGTATTCAAACCTGGAATGTCGATCCGCGTCTCCAGTGTTCTCTGCAGGAATTTAGACCATTCTGTGCTGGGTGTTCAGTATCTGGAAAAGTTTAATGCTTCGCCTAGCATTGAGCGGAGATCAGATGATTGTGTCAGCAGACATATATCCATTTATAACTGTAAGCGCTAAAAATATTTCTCTCTTTACTGTTATGCCGTAATAGTCAGTTGTATGTTTTTACTACTCAGAAGATAGATAGATAGACAGACAGACAGACAGACAGACAGACAGACAGACAGACAGACAGACAGACAGACAGACAGTATAGATATATAGATATATAGGTAGATAGGATAGATAGATAGATAGATAGATAGATAGATAGATAGATAGATAGATAGATAGATAGATAGATAGATAGATAGATAGATAGATAGATAGATAGACCCAAGTAGAACAGTCCCAACTGAGATGGTTTGGCCATGTCTGCATAATGGGAGAAGACGATAGGGGAGTTGTACAAACCAATTATGGTTGATGCACGTCTAAAATACAAAACCGATACAGTTTGTAAGATTGAGTACAGATCTTGTAATTATCGTCAGTACAGATCTTGTAATATCGTCAGTACAGATCTTGTTAATATCGTCGTCAGTACAGATCTTGTAATATCGTCTTAAATCAAATCGGGTCTTGTTTACTCTTGTTCTTGTTATTGTTCCAGCGGCGCTTGGGTTCTCGACTATCGACCAATGCCATATTACATGTTGTCGCAAGTTTTTTTGTTTTTGTTTCTCCGTACAAGGTGTTCCACGTATCTAGCCTGGGAGGAAGGTGCATTTTTCTAACATCATCGAGTGCTGGGTACTCAAAGAGTTGGTGGTCAACAGTTTTGTAGGGATAGTTACATAGGTGTGGTTAGATTATGTTCAAGTGACTATTGAGTGGTATAAACTACATTTGACCTGTCACTAAAAAAAAAAATTAACCAAGGTACATGTGTTGTAGTAGAGCTGAGAAGAAGACGCTGGCGATGGATAGGACACATATTGAGACCTGTTGATAGCATTACAAGGCAGTCATTGTTCTGGAATCCACAGGGAAAGAGAGGCAGAGGTAGCACAACAAAACACGGAGAAGAGAGCTGGATACAGAGGTGAAAAGGACGAGGAAAACATGGAAAGAACTTGAGCGGATGGCACAGGACAGGAAGACTTGGCATGTGTTTGTTGAAGGCCTATGCTCCTCGGGGAGCTAAAGGGTATTGATTGAGTCATTGATTGATGTGTTGTAGTCCTGAAATGTTAGTAGATTTTCATATGTTGATAGAATGTGTCTTGCTCTTAATGCCATCAGTATGAAAAAAAAAAGCACAAGCAAAATTTTTGCTTGTGGAAAAAAAGCCCAGAAAAAGCCAAACGAATTTTCTGACGCCAAACGACCTCAGAAAAAGCCAAATTAGTTAAATTTGGCATTAAAAAAGACAAATTGGCAACCCTGGTCTACCCAGTTGTAAATGACTTAAAGAAGGAAAGAATAGCAATGAAGGTAACTGGTCACACGACCTCTCGGTGCTGGCCTGAAGTCTCTAACACTGCACTCCCCTACAGCATATTTGCTTTGGAACTATCTTACCATTTAAAAATGTGGTAAAGCCAGGTACTCGGTTGTACATCCTGGTACGTTGGGAACGTAATGCTACCTGGTTTTGAACCGGGCATCTTTACCTCAANAATNAGNTTCCCTAACAACCCGTCCGCTCCTGACACTGATCAGTAATTTCGTNATNTTNTTNCTNGTNATNTTCGNTCCNCNGTNGCGGNGTAGNGNANTGNTGAGCTGATGTTTGCACTCTTGAGACCAGTGTGATTACTAGAAGTCGCATTAGGTAGAGTAGTAGGCATAGTAGACATAGCTATAGCCGTAGTGGTAGTAATAGTTGTGGTAATAGTCATCAAGGTAGTACTGGCCATAGTAGTACGTGTCTGTTGTTGTGTTTTAAACTAGGGCTGCTGAGCTTCTCGCTGTCTTTTGCAGCCAAAACCATGTTGAAGAATTCTTGGTCTTATCTACACTGTAGATTTACGTTTTTCCTATGGCTTTTCTGCCATTCCGAAATATGTTGAGCTGAAGTCATCATCTCCAGTTTCTCCAGCTTGGCTGACATTTAAAAGATCATGACATCTGGTTAGAAGCTAGGAGGAAGAAGCGCGTGGGATACTGTGCATTCCCCGCTATCCAAAGGGGCTTTCCAAAAATGCAGAACTAAAAATAATGTGCTCTGAACCTGGGCTCTTCCAAGGGAAATCGCCACGTCCCACACAGAGCCACCTTCTAGCTCCCCCTGCCCTATCATGATGAGATCCTAACTGCATGCAGACAACTAGGTGCAAGCCAGAAGTTACGTTTGGGGCTCAAGTGACTCCTCCACGCTTAGTGCGCAATGCTGGGTTCTCAACAAGTTTCATCACAGGGGAAATCTGGTAAAAAGTAGTTGTAATTCCACGGTAGAGGTAGCAGTAAAAGTAAGCTCAAAGTAACTTTCAAAAGTTTTAAAATTTATCACAGTTTAGTAGGTGTGCACCATTTACATCAGGGCTCACAAAAGTTTTAAAATTGATCACAGTTTACAAGGCGTACACCATTTACAATCAGGGCTCATAAAAGTTTTTAAAATTTATCGCAGTTTACAAGGCGTACACCATTTACATCAGGGCTCAACAAAAGTTTTAAAATTTAATCACAGTTTTAGTAGGTGCACGCCATTTTACATCGGGGCTTAATTAGTAGGGAAACAAAGCCCATTTACATTAGTGCTCAATTAGTAGGGAAACAAAACCCATTTACATCAGGGCTCAATTAGTAGGGAAACAAAACCCATTTACATCAGGGCTGAATTAGTAGGGAAACAAAACCCATTTACATCAGGGCTCAGTTAGTATGTGTTAAGGGATAGAGAAATTGTCCGAATTCTCTCGTTTGTTGTCTAGGATCCATTCGTTTTAATAAAGCTGTGGAAGTTCTTTTATTTTTTAAAATTTGGTTTGCATTGTCAAATATTCTGGAAGTCAATCTTATTAGATACCTCCTTCTGTCAATTCTCAATTACTGAATAAGGCTATCAACTGGTCAACTGAACCTTGAATGATTGAACGAACCTCTCGACTTAGACGATTTGGCAAACAGTTTAATACACAGTAAGTACGAATTCACAAAACGTCACAATCACGAATATGGCATGAATACTCCCTCTAACTTTCAGTCTATCACTATCTTGGTTCGCTTGTATACAATGTCACTCAACTTTTCCTTAGTTGATACTTTTATAATATCATTCCATGATTCAATTTAACATCGGGGTATTGAGCCTCCCGGCATATCAAATATTCATTATATCTTTTTCCAACAACATCGGGGGATTTGAGCGTCCCGGTATGTTTAATATTTATACATCTCAACTTCCACTCCATAAACTTCGGGGAATGAGTCCTCCCGTTATAACACTGTTCAATTATATTTTCAACTATACTCCTGGCATATTCTCATGCCTCTCATTTAAAGCACATAGCTTACCCTTTTTCCAGAAATATTTCATGAATACATACTCCAACATAATGGCTGATACACACGCCATTTTTTAAGTACACATCTTGACGCTCTGACGTCACATTCCACTCTCTGCATCATACCTAGATACTCATCTCACCGCGACCGCTTTCATATATTTCTTGCGTTCCGTTGAGGTACAACATGGTGTGACAAAACCCTGGCACTAATAATAAGTTGCCCTGATAAAAATCGCACCATGAAGCAGCCTCAACATTACCCCTCACGCTCCCGAGCGTTTACTTCAGGAAACGCGCAAGATCCTGCAGGGTATAACCTTAAGCAATCTTACGTGCGGATACACCTTACAGACAAGCAATCCAAAGAGAAGTATCAGGAATTTGACATATACACATAAAAATATGAAGAGCAATTATTAAATAACCAAAATTGCAATAAAATTTGAGTCCATATATCCGGACGAAATAGCAAGTCCAGAAGACATAAGATGATGTCCAAACAGACTGGAACCATAAATCTGGATGCAAAGTTCCATGTGAACTATATCAGTCCTGGTGAGTTGCAAATCGCGACAACAAGTCAGCTAACCAATTGTCCTCACCGCGTATGTGCTTGATTTCGAAAGAAAACTGTTGCAGTAGCAGAAACCATCTGTAAATTCTTGAGTTCTTAAATGCTTTTGGTTTCATTGAGGTCAAAGGATGATGATCTACCTCAACGTAAAATTTTCGTCCAAGCAAGTAGCGAGAAAGTTTTGATATGGTCCAGACAAGAGCAAGGAGCTCTCTTTCTCCCGCCGAATATTTCTTCTCTGCTGCAGACAACTTCCGGCTCACAAAGAAGCAAGGATGGAGTACGTCGTTGACAAGTTGCATCAAACTGCCACCGATTCCCATCTGAGAAGCGTCTGTGCGAATATAGAAGGGTTCATGGATATCTGGCAGAATCAAAATAGGATGATTCGCAAATAATATTTTAATCTTATCCAATGCTAACTGACAAGTCTTTGACCACAATAATTTAAGAGGAGCACCTTTGCGGGTCAAATCTGAAAGAGGACCAGAGATAGATGAAAAGTCCGGAATAAATTTATGATAATAGTTAATGAGCCCTAACAGACTACGGACCTCTTTCTTATTTTTCGGTATCTGAATGTTCAGGATTTTATTCACTAGACTATCCGAAGGATAAAGCCGATTATTACCGATTTTATGCCCCAGGAAAGATATTTCCTGAAAACCTATCTGTACTTTCGAAGGTCTAACTGTCAAATGATGCTTTCTAAGCTGTTCTAGCAAAGAAATGAAACCTATAATATGTTCTTCCCATGTGTTATGGAATAAACAAATGTCATCTATATATGTGATGACATCGGGTCTATCGCCAACTAAACGGCGCATCATGCGAACAAATGTCGCAGGTGCATTCACCAACCCGAAACACATATAATTCCATTCAAATAAACCTCTTGGTGTGGCAAATGCTGTCAAATGTCTAGAATTTTCAGACAACGGAATTTGCCAGTATCCTTTTGCCAAATCTAGTTTAGTAAAGAATGTCGCGTTAGCCAGCTGTGGAAGATCTTCCAAAATTGGAATTGGCTCAGCATCTGTGACTGTAACCTGATTTAGTTTCCGAAAATCAATACAGATGCGTAGAGATCCATCTGGTTTCTTCACCAATACCATTGGAGAAGAATACGAAGACGAAGAGTGTGAAATAATACCCATTTTAAGCATATCTGAGATTTCCTTATCTACTCTATCTCTGTAGTGAAGCGGAATAGGATATGGTCTGATTTTAATCGGAGTAGAATCAGTGATCACAATCTCATGAGATATTAAGTCAGTATGACCTGGATGTTCTGAAAATACGTCAGAGAAAGAACGTAAAACATCACGGATCTGAGTTTGTTCAGAATACGAAAGTGATGAAGAAATAGAAACATCTTGCCACGTCTCATGAGCATACATAGAAGGTAAAGTAAATTCCAATGGAATATCAGATGTAGCATCCTCAGACTGAACAACAGCGCATGAGGATCTATGAACCTCATCCAAGACATCCATCAATTCAGCTGGTCTTGGCGTGTATAATTTCAACATATTTAGATGATAAGTTTTAATTTTCCCTTTAATATCAATTGAGTAATCAACATCTGTGATCTTTTTCACTACTTTGTATGGCCCCTGCCATGAAATTAACAACTTATTTTCCTTAATAGGTAAGAGCAGTAAGACTTCTTCTCCTGGGATAAATGATCTTAGGGTACGAGATTTGTTATGTAGCAACCTTGATTTTTGAGTTGCCGTTTGTATACTCTGTGATGCGATCTGACATGCATCCACTAACCTTTGTCGTAAATCAACAACGAACTCGTAACTACTGCGAGTTGCGTCATCCTGAGAAGTACCAAGGATTAAATCCTTCAGTAGATATAACGGGCCTCTCGGATTCGCGTCATACACGAGTTCAAAGGGAGAGAATCCAGTACTCTCCTGAGGGATCTCTCTGTAAGCAAAGACAACCGATGGGAGAATCTTATCCCAATCCCGAGGGTGTGCATCAGTAACCTTCCCAAGCATTAACTTAAGAGAGCCGTTAAATCTTTCACAAACCCCATTTGAACTTGGTCTATATGGACTTGTGAATGAATGTTTTATGCAATACAAGCTTTCTATCGCGCTCATAAGTTCCGACTTAAACTGTGTCCCTCTATCCGATAGTATTTCCTCAGGAAAACCTATCCTTGTAAAAATCAAGTTCAAAGCCTCCACAACTGATATGGTATTAATGTTTTTTAACGGTATGGCCTCAGGCCATCTAGTTCACAAATCAATGCACGTTAAAATATATTGAAAACCTCGATCCGACATTACAGACAATGGACCGATGATGTCTATAGCTAGTTTCTTAAATGCGCGCACAGGCACATCTGTGACTTGCAAGGGTGCAGTTTGGTTCTTACCCCTGCGTGCGACTTTTTGACACGTATGACAAGATCTACAATATCTTTTCACATCTGTGTTGATGCCAGGCCAATAAAAATTTGTAGTAATTCGAAACAAAGTCCGATTACGACCTAAGTGTCCTGCCATAGGTACATCATGACCTGTATTTAAAACTAAAGGTCTAAAACTTTTTGGTACGACAATCTGTTTCTTTACCTGATCATCTCCCCTTTTAAAACATCTGATCAAAACCTTGTTGCGAAACTCAAACCAATATGATGAGCTTTTAGTAATCTTAATTTGTTTTGTTTCAGCCAAAGTGAATAATTTCCTTAAAGATTCATCCTCATTTTGTTTTTGTGTAAAGATAATCGGAGAAATGTTTTGAGCATTTCTCAGTGGCGTCTCCTCCATGACAGTTGGAGATGCATCGGTTAAAATGCTTGCTTCATGCTGAGCTCTTGTAGTGACCGCATTCGCAAGCAATGGGTGCTTGTTGACCCACTCGGCAATTTCCTCAGGTGAACAGTCTTTTACACCTGGAATGTTACCAAGTATCACGTCACTTACAGGGTTCTCCAAACCACACACGAGTACAGTCCCTGAATAAAATGGTGTGTCGATCTCCGCCTTTGCCATGGGAAACCATTCAATGTTACCACCGAAAGTAACACATTTCAGTGACTTTCCTGTAAATGATGATTTATCCAGCAACGATTTCCGTATCCCGACAATCGTGCATCCTGTGTCCCGAAGAATGGTGGCTGGTTTGTGATCTATAAACCCTTTGTGTAATGTAAGGCGACCAATAAAATCGCAGACAGACATCGCTGGTAAAATATGGCCACACAAAAGTCTAGTTTTAGCACCTGGCTCATAAAGTGTATTACACTCAGTGCAATTGTTATCTTTGCTTGAGCGTACAATGCATGCATTAGCCTGTTCAACATGGCTATCATGATCACAAAGTTGGGTACAGACGTTAGCATGGTCTGCTTTCCCTTTTTCCAGTTTACAATCATTTTTGTGATCAGGTTTGTGATTGCATTGTTTGCCGTGCTTATTGTTTACCCCATCAAAATTACACCTACCATTTCCATTGAAGCGTTCACCTGAATTTCTTCTATCAAATCTGTGATGTATATCATCACTGCTATTACCGTAGTGTTGTCCACGACCTCGGTTAGAGTAATTAGAATATCTATACCCACCGAAGTGAGATGGTGACTGACGACGAGGAAAATTGTACCGTCCTCGAAAGGAAGATCGATAATCACTCCTATATCTGCCCTCTGTACTCCTTGGGCGAGAACGGTGGTCACCCACTCCTCCGTCGTGGTACGAAACACATACAGGTAATGCATTATCAAAGGAAACCTTACGCATTTCCTTGTTTGGATGTGCAGACATGTAGTTTCTCCCCAATTCTTGACACTCATTGATAGATTTTGGCTTTCTCTCCTGCAAAAAAACTAACAAAATCTGCGCCACAGGTAGATAAAACTTTATCCCTGAGCATTAGGTCAAATAATTCATCAAAAGATTTATTGATACCCGATAAATCTATCCATCGACCCAAATACAATTTAATAGAAGAAATGAAACTCCCCAAAATCTGCATTCTTGGACGGAACTGCAGAGTGAAATCTGGATCGAAAACCCTCCTCAGTGAGCTGAAATTTTGCCATCAAAGTATCCCCAACAATATCAAAATCAGCTCGACTTGTTTTCATTAATTGACATGAAACAACGCATTGCTTCCCCTGTTAAGTAGTCTGAAAAGATAATAGGCCACCTATCTTTTGGGATCTTCAAATCCATAGCCCTCATTTTAAATCTCATAATGAACGAGTCCATACAGTCCCGTTTATCGTCTAAATTTGGTAATTTAATTTTTGGATAATTAAAAATTATTACCCTGAGAACCTTGTGGATTAGCACCAGTATGTTGGGCATTAATCTTTGCAATCTCAATATCTTTTTCTTTATCAGCCTGTAATTTCAATGACTGCAATTCTATAGCATTTCTATGGGTTTGATCCAGCTGAAGTAGTTCCATTCTACGGAGTTCCATTTTCTGCCGTTCTAGCTCTCTGGATGCTTCTTGTTCTCTTTCTTTTTGAACCATTTTTACCCTTTCCAACTCTCTAGCTGCTTCTTGTTCTTTTTCTTTTTGATCCATTTTTGCCCTTTCCAACTCTCTAACAGTCTCCTGTTCAATCAATTTCTTCTCTTCCAGTTCCATTTCCTGTTTCTTTGCGACTTCCTGTTGAGCCAATTTCTTCTCTTCCAGTTCCATTTCCTGTTTCTTTAAATCTCGTTGCTCTTTCCGTTCCATACGTTCCAAATAGTCATGATAGTTTGTCTCAGCATAAGCCTCTAGCTCAGCTGCAGATTTGCCTAAACGCAAACCTATGTCAACAAACTCTGACAATGACGACATCTTGTGTTCTGATTCGAATCAACAAGTGTCAAATCTCCCCTTAGTATCAATTAATTAATTAAATAAATTATGTTGTTGACTGAATTTATACCTTATGAAGGAGATGAACATACCGAGAATGAGAGACGAGCACAATGAAAAAGAATGGTACAAGTCAATGATTATGATAATAAGTAACATGTCGAATTACAGCACATTTCTCAACAAATATAAAGGAAATAAAATAAACAAAGACATGTTGACAAGCAGCTACAAATTTGAATAATTACTTGTAAAATAAACAAGACAGAGAATCACGAACAAAAACAGCAAATCGTCAAATTTCACACTGAGACAAGAGTGATAGAAAAAAACAGCTGTGTAGACAATGGAATCCCACTTACGTAAATTAATGAATGAAAATATATAACGTGGACTTGACGGAACAATCTAAACAAATATTGATGTCTGTTATGCAGTCAAAGACTAAAATTCCACTGTTATTTTCTTTGACTGGACAACCAACAAACAATAACCTAATAGGATAGCGTCATTTGCAAAATTTCCGAAGGAAAGTTACAAATATCGAGCATTTACTTTATACAAATAGACATGCAGATGATTAAGACATGTATAGGACTGGAGGTTGACGGGCAAACGTGGTCGAGATGGTAAAATACCGTCACGAATTAGACAATTTACAACTCTATTTATCTTTCTTGTATCTCAGAACCCATCCAGATACGGAATCAGTGTGAATGTGTGCCACACATCAACTTCAGGACTCCATAAATTGACGAAACTATTTCTTGATTCCCATTTCTGCGAACGTCCGTTTGCAAGTTTTCTCCGGCTTTGATGACGTCATTGAGTAAAATTTGCCAGATTGTCATTTATCTTTCAACTTCGAAAATTGCGTGCTGCTAGTATTTAAAATCTTGAATGTAAAGTTGTAAAGTTCGAACCGAATCACTATGATGTCGAAGCGTTGAATCTTGACAGTCCTCAAGGTCAGGTCAACGATCTTTGATACATCTACATGGAGCAACTGTTACATGTCATCTTCAATTGTGAAATTCAGTGAATGTACAGTTTTTCAATCGACACTCTACAATCGTTATAGTTCTTCAAATGTTAAAAAGTCATGCGTTAGAAGTTTCCGTGTAGTAGTCCAGCTCAGTTGATGTGTCATTTTTGAAAGGAAGAAGAAAAAAAAAAAACCCGGACGACCGACCTCAGTTTTATTTTTTCCAGCTATCGGTACGGCTTCCTAATTCTTTGACAGGACGTAACCAGTTATTGTTATTTCAATTATGGGACGACAGCTCCCCAGTAATTTGATAAGGACCGAGCCCCCAGTTTATTTCTCTCCTGTTAAGGGATCAAGAGAAATTGCCCGAATTCTCTCGTTTGTTGTCTAGGATCCAATTCGTTTTACTAAAGCTGTGGAAGTTTCTTTTATTTTTTAAATTTTGGTTTGCATTGTCAAATATTCTGGAAGTCAATTCTTAGTTAGATACCTCCTTCTGTCAATTCTCAATTACTGAATAAGGCTATCAACTGGTCAAACTGCAACCTTGAATGATTGAACGAACCTCTCGACTTAGACGATTTGGCAAACAGTTTAATACACAGTAAGTACGAATTCACCAACGGGCTGATCACCCGTTTGCCAGTCACTTCGATTACGGAAACAACAGCAAATGGATTGATTTGCCGTTGCCCTAAAGACGCCAATAGGCGTGGTGGGGTAACAATGGGCAAAGAAAACCTATCTGCTGTTGCCCTAAGACGCCACTAGGCGTAATGGCCACTGACTGCTTTGACGGTCGGTGGCTAAGGACGGAAGATTGAAGAAGAAGAAGTACGAATTCACAAAACGTCACAATTCACGAATATGGCATGAATTACTCCCTCTAACTTTCAGTCTATCACTATCTTGGTTCGCTTGTATACAATGTCACTCAACTTTTCCTTAAGTTGATTCTTTTTTATAATATCAGTTCCATGATTCAATTTAACATCGGGGTATTGAGCCTCCCGGCATATCAAAATATTCATTATATCTTTTTCCAACAACATCGGGGGATTTGAGCGTCCCGGTATGTTTAATATTTATACATCTCCAACTTCCACTCCATAAACTTCGGGGGAATGAGTCCTCCCGTTATAACACTGTTCAATTATATTTTCAACACCACTTCTTTGTATTGGGAACACACCGTACCCGTACTTGACTTCACAACTTATTACTCCCTGGGCATATTCTCATGCCTCTCATTTAAAGCACATAGCTTACCCTTTTTCCAGGAATATTTTTTGAATACATTCATCATCATCATCAGTTGCCATCTCCACAACGGAGGTTGGCTGTAATGGATCTCCAACGTCTTCTGTCTCTTGTCTTGGTGGTACACTCTGATAGACTCTTTCCAGTCCATCTCTTGATGTTATCTTCCCACTTATAGCGCTGTCTTCCCCTTGCACGTTTGCCTTCAACTCTCCCTTCTGTTATGGTCTTCTGCAAGGTGTTATGCTTTTTATGTGGCCAACAAAGTATTTTAGCTGCCGAAACTTTGAACCTCTCTCATTAGTTCTCTTTTCATAACCTAGATTTTCTAGGAACACCTCCTTATTTGTTTTCAATCTCTTTCCATGAGATACGCCCCATTCTTCTATATATCCACATTTCAAGAGCCTCAATTCTTTCTTCCAAATGCTTATTCATCGTCCATGTTTCTGCACCATACAGAAATGCAGAATATATATAACACTTTATGATTCTCAGTTTTAATTTATGAGATAACTGTTTGGATGTCAGTATATGTTTCATGTTGTTGAATGTAGCTTTGGCCATTCCTATTCTCTTCTTGATTTCTGTTTCACATTGCCATTCTTCTGTTATTATATGACCAAGATATACGTAAGCTCTTGACTTGAATACATACTCCAACTTAATGGCTGATACACACGCCCATTTTTTAAGTACACATCTTGACGCTCTGACGTCACATTCCACTCTCCGCATCATACCTAGATACTCATCTCACCGCGACCGCTTTCATATATTTATTGCGTTCCGTTGAGGTACAACATGGTGTGACAAAACCCTGGCACTAATAATAAGTTGCCCTGATAAAAATCGCACCATGAAGCAGCCTCAACAGTATGGAAACAAAACCCATTTACATTAGTGCTCAATTAGTAAAGAAACAAAACCCTTTTACATCAGGGCTCAATTAGAAGAGAAACAAAAAACCCAATTACATCAGGGCTGAATTAGTAGGGAAACAAAACCCATTTACATCGGGGCTTAATTAGTAGGGAAAAACTAAACCCATTTACATTAGTGCTCAATTATTAGGCGAAACAAAACCCATTTACATTAGTGCTCACTTAGTAGGGAAACAAAACCCATTTACATAGAGGCTCAATTAGTTAGGGAAAACAAAACCCATTTACATCATTGCTGAATTAGGGTGTAGGAAAACAAAACCCCATTTACATCAGGGCTCAATTAGTAGGGTAAATAAAACCCATTTACATTAGTGCTCAATTAGTAAGGAAACAAAAAAAACCCATTTACATTAGGGGTTTTTTTTTTGTGCTCAGTTAGTAGGGAAACAAAAAACAAAACCCATTTAAATCAGGGCTCATATTATAGAAGAAAAGTAGAGAAACAAAACCCATTTACATCAGGGCTCCTCAATTAGTAGGGAAACAAAATCCCATTTTACAGTCAGGGCTCAATTAGTAGTGAAACAAACCCATTTACATTAGTGCTCACCCCATCGATATGGCTATTTAATATGGAAAAGATATAGACATTCATTCATTTGTGTATGAAAATGCTGTCTATGGGGAAAGCGAGATAATCCATGTTTGATTCACACTTTTGATTATAGGAGTAATCGTTCTTGATATTGATCCGGCGCACGGATATTGCTCTTATATTTGTACTTATTTTTAGGGCCAGAAAATAGATTAATTTGCTTATTATGTTTATGGCCTGAATTCATATGTATTACATATTATTAGTACAAGTAGAATCAGTCCTATATTGTATATTTTGGATGGGTAGGCGGGACTAGATTCTTATTATTCCGCTCTAGCGGAAGTATGAGTTGTCTTGACAAGTCGTGATGAGTTCCGATGTACCGTGATAATGGCGGGTACGCACTTTTCAAAGGGCTGGTAGATTCTTAAGGAAATATGATTCATGAAGTGGTTTTCTTCTAAAGGAGATGGTATCTCTACTATAGTTTATGTTAGAGACTCTCCTAAGGTACGGTACAATGTATAATTCGGACTCCATGTATTGCCAGACCCTATTTTGATGATCTCATGTCGATTCGACCTAGATGGAACATTTTGCTTCGTATCGCTAGGGTCGTGTTTTGTATCGACGAAGATGACAGACTTTCCTACAGCGGTTATGGCTACGTGAATTAACCTGATCACCGTAGAGCTGTATGGAAACATTTATGAAATCATTTATATATCCATTATAAATTAACTCTGGCTTATATTCTCCTTCCTATGAATGAGTGAACGACAACTCAGGGAGGCGGCCATGTTAGATTTCGGTCATCATATGTTTTGATCACTGCCAAGAGAACAGATTATTTATCCTATTATCGGACAGTGACAGGGAGATCTCAATCTTGCTAGAAACCCCCCTTTCGTGGTTTCATAATATATACTACAAACTATGGACGTCAAGTAACTTTAGTTATTTACCGATCTGCCTTCACTGACGCGTTTAGTCAGATAGGGGATGCGGCCATAATGTATCATGACATTGAACTTTTGATGTACTGCCCATTATTTCTGAATGTGTCATGACTTCAGATCTGCTATGTATACCTACAAATTGATATGTCAACATACCATGATGTACTCGTATGTCCCAGTGTGTACGTCTGAATAAATTGAGTAAACAAAGATTCCAGCAGTCTGCATTGGTGCCTTGTAGACACAAGTGTATGAGTGGTTATATTGGTCAGCACACGAACAGTACACCATTCGCGGTAATCACACTCTACACTTCTACTCCATACATACACCATCCTGCGTCGGTTGAAGTGACCAAGTTTAGGGCCTGCTTCCCCTGGAGCCTTTGCCTTCCCTAACTCAGGACTAGGGTGAGTTACCCATTTACAGCTGGGTAGACTGGAGCATGCCTGATCTCAACAACACACCACTCTTCCTTACAGAGCATACAGACTGACACTTTACAGAGTGGAAAGAAGGAAAGAACTTTTACAGTGGCGAGCCAGATTCCTGGGTCCAGCTTACGCAGTTTTGTGTTGAGAATCACAGTTTACAGCTAAAAGAACATTTGTTTGACCACATCAACACCAGTAGGACAGCTATACAGTCGATGTCAGCTTGACCTGTATTACCGATAGGATGCTGTATCTAGGTCAGCGCTTGTTGACAGTTTTTCGCTGTACAGACAGTATTACACAGGACAGTGGTATCAAGTGTAGAAAATATCTGGAGCAGTATTGTTGACATTTCTCAACGTACAGAAGAATCACAGTGTTGTTGAACATAAAGTGCATAGTTCATCGTTGGATCTTCATATGCTCAAAAGAGAAAAATTGAACTGTGTAATAGTTTAGAATTAAATCTATTACTCAATAAAGTGGCAAGTTATTAGTATTAAAATAAACTGTGCCTGCTTTACAACACTATACCTGCAACACATTCCATTCATGATATATATTATATTATATATGCATTTATGTTTCTCATGTATTTATGTTTACATGTTATTTGTTATGTATTAAATTAGTTTATGTTCTGTGTGACTAGTACAAGGTATGCCGAGTGACATTGGTCTGGTACTAGTATTCTATAGGTACACATTTTCTTAATTGGAAATTTGTTAGCAACAATTTGCTGCTATTTCTGTTAGTTGTGATGAGGTGTTCTTTTCTTCGTTGTTTTTGTTAACAATTTTGTGTTCCTTAGTTTTGTTTGATTTGTTTGCATTTGTTGGTCTAATCTTTTCTATTTTTGATTTTTTTACACCCTTATGTTTATACACTGTGGCGTTATTTGTCTTGTTATATTATTGCAGTTATCATCACGGTTTCTGTGATCATTTTTTTTTCATTTCTCCTATTTAATTTAATTTGATCTCTGCAAATGTGTTCATATTGTCTTTTCTTGTCTGTCCTTTGTAATGTCTTTAGTTGACATATGACATAGGAGTTATAGTGGTATACACTGATAGTATAGTACAGATCAGTACTTTATGATTATTTTCCACAGGTACCCAAGTGATCTTTGATTACATTGAGGTATACAAGACCTATGTAAGGCTTGTCTCCCACAGTATTTGAGATACAGTTATTGTTGTCCACAGGTACTCAAGTTATCATTGGTTATTATAAACCATACAAGTTTGGACTAAGACTAAGTCTATGGTATAGACTTGTCTCCCATTAAAGTGAAATAGGGTAATTTATTTACTTTTTCAGGTTTCTGATTTAAGAAGACAATATGTCTACATTAGATTATTTTATTGCACAAGGAAAATCTCTTGATAAGACTGGAAAAGACTTAGAACAATGGGCTGTTGCTCAATATGACAAAGCATTAGCTGCTGAAGAGAGAAAAGCTGCTGCTGAAGAGAGAAAAGCTGCTGCTGAAGAAAAAAAAAGAGAAAAGCTGCTGCTGAAGAAAAAAAAAGCTCTGGCTGAAGAAAAAAGATTAGAAAAAGAAGCTGCTACTGCGGCTGAACTAAAGAAATTGCAGATGCAAGTGGAGGAAAGGAGATTTGATGCAGAACAGAAGAAATTAGAAGCTGCTGCAGAACAGAAAAAACTAGAAGCTGCTGCAGAACAGAAAAAATTAGAAGTTGCTGCTGCTGCAGAACAGAAAAAATTAGAAGCTGCTGCAGAACAGAGAAGATTAGATAGAGAAGCTGAAGAGAGAAAAGCAATAAGAGAACATGAGTTTGAATTAGAGAAATTAAAATTGACATGTATGAGTAATGTTAATCAGGCATCTGGTGGTAATGGTAAACCCTTTGTGTACAAGGTCAAGGTACCAGCGTTTAACCCTACCAGTGATGACATAACATTTTGGCTTTCTAGATTTGAACGGGCTTGTCGATCTCATAATGTTGACAAATCACAGTATGTGAATCAGTTGTCTGAAAATCTAAAAAGGGAGTCTCTGAGTAAGTTATATTTTGTTGAAGAGGCCGACAAAGATAATTATGATGCTGTTAGGGCAGCTTTGATAAAGAGATATCAGCTGTCTGAGGAAGGCTATCGTCTTTTGTTTAAAACAATGAGACCTGAGGTAGGTGTAGAATTCTCAGAATTCATCTCAAAAGCACGAATTACACTTTCACGATGGATTGAATTATCCAAAACAGAGAAAACATTTGATGGTCTTACGGATTTATTGCTAAGAGACAAGGTCATGTCTTCTGTAAATAAATCATTCCTAGAGTTCTTACATGAGCGTAAACCTAGTACATTAAAGCAAATGGAAGAATATTGTGACCAGTATGCCACGGCACACCCTGACATGATTCTTAGTAACTCTAACATTAAAGAGAGTATGCCAGTTGCTTCGGCAACAGAATATAATCAGAATTACTCACACAAATTCCAAGGAGCTAAAAATAAATTTGATAAAAAGGTTAATTGGAATAAATGTCAAAACCAAGATAACCACTCAAATCAGGGTTCTTCTTTGAAGAACTGGAATCGGGCTGATAGTCCTCGACACGCGAGGGGTACCCATAATTTTAGAAATTCTCGGAAAGGGAGTAGCTATAGGAACTACCCAAGTGCTTCATGGAGACAAAAAAAACCAATATTACAGGGATACTCAATATAACGAGCATGATGATTATGATCATGAATATTATGATTCAAACCCAAATAGGGGTTATAAACAGAGGCAATAATAAATTATAGAGACAATTATAACCGAGGTAGATCACAACACAAAAGACATGGTAAATCTTATTACCAGGCTAACTCTGCACAACAGGAGTTCCACGACACCGATAATCAGAATAATGATAAAAAAGACTCCAATAGTGTAGCAAATTCCGCTTTCGATTTTGCTAGAGCATCTGAGTGTTCGCAATGCAAAACATTATTCGATCCAACCACAGTTTCTACTTTAAGCTGCGGTCACCGCCTTCCCGCTCTCCATGCGTCAATTGCGCATAATGGAAGGGGTGCTCTTGTCTTTAATAGGGGCCTAATAGATGGTACTCCGGTATCAATTCTTTTCGATTCGGGGTGCACTACCATTGGAGTGAGGCAATCACTCGTAAATCCTTCTCGAGCTACAGGCAATATAGTCAAATGTGTAACATTTGGTGGCACATTGGAGAAGTACTCCACTGCCATTATCAATATTGCTACGCCTTTCTTTACAGGAGAAGTGCAAGCATGTCTCTTGCCGAATCCGATCGCTGATCTTATCATCGGTCGCATTCATGGAGCGAAAGAATGCACTCCACAGCAAATTTCTAATTGGGAAAATGTTAATATGCAATCTGCTAATGCAGTAATCACTAGGGCTCAAGCTCTTAATATGCCACAATCTTCACATTCTGAAGATAATGATGCGCAGATCCAAGATGATCCCTTGGAGATTTCCCACGATTCCTTTATCAAACAGCAGGAAGATGATCCTACTCTAAAGAAATTCTTTACTCTGGCAAAAAAAGGTGATCCGAATAAGGATACAAATCGTAAATCTTGGATTACGATGAAGAATGGCGTACTTGTACGTATGGTACAAGACTCCGCTAAGTCCATTCATTCTCAAATCCTTGTGCCTAAAAATATGAGAGTTAAACTCTTACAGCACGCTCATGATTCGCAGTGTGCTGGACATATGGGTTTTTCCCGTACTAAAGCTAGAGCTCTTCAATCTTTCTTTTGGCCTGCTGTGAATAAGGACATACGAATCTATTGTCGATCTTGTAAAGTATGTCAAGAGATTAAATCCAGAGGTCCACGCCATGATGCACCTATTCAGGCTGCAGACATTCCCATTCGGCCATTTCAAAAAATGGCGATAGACATCATTGGTCCATTTAAGATAAAGTCTGCTAGAGGACACCAATTTAGTTTGACGTGTGTTGATATGTGCACACGTTGGCCGGAGGCTGTTCCTCTAAAGAGCATAACTACTGCTGATGTCGCAGATGCTCTTTGGTTAATATTTTCTCGTCTGGGGTTTCCAGCAGAAATATTATCCGACCATGGTACCCAACTCATATCGGATACCATGTCTCAAGTAATGTCGCTGCTGAAGAGAGAGAGATCGTTGAGTAGTATTTATCCTCCTCTGTCAAATGGGATGGTGGATCGTTTGAATAGAACTCTGAAAAACCTACTAGGTAAGATAACAGAAGATCATCCTCAGGATTGGGATAGGGTTTTACCCGCGGCTCTCTTTGCATATAGAGAGGTCGCCAACGAACATACAGGATTTTCTCCCTTTGAACTTGTCTTTGGCGCGAAACCGCGAGGTCCTATGTCCTTACTTCATGATCTTATAACTGCTGATAATATTGTCGATGACACAAAATCCTCTTATGAATATGTCATCGCACTTAGACACAAGATTATTGAAGCATGCAAATTGGCAACTGCTTCTTCTGAATTTGCGAAACAGAAGGCAAGGGAATTTGCCAATAAAAAGAGATGTTTGCGTCAACTTTGTCCAGGTGACAAAGCATTTGTCTTGCTACCTTGTTGGGAAAATAGACTTCTCATTTCTTGGAAAGGTCCGTACGATATAATATCAAAATTTTCCGATGTTGACTATATCGTCGACACCGACGGGAAGCGTAAAACCTTCCACATCAACATGCTCACGGAATTCCATGAACGTCCTGATTATTTTTACAACCGTGTTTTCCAGGGCAACGGACGATTTTTCCAGTCCAACATGGACAGTACTCATCTCTGTCAGTAATACAGGATGAGGAAACGAGTTTCTCGGATGTAAATTTACCTTTTCCAATGATTCCTCTTCACTCTAATGAATCATGGAAAGATGTTGCAATTTCTCCAGAATTATCTCCAGGAGAGCAGAAACAAGTTTCTACTATGTTAGAACAATTTCAGGATGTCCTTACTGACATTCCTGGTCAAACTGATGTCATTCAACATGACATTATTCTTACTGACCATAGTCCTATAAGAGTCAGACCGTATCCTTTCCCGATACATTTTCAAGCACAGGTAGAGAAAGAGTTAGATGAGATGATAGAGTTAAAAATTATTGAACCATCCACATCAGCATATTCTTCGCCGATGGTTATAGTACGGAAAAAAAGACAATAACATACGTCTTTGCGTGGATTATCGCAAATTGAATCAAGTGACTAAATTTGATGCTGAACCTATGCCTTTACTAGAAGAGCTACTTACGAGACTATCGAATTCTCACTTCTTTACTAAACTCGATTTGTCTAAGGGATATTGGCAAGTTCCACTATCCGAACACGCCAAACAGTTTACTGCTTTTTCGACGCCTAGGGGTCTATTCCAATGGAATTTCATGCCTTTCGGTCTTATGAACGCCCCTGCAACATTTGTACGCATGATGCGTCGAATCCTATCTCATCGCTCAGATGTCATTGCGTCTCTTGATGACATCTGTCTTTTCAGTGATACTTGGAACGATCACTATAATGGTATAAATGAACTATTGTCTATCTTACGCGAGCATAACCTGACAGCGAAACCATCGAAAGCATGTATTGGTTTTAGCGAAATATCTTTCTTAGGACACCGTGTTGGTCATGGGTTCCTAAAAACAGAAGACCATAATACAAGTAAGATACTTAACATTTCTATTCCTAAGACTAAAAAGCAAGTACGAAGTCTCTTAGGTCTAATACAATTTTATGGACGATTCATTCCGAATCTGTCCTCCATTATGTCACCTCTTTCTTCCTTGCTAAAGAAAGGGTCTCCTAATGTAGTCCATTGGACTCAAGAATGTCAATCCTCTTTGGATAAGGTTAAAACTATGTTTTCTACTTCACCTATCCTAGTATTGCCTTCTAAGGATAAGACATTTATTCTTCGGAGTGACGCTTCATCCACCGGGATTGGAGCTGCACTAATGAAAGAGTACTCTGGAACTCTGCATCCTGTGATGTATATTTCTCGGAAATTAAATGCCGCAGAGAAGAATTACTCGGTCCTAGACCGTGAATTATTGGCTATGGTTTGGTCAATCCTTAAACTGCAAAGATTTCTTTCTGGCGCGCATTTCATTGTGGAAACTGACCAGAAAGCTCTTACGGCTATTCCAGAGTAAAAATATGAAGAGCACTTGAGATCACGCGATACGCGATTGCTCTACAGCCATTTCATTTTTCGGTGCGAGCTATCCGTGGGTCAGAAAATGTGATGGCAGATGTTTTGTCTAGATGCCCACATGATTCATAACTGTTATACAACTTTGATACAGTTGTTTCTATGTTGAAATGTGTACACATATGTAATATATCATATATTGATTGTAACACTACTTAGCGGTTCATTGATATTTATTCACCGCTGATCTTTCAATGTTTTTCGTCTTTGATGATCATGATGTTAAGATATCTTAGATGAAAGTTATGTATAAACTAATGTGGAAATTGTGTCATTGCTAATATTGTAGTATGCGTTGGTGACACCTCTCTGGAAATATTTATACTTAGAGAAGTACTTTCTCTATGGTCATAAAACTTATGCTTATCATCTGCGCATTGTTATTGGTGCGTTGTGAGCCTATTGTATGTTGCTCCTAGATGTATTTCAAAAAAAAAAAAATGTACCTTCTTTTTTTTCCCGGGGGTGTGGTAATCTGTTGCGTGCATATTTTGACGCACATATTACAAAAATCGATATGGCTATTTAATATGCGAAAAATATAGACATTCATTCATTTGTGTATGAAAATGCTGTCTATGTGGAAAGCGAGATAATCCATGTTTGATTCACACTTTTGATTATAGGAGTAATCGTTCTTTATATTGATCCGGCGCATGGATTGCTCTTACGTTTGTACTTATTTTTTAGGGCCAGAAACTATATTAATTTGCTTATTGTGTTTATGGCCTGAATTCATATGTATTACATATTATTAGTACAAGTAGAATCAGTCCTATATTGTATATTTTGGATGGGTAGGCGGGACTAGATTCTTATTATTCCGGTCTAGCGGAAGTATGAGTTGTCTTGACAAGTCGTGATGAGTTCCGATGTACCGTGATAATGGCGGGTACGCACTTTTCAAAGGGCTGGTAGATTCTTAAGGAAATATGATTCATGAAGTGGTTTTCTTCTAAAGGAGATGGTATCTCTACTATAGTTTATGTTAGAGTCTCTCCTAAGGTACGGTACAATGTATAATTCGGACTCCATGTATTGCCAGACCCTATTTTGATGATCTCATGTCGATTCGACCTAGATGGAACATTTTGCTTCGTATCGCTAGGGTCGTGTTTTGTATCGACGAAGATGACAGACTTTCCTACAGCGGTTATGGCTACGTGAATTAACCTGATCACCGTAGAGCTGTATGGAAACATTTATGAAATCATTTATATACCCATTATAAATTAACTCTGGCTTATATTCTCCTTCCTATGAATGAGTGAACGACAACTCAGGGAGGCGGCCATGTTAGATTTCGGTCATCATATGTTTTGATCACTGCCAAGAGAACAGTTTATTTATCCTATTATCGGACAGTGACAGGGAGATCTCAATCTTGCTAGAAACCCCCCCTTTCGTGGTTTCATAATATATACTACAAACTTTGGACGTCAAGTAACTTTAGTTATTTACCGATCTGCCTTCACTGACGCGTTTAGTCAGATAGGGGGATGCGGCCTTAATGTATCATGACAATTGAACTTTTGATGTACTGCCCATTATTTCTGAATGTGTCATGACTTCAGATCTGCTATGTATACCTACAAATTGATATGTCAACATACCATGATGTACTCGTATGTCCCAGTGTGTACGTCTGAATAAATTGAGTAAACAAAGATTCCAGCAGTCTGCATTGGTGCCTTGTAGACACAAGTGTATGAGTGGTTATATTGGTCAGCACACGAACAGTACACCATTCGCGGTAATCACACTCTACACTTCTACTCCATACATACACCATCCTGCGTCGGTTGAAGTGACCAAGTTTAGGGCCTGCTTCCCCTGGAGCCTTTGCCTTCCCTAACTCAGGACTAGGGTGAGTTACCCATTTACAGCTGGGTAGACTGGAGCATGCCTGATCTCAAAAACACACCACTCTTCCTTACAGAGCATACAGACTGACACTTTACAGAGTGGAAAGAAGGAAAAAAAACTTTTTTTACAGAAACAAAACCCATTTACATCAGGGCTCAATTAGTAGGGAAACGAAACCCATTTACATCAGGGCTCAATTAGTAGGGAAACAAAAACCATTTACATCAGGGCTCAATTAGTAGGGAAACAAAACCCATTTACATCAGGGCTGAATTAGTAGGGAAACAAAACCCATTTACATCAGGGCTCAATTAGTAGGGAAACGAAACCCATTTACATCAGGGCTCAATTAATAGGGAAACAAAACCCATTTACATCAGGGCTCAATTAGTAGGGAAACAAAACCCATTTACATCAGGGCTCAATTAGTAGGGAAACAAAACCCATTTACATCAGGGCTCAATTAGTAGGGAAACAAAACCCATTTACATCAGGGCTCAATTAGTAGGGAAACAAAACCCATTTACATCAGGGCTCAATTAGTAGGGAAACAAAACCCATTTACACCAGGGCTCAATTAGTAGGGAAACAAAACCCATTTACATCAGGGCTCAATTAGTAGAGAAACAAAACCCCTTTACATCAGGGCTCAATTAGTAGGGAAACAAAACCCACTTACATCAGGGCTCAATTAGTAAAAAGGTAGTCCCTTAGGAAATACTGCCGTAGGGGAGTGAAGCGTTAGAGACTTCACCATACTAGGTCCAGGATCGAGAGGTGGGGCGACCGGTTCCCTTCCTCGTTGCCTGTTTCTTCCGTAACTCCAAGAGCACAGTGAAGTACCCATTTACAGCTGGGTAGACTGGAGC
Organism: Oreohelix idahoensis; assembly: GCA_024509875.1. Lineage (NCBI taxonomy): Eukaryota > Metazoa > Mollusca > Gastropoda > Stylommatophora > Oreohelicidae > Oreohelix > Oreohelix idahoensis. The sequence continues at coordinate 30,296 of JAMPIV010011595.1, forward strand.
GTGTCGGTACCATGATTCGAACCCGGCACCTTTGCCGCGAGAGACCAGAGCTCTAACCACTCTGCCAATCGCACACTCACGCTCAATTAGTAGGGATTAAAAAAAACCCATTTACACATTAGTTGCCTTTTCCCTATTTAATTATTATCTGACCACCAATGCACCTGGTCCTCTTGCAGCAAGCCGTCCTGGCCCGCCCTAGCAGCTGTGGTTTCTGTAGCTGTGTGTTCCATATCGAGGCTGCTAACTCCATGCGTAACCTGATATTTATCGGTTGCCATGTTCCATAGCGAGGCTGCTAACTCCACGCGTAACGTGATATTTATCGCTTTGGCAACACGCGACCAAATTTACTTTGTTGACACGGATATCAAAACACAATATAAAAAGAAGATGCTTTTTATTCTATTTATTACTTGACTTTGTTTTCCTGTCTCAGCGACTACTGTTTCATGCCATGAGAAGTAGTAGCAGCATTCTTTATTGTTCTCCACAGAGACTCCTCGGCACGACAAGAGGCTGTGCTTAATTTACTTAGATATTAGACTCCCGCTATTTCTCTAACTCCATGGGGTCCAGAACAGGGATTGCCTTGTAATGCTAATTTTATTTGTCAATTTTGCTGTTGATATTTTTCCATATCTTATTGTTGTTGATTTGTCCATATTGTTGTTTACTTGTCCATATTGTTGGTGACTTGACCATATTCTTTTTTATTTGTTCATACTTTTGGTGATTTGTCCATAATGTTTTTGCTTTGTCCCTATTGCTTTTGATTTGTCCATATTGTTGTTGACTTGTCTATATTGTTGTTGATTTGACCATATTGTTTTGTATGTGTCCATATTATTGTTGATTTGTCCATAGTGTAGTTGATTCGTCTATTTTGCTTCAGATTTGTCCATTTTGTTGTTGATTTGTCCATATTGTTGTTGATATGTCCATATCATAATGATGTTGATTTGTCCATAATGTTGTTCATTTGACCATATTGTTATTAATTTGTCAAAATTGTTGTTGATTCGTTCATTTCATAATGTTGTTGATTTGTCCATAGTGTTGTTGATTTATCCATAATGTTGTTAATTTGTCCATATTGTTGCTGATTTCCCTATACTGCTCTTGATTTGTCCATATTGTTGTTGACTGTCCAAATAGTTGTTTATTTGGCCATATTGCTGTTGATTTGACCATATAGTTGTTGACTTGTCCATATTGTTGTTGATTTGTCCATATTCCTGTTGAATTATCCATATTGTTGTTGACTTGTCCATATTGTTGTTGCTTGGTCCATATTGCTGCTGATTTGTCCATATCTTATTGTTGTTGATTTGTCCATTCTGTTGTTGACTTGTCCATGTTGTTTGTGACTTGACCATACTCTTTTTTATTTGTCCATACTTTAGGTGATTTGTCCATAATGTTGTTGATATGTCCATATTGCTTTTGATTTGTCGATATTGTAGTTGACTTGTCAATACTGTTGTTGACTTGTCCATATTGTTGTTGATTTGACCATATTGTTTTGTAAGTGTCTATATTATTGTTGATTTGTCCGCACAATAGTTTATTTATCTATTTTGCTTTTGATTTGTCAATTTTCTCGCTGATTTGTCCAAATTGTTGTTGATATGTCAATATTGTTGTTGATTTTTCTATATTGTTGTTGACTTGTCCCTATCATAATGATGTTGATTTGTCCATAATGTTGTTCATTTGTCCAAATTGTTATTAATTTGTCAAAATTGTTGTTGATTCGTCCATATATCAATGTTGTTAATTTGTCCATATTGTTCTTGACTTATTCGTATTGTTGTTGAGTTGTTCATATTGTTGTGGACTTGTCCATATTGTTGTTGACTTGTCCATGTTGTTGTTGATTTGTCCATATTGCTCTTGACTTGTCCACATTGTTGATTTGTCCACAATGTTGTTGACTTGTCCATAGTGAGTAGTAGTAGGGAATGGCGGAAACAGGTATGATTCTGCAGGAGCGCTGCAGGAGCACCTGCAGGAGCATGACTTTTATATAGCAAAAATTCTGCAGGAGCGCTGCAGGGGCAAGATGGCGGACTTGAGCTAACAAGGGGAGGTTATTTTTAAAGGTATTTTTATATAACAAGAAGAGGAGGGACAAGATGGCGGATTTGAGCTAACAAGGGGGAGATAACAAGAAGAGGAGGCGCAAGATGGTGGACTTGAGCTAACAAGGGGAGGTTATTTTTAGACTTTTATATAACAAGAAGACGATGTTAATATAAGGAAAATGTGGCAAGATGGCGGACTTGAGATAACAAGAAGACGCTGTTTATATAAGGAAAATGTTGCAAGATGGTGGTTTTTTTTATATATTATTAGTATAGCCAAATTAGGTAGTGTTAGACAAACAACATTTAGAGTTTTAGATAATAGGAAAATATATATTTAGACAATATGTATACGTTAGATATAGACATATATTGAGACATACATATTTTACAACATTTATACAAACATTTAGACAAACAATTAGACGATATATAGGTAACAAAAAAGCGTTTTAGTTAATATAGTTTTTATTTTTTCAAATACTAAAGGACAACTCTCAGTCGCTTGGTAGGTTTCTTCTTCTTCTTCTGTGGTGGATTAGGGACATCGGGTAGGTCTGTGGTAGGAAACCAACTCGGTTCTGGGGATACTGGACAGCTAGACTTCATGATTTCGTCAAACAGGTTAGTGGAAGTCTTCTTCGAGGGTAGGACATCGGCCAGGTCTGTGGTAGGAAACCAACTCGGTTCTATTGGTTGGTAACAGCTGGAATTGATGTACTGGTCAAACGTAGTAGTGTTAGTAGGATAGGTATCCGTGCTTGGTGGCTGTAATCGGTCAAATTCGGCGAGGATTTCGCTCTGTAATGTCAAGAAATGTTCAAACTCGGGTCGAGTTAACGTAATGCCGTGTTTGGTAGGAAATTTGAGGTAGGATTCACCAAAATATCTTCGCACGTGTAGTAAAGGTTGGCCTCGGTAAACACTTACAGACGCAGCCTTCAGACCACTAGCCAAAGGTTTAAGCATTTCATCACTTCTCTTGATGTAGACCCAGTTGGTGGGAGCAGTCATTTTCAACGAGATGTATCTAGTGTGTTAATAAAGTGTCTTCCAAGTGTTTATATCGTATAATCTGGGTTTTTTAAGCGTGCCCTAGCTAGGATTTGATTCGTCGAACATCGAGCGTGTGTTAGGCAGGACGTGATTCGTCGATGTATTGCGTGGGAACAACTACACATAATTGTATTGTCGTGAGGGAAAAAATACACCTGTCTATTGATTTCGTCTCTTGTTTATCAAAGTGGGGTTGAGTTTCACTAGCCAGGGTCTGACTAAGCGCGTAATTAATCGATCGTTGGCGTGTTGTCTAGCCGAAAATGGTAGTAGGACCCGCTGCATAGTACCACCTCGTGTTTTGATCAAGATGAAATAAATGGCGTAGAGCCCACAAACGTTGGTGACTACATCTTGTAAATGTCTGGCGTTGTAGTTAACAGGTCGAGTAGAGTTTCTGGCTATAAAATTAATCAGGTCCGAGTGTGTAGGTGGTAGGCCAAAAGAATCAAAATATTCAAAAGTACCAAGTCCGTTATAATATAGGGCGACCCAGTGGTCACCGGGGCGATAGCTAGGATCAGTGTTGATGACGAAAGCAGCCGTCTTGGTCGGATCGATGCGTAGAGGTAATTGGTCACGAGCTAACACTTTAACGAGCCCAGTTCGTTTAACAAATATGTCCGACAGGAGGATGGTGCGTATCTCGTTTGTGTTCATTGTCTAAGTGGTGTAGTCTGTCAAAACTTGGCGCGATTTCGAGATCTCCAAGATCGAGTCTTGCTCGGCGTAGACGAGAACCTGTAATGGTTCGGGTGTGACCTCGGCGAATTTAAGTTCTACTGAGACTGGGCCCGACTTGGCCATCTCAAACTAGTCACCGTCTAGTAGACTGGGGGTGAGGTCAAAGGCGTATAAGGCGTAACCGTGCTTAAAATGTCTATACTCGAGGTCGTTGCCGGCGTCTTTACCAACCAGTCCCATAGCTAGATTCGTCGCGAAGAAGGCTCTCACGTACTGGTTGTGTTCATAATCCATGGACAAAGGCTTGCCACTGATGGTTCTGCCGTCCGCGCTGACGTTCAAATATATCAGACCAAAGGTAGCGAAATTGAACGGATTAGCCGTGTACGACCCGTTAAAAGCGGACGAAGTGACTAGTCCAATCACGATCCGTGTAGGTGTTTGACTGAGAAGTAAACAGATTATCCTGCATGTGCGATAGCATACCTCTAGGGATAGAGAAAGTTTTTAGTACAACTCGTTTCAAGGGGTACTTGGCATTACCTCGCACCAAGGCTTTCTCGTGGGCTAGCGAGACGGCGGGATTTAATTTAGCTTTCCGGACAACCAAGGCCGCATAAGTTATAATAGATTTATATCCAGCGGTGGGGTCGTGTCCCAGCACGTTGAAGGCATCTTTAGACGGAGTGAGTTTTACTTTAACTGTCACACCATTTAACAGGTAACGATCTTGAGCAAAGATATCTGAATGTAAACGACCCATCATATCAATCTCCTGAGAACCAGCCGCTATATGTCGACGCAGTCTTAACCCATTGTTATTGTCACCAATTGTGTCCGTAATAAAATTTGGGGTGTCTTTATAAAACAGAGCCGATGTCAGATGACCTCGTTTGGGTTCCTCCCCGTAATTCAACGTGGCTTCGATGTAAGCTCTATAAGGGTAGGTGTTCTCGCTGGGTGTAATCAGCGTATCGTTCAGTGAAACGTCGACTTGGGAGAATAAACTGTGCAGGTAATAGTTGATCGGGGCCACCTCTGCGTCAACGGGTAATGCGCCGCCATTAGCTAACGTAACTTTGGCGCGCACGTGTAGAAAAGTATTGAACAAATCTAGATATTCCTCACCGTTTCCCGAAATTACAAATTCCACCGGGGCTCCGGGGGCTAAGGCGGCCAACGGATGTATCTCCACAAATTGTCCCTCTTCTACGGCTGTCTGCGTTGGTGGTACGCTAAACAAATCTAGACCACTGTGAAGACATTCGCACGAGCTGGGGTGAATAAGCGCCATCATTCAAATATATCAGAGTACCTTCGCTTCTTCTGGTGAGAATGAGAAGGTCGAGCTCGGTTACTGCGTTTTATGCGTTTCGGCTCGCCAGGTGGGGCAGCTCTCGTTTTTCTTTTTCTTCTTCTAGGTCCGTTACCCGATTGGTTAGTGGTGAGGTGTTCAACCGCTCCCTGTAATAAACGTTGACCAGATTCTTTCGCTCGTTCACGAAATGCCTCGCCAACATTTCTGCCGGCTAACGCATCGCTCGCGACCTGTAGACCGGTCCCAAGTCCTTCTCTGAGTAAAGCTTTGCCTCCAGTTTTTAACCACGGGAGAACCATACGACCGAGCCCGCCGAAAAAACTACCCAAACCATGTCCTCTTTGACTTCTGCCTCCGATAAACACTGGCATCCCATGGCCAGCTTGGTTGCAGTAAAACTCCTCATACATCTTGGGGTTTCGTCGGATGGGTACGTGTCTGACCATTATGTTTCTAGTCAAAATCAAACCGTCTGTGAGTTCGGAAGTGTAGTGTCAACACCGAAGCTCCGCTAGTGAATGGGATAGTCTTACCCTGATCGTTAGTTAAAAGGATTTCCACCGCGTCAAACGAAAAACGGCTCAGGGGTACGTAGTGGGGTTTGTCGTAAATCCTGAAAACAGAAGCGGTAGTCCTATCCAAAATAGGCACAATCCGTAACAAAGGGACAGAGGCATCTCCAACCGGTCTCGCCGCTACGAGATCGCAGTACACGTATACATTTTTCATGTCGCTATCATTTTGCACTTCAGTCTCACCTCGTAGTATTGGGTCAATGTCTGTGGCGAGTGAGGCAGGAAAACCTAACATGTGTTTCAACGTCTCGCTAATTCTAACTTCAACCTCCGGATCATACAGATTCAAGGTGGCCTTATTATTGTTAAAATGGAATCTAACTCGGGCTTTTTCATCCACATCCGTGGCTAAAAGCAAACGATTCAACTCGTCGATCAGCGTGTCGGGTGATGTGTATAGACCAGCTGGTAACGTGAGTAGTATAGACTCATCTTCTTTGTTGGGAAAATAATGTACCCATACATCACCCTCTAGCACGTTAAAATAACTTTTGGGAAATTGAATCTCAACCAAACCAACCTCGTAACGCGAACTCAAGTCTATAGTCTGTGGTAATTTGACGAAAAAGTGACCGGCGTTATTGTTTGGGTATATTTTCATCGAGGCATTGCTGGGTAAAGTCACGTAAAAAACTCATCCTATCTTGGGGTTAGGTAACATGTAACCCAGACAACTGCTCATTAAAGCGATCCAAAACTTGCCGTCTGGTCCCTCTGCGTTGCTCCGACTCAGATTGAATAATGAGACACCGATGACGACATATATAACGATCATCTGACAGAGGAAAACGATCTCTAGTCGCGGGACTAGTTTCCCAAAAAAGGCCAGAACGAGGTTCTCGCGGTCTTGGGAGGGGGTGGCCTCAAAACTGGGGTGCTCACGTCTTCTTCAATATCCATCAGTCTCGATATCTCGCTAGCTGTTTGGACGAAATCCAGCTGTTGAATGACGAGTTATAACCGAACCATGTGACTAAATATTCTTTTACACCCCTGCCATCGCGGCGTTCCTCCAAAATGGACTCGATTCGATAAACTATCTTGTCGCCGACTCGTTGCAGCTCTTCTTGGTAAAAAGAACCTTTCAATTCCTCACCCGAATCATCTTTAAGGACGTACGTAACCGGTCTTGTTTGGTTTAGTCGGCTGATCGTAAACAACTCTTCTGTCCACGCCGGCGTATAACCCTTTTTAAAATTTTGTCTGGCTTGGGCGATCCGCACGCGATCACCAGGTTTAAAATAGACTTTTCTACCGACGACATCAGGGGTCGAATACAAAGTACGCCACACTTCTTCTTGATTGTTCGGGGTAACTTCCACCGGCGTCATCTTAATACTCCGATGATACGAGTTGTTGTAGTTGTGGACCAGTTGTTGTATCACGTCGACGTAGCGAAGACTATTGGTTTTGGTAAAGTAACGCCACGTTTTTTCTTTGAGGGTTCGATTAAACCGTTCGACGATAGCTGCTTTGGTGTCTTCATTCTCCGTAGTGAAGAAATGGACCTTTTCGTTTTTAAGAAACTTTAAGAATGTTTTGTTGACAAACTCACTGCCTTTGTCTGTTTGAAAATTTATCGGTTTGCGACTGTTAAAAAATTGTCTTTACCGCTGCTACTAACGCTGTCCCAGTCTTGTTTTTCAACGGAACAGCCCAAGCGAATTTACTAAACACATCAATACACGTTACTAGATAGGAATACCCATCGTTGAATCTTTTTAAACCACGCAAGTCAATTAAATCAGCCTGGAACTGTTGATCGATACCACCTGCAATGGTCGTACGTCGTTTAAATTTTCTGCGCACCGGTTTGTGTAGGGTGTAGGTGTCTTGATGGCCTAACCACTCTTCAATTTTCTTACGACTAAGTTTGGTGCTACGTTGTAAGGGGGCGACTCCGCCATAAGATCCAGGTCGTTTTGGGTCGTAGTAATGTCGTTTTAAAATCACTTCTTTGGCCATGCTTCCCACTTTGGCGCCTTTTTCCTTCTTCTGAGCGAATACGACGATGTTTCTCGCACTTTACTAGCCACCTTTTTTCGATTAGTGGGTGTGACGGGTGGCGACTGAGGCGTTTTGCCCACGATCTCCTCTTTAAGTACAGTGGGTTGTTCGCTGGTTTGTGGTGGTTGTTTAATATCCACGAGACCTAGAGGTACGTGGCTGTACTGTTCTAGTCGAGTCAAATAACGCTGTAATGTTTGTTGATAAAGTCTAGCCTTGTCACCGATTGGTAAATCTTGTCGATCCAAGACTAGTTGCATTTGAGTGTCCAATTCTCCCAAGTTATCTCTTAGAGCATCGGGTGGTCTATAAGGTTTTTCTAACAAACGAGGATCCATCAAAATCATTTTCTTAGCCATTTTACAAAAAACCTCTTAGTACAGCTAGTAAAGGTTTTAACAACACACTTAAGAAACCTCCAGTTTGTAAAAATTGTTTTCGTCTTTTGAGCGATAATGTCCTCTTGGTAAGGGATCGCAGGATGTTTTTGTAACGACGCATACGTCTCTTCTGATTGAGAGTTAGTGTAACGTTACCTTTTAATACGTTGTGACAACATTCACAGAGTGTTCCTACCAGCTCGGGTGATGCTGTTTTCATAACAGCCTTGATGACTGGTGGTTTGGCTGTACCTAGAAAATTTAACATATCAGCATGTTTTTTTACTTTTTCTCCCATTTCGTTACTTGGGTACGTAAACAATATGTTGCTCCTCTGGGAAGATTCTTGAACGAAGCCTTAGATTATCTGGTGTGTCTTGTCGGAGGTCAATTAACAAATACCCGTGTGCAACTGAGGTTGCGTCCTTAAAGCTATCCTGGACATATCCAGTTTGACCTGGGTACATCTGTTTAGCTAGATTAACAATCTGAGATCCATCGCGTGGATTTTTGAAAAGCACAATGTAATGAGAATTCAAACTAATGGTTCTGTGTTCTTTGTTCTTGCCAAATAAATTTTGCACGAGATAAAAGACGCTTATATTTTTATGATGAGACTTTTTTGTAAATAAACTAGTTACACGTTCGTCTGTTTCGTTCATGAGGTCATCGATAATCACCAACCGTCTCTTATCACCTGTCCACTGCTCAATATCGGGTAGTCCTTCAATAAACTGAACACCAGTCAGTGACTTGTATAGAGGTTGCCATTCGGAGTAACACCAAATAATCTCATCGGGTACGACTGTGACCATATCTTTGATATGTGTTAGGAAACGTTGGACAAAAACAGTCTTTCCAGAGCCAGTCGGCCCTGAGATTAAACAGGTAAAAGGATGTACAAACCTTGGGTCCATTGATAAGAATGATAACTTTCACTTACAACCAGTTATTTTATATCAAAAGACACAAACATTGTGAGAATAAAAACATGAGAATCAAACATTGTGGGAATCACTGTTCAAGAATTTGAGAATCCCTGATCTACAAGGTGGGAAGTGTAAAACATTGTGAGAACCTTTGGAGTAACGTGAGAATCAAACATTGTGAGAACCTTTGGAGTAACGTGAGAATCAAACATTGTGAGAATCACTGGAGTAAAAAATGTAAGAACTCAACCAACATGTATTGAGAATCAAGAATTTGAGAATCACTGTGTAACAAAATGTAAGAACCTCTGATACCAACATGTATTGAGAATAAAAAAACGTAAGAATCCCTGATCAAGAATACGACAACATACACTATTAAACAATATCGTGTGTTAAAAGTTAGCATAAATATCTCTTTTTTGTTTTGTTTTTCTATCTCTCTCTCCTTTAATGTTTTAGTCTAAAAATGTCTCTCTCTCTCTGTCTCTCTCTTTCTCTCTCTGTCTCTCTCTCTGTCTCTCTCTATCGCTCTCTGTCTCTCTATTAATATGATGTTTTAGATAAGAAGAAATGTGTCTCAATTTATTTCAAATACTCTATTTTTTTATAAACATTCGTAACATTCTGTTCCCTTCCGTCAACCAGACATCTGCGTGTATTTGCAAATACAGGTCGCTAATTTTATCTTGGTATACGAGTGTCACAAATGTTTGGCTTATGGTATCAACTCGAGTCAAGTTATAAAACAGCTGGTCCTGTGTACAACAATTCCTAGGGGTTTTTTGATAGGTGATCAAATACTCGTCCAGGCCAAACGAACGACGAATGTGCAACAGTGGCTGTTTGTTTAGGGTACTCTTATTACCAGGTGAAACAGGCTGTTTCAGTTAAAACACTTGCACAGTAATTAAACATTGGAGAGTGTTCGGTACGGGACAAATACAACTCTACAGTTGACGTAAACCGTTGTGTAAAAAACAGTAAGGTCGTTTCAAACCTGAAACAACAAGCACACCTTTTTTTGGGAAATAATGGAACGCATTGTCTCAGACCTATACAGTGTAATTTATGAGAAATCTGAACGCGGACACATCTCTGAAAGAAAGAAACAATTGTTTTGTCATACGTACGAATTCGTTTGCTACTAACTATTTTACACGTAATATAGTCTTTTAAAAGACATTTGTACCGGGTTTTATTTCTTTTTTCTTTGTTAAAAATTAATTGATAGTTACAAAGTTAGCAAAAAGACAACTAATTTTCTTAGGACAGTATATCTTAAAAATCATCTGTTTTATCGTAGTGTTAGGGTGTAAATAATTAATAAAATTCTAAAAAAGTTGTTTGTGTTGTGTATTCGGTACTCTGTGTTAGGATGTTAAATTATTTCTCTCTTTAGAGGGAATATCTAAGATTTAGTTGAGTGCGTATCTCGTTAAGTCTAGTTCTGTGTTAGGTCACCATAAAAACTACTTAAAACTCTATCCGTTTTTCCTCTCCCATCTGTTGTTCGACAAGTTGGTCATTTATGTGAGCTTCTCAACTGGATTTCAACTGATGGTGCACTACTACAAAACTAAACTCGAGGAGTGTATGAACTATTTTTTTTTTCCACATAATAAAGAAATAAAATAAAGAATACTCTCTCTCTCTCTGTAAACTCTATCGAACATACTCTATCGCTCTCTGTCTTTCTCTCACTCTCTAAACTGATAGGGCTATCGCTCTCTATCGCTGGATGCTCGTGAGTGCCCTTTAAATCTCTCTCTTGTGCACAGCTCACGCCGCGGGGTCCTCTCTCTCTCTCATAGAATAAGAAATAACCCTGTCTTTCTCTCTCTCTCTGTCACTCTCTCTGTCTCTCTCTCCTACGCTCTCTCTCTCTCTGTCGCTCTCTCTCTGTCTCTCTCTCTATCGCTCTCCTTCTTTCTCTCTGTCTTCTCTCTGTCTTTCTCTCTCACCTCTCTCTCTCCTCTCTCTCACCTCTCTCTCTCTATCTAACGTTGTTTGGTACATATATCCTTTTTTAGTTATCAGATATTTTTAAAGTGTCTCACTTTTTAAGCGATCATTTGAATCTTATCTAAGTTCTGGATATATTATTGTTTAAATATTCAACTTAAACCTTTAAAATGTATCTAATCTTTTTCTCTCTTTCCTTTTTCTTTCTTTCTTTCTTTCTTTTTTTTCGTTCTTTCTTATTCTTTCTTTCTTTTTCTTTCTTTCTTTCTTCTTTCTTTCTTTCTTTCTTTTCTATCTTTCTTTCTTTATTTCTTTCTATCTTTCTTTCTTTTCTTTCTTTCTAATCTTTCTCTGTTCTTTTTCATCTTTCCTTTCTCTCTTTCTCTCGTTAATTTGTATTTAATTTTATGCTGTGAGGTAATGTGTTATCGTTTCTACTTCACAGAATGCCAGCAAAGCCAAGACTACATTTTTGTGCACAATGACGGGGAAGGGGACGGAAAAAATTCATTACTCGAGCTCAAAGGATATCTAAGGAGGACATATTCCTCGGTCCTAGTACATGCTGAACGAAATTCATCCCTGTACGTGTGGGTCCACAAGTCTTTGCAAGGACGTCAGGGAACCTCCAGATACAACACATTGAGGAATCTTTCCGTGAGTTTCCTGCGGCACCCGACTCCACGATACCTCACTGCGGGAATCCATTTGCACAGGAGGGCCGCTAATTAAAACGTCCCATTGGGGACCTCGCCACTGTCAACAGGACGGGTCCGCTATAGGTCTAACTCAGTTGGGGACCATACCCACTGTTGCAACGGCAGGTGCTGATTGTATACAGACAAAACCACTCCATTTGGGGAACCACCACTGCCACCAGGCGGGCGGTATAGACAACCCCAGTGGGTAACCACCACTGCAACTGGGCGTAAGACAACCGCATACAAAACCATTCAGTCAGCAGGGGAAAAACCTCCTCAGCGTGGGACAGCGCACAGCACCAGGGCACAGTATTCACGACGTGTCCCCGCTGGCAACAAAACATTTAACCGACGCTTGACAAATTAGCCCACAGCACGTTAAGACAGGCCAAGGCAGATGCCACTACTGTTTTAGCTGTGACATTTGTGGGAAACAATTTACACGAAACGTGATAGTGTTTTACTAGGCCCACGATAATCCAACAACATCCCCTAAGGACTGTGTATATCCCACAGCACCAAACATCAGGTGCCCCAGCAGACGCATCATCATCAACCGCACCACAAACCAACACCTGCACCGACCACCACAGACTTGATCACAACATCGAATCGGGGCCAACCAAACAGACCCATCACTAACATCAGGTGACACCACCATGTCACACCTAGAACATCGAGATCAACGCACCGTCAGAGCAGCGGGAACATCACATACGAGACCAGGCGGCACACAGATCAATCAACAGAACTTCATCATCATCTGTCTGCAAGCATGGGACAACACCATCGCACTGAGGACACCCCCACCGTCGACCACTGCCCCTATTCAAAAGCCCCCATCCCAATCCCACCACAAAAACAAAGGCCAGGCCCCAAGAAATGCCCGCATGACCAGCACCCAAACCCATGATAAAAAAACCCCTCATTGTTCGTCAGAAGAAGGACTGCTTTAGAAGACTTACAGGATGACATTCAAAACAAAATCTACATGGGTCGATAACATGGCAAGCAATTAAAGACACACTCCAATAAACATACAACATTCCTGTACAACACATTCACTTTTTCTTTCAGCAGACCAACAGAAAAAATAGTGGAACTGGGGATCGTCCCCTCTTTGCTCCTGTAGTCAAAATACAACAGACAAAAAGGTATTATAAAATAAACTACAGGTGTTTTCACATCGTATCTTCAAGACACAGAGAGAAACAAATGACCTTCGCTTCTTTCACGCTTTCCTCGAATGAACACAGTCGTCTATTAGATCAGCCACACTTAGTCAACAACTCATCACGATTTCACAAGCTTTTCTCTCACAGTTACACGATTTAGCGAATATTGTCACACAAGCCACAGTTATAAATAGACCCCTAACTCAAAATACTTTGTCGAAGCCATTGCCCAACGACTCCCCCCCAGTTCTAGTTCGGTACATATCCAAGACTTTCCCATTGGCTGCTGCAATAGCAAGGAACCATTCCCTCTGATTCAGCTCACGAACAATCACCACTTCCCACATAGCACGACAACACGACTCAGAGCTCCAAACCACTACAGTGATAACTTTTGAGCTTTTTTAGATGTCTAGTCCGTTTTTAGGGTGGTGCCGTTACAGTCATGTTAGAATTGATAAGCACGCGCCGACTAGGTCGAAACAGTGGCAATATACAGCAGGGACTTCAGGTCCCCCGTCGATATTTCCCTCGGGGTTTAGTTTAGATCGAATGAGTGCCCAATTAGAAAAATGTTACTTAAGGCGTAAAATAGTTGACAGTTTTTGAAATTTGACGATCTGCTGGGAAAACCTCCGGCACCCCCAAACTTAGAGGTAATGACACTTTTAAAGATACGTTTGCGTCTGGTTAATGTTTAAGAAATACATTTCAATGTACATGTGCAGATATAGATAGGGCCGGTAAGTCTTTTTCGTGTCCCGATTGCGGTAAGTTGTGGCAGGATTATTTAGGGATTTATGACGCGCCAGTGAAAAGCACTGTACCGGCTCTAAGCGGAAATGAGAAAGAGAAACATTTAGAGGTGGTGTGCCTATAATCCCGCCAGAGACCATTTTGGGACTTAATCAAGGAGGAGGAGGCATTGATACGACGTATTAGATCACACAAAATTCGTCCATTCCATATCGCTACCGCACACATTTGACTATGAGTGTTTTTTTTTGAGAACACTCTAGAGTCAAGTAGTTAATGCACACACTACCATACACAGCCAAACACGTTCGCCACCCTGTCGTGTTCGGTGGCTTCTAACGTGCCACCGGTTTTTGACAGCCCCGCCGTGTGTTTTATGCACAACGAAAGGTGTATCCACCGCATCGGAGTTGGTCAATAGGATGGCTGACCCAATACCACTGCTCAAAAATTGCCGACGGCCTCTTATGAGATTCTGCGTGCGTATTTTTGACGAACGACGTTTGCACACAATCTCAAGGCTTTAGAGTCGATCGGTAATTCAGAACGGGCTCCTTATCTAGATTAGAGGGTTATTTGGGGCAGCCTACGGTCGTGTTGTGGTTTCATATTCGGGTAAATATTTGACAAGTTGAACGTAATCGAAAACCGTATCTCATCCGAATATTTCATGGGGGAATGACCTTCCAATTTTTAGTCAAGCGAAACAATAATTTTATGTGTATGCCTCTACTAGCGACTTAAAGTTTTTAGAGATATACGTCAATTACCGTAGCCCCCGGTTTTAGCTTAGCATTAAAATATCTCGCGGCGTACAATGTTAAAGGAAACCAAAGGATATTTTTGTTAGCGGAGTACATATCAGATTTAGCCTAGAGTTCGATCAAACCTCGCCCGTTACCACCACCACTCTGGCATTTTTTTCCAAACTTAATAAACACTATAAAACATTTAACGCCGACGGTGTACTCGCGAATGCCTAGATAGATGTGGGCGAGAACCGGAACCACATGACCTCGTTACGCGACTCTTTGATGACAGTGGTACAACAATTAAAAGACTACCCTCGTGGTCAACCTTTCTGGCAGCGTTTCGACACGGAACAAGTTAGTTTTTTTACTGCAGCGCCTTGGTGTAGAACATGTTTAAAGATGCGATTCTCCAGTGCCGGTAGTTCTGTCAACGTTAAAGTACCTCTTCATAATTCCACAACTCCCGCCACCAACGTCATGTTATCTTTATGCTCGAAGGCAAGCGGTAGATTTGCATAAAATCATTGCGCCAAAACATCGATCGGGGGACCGTCAATTATTTTTCACAGGTTCCCTGAGAAAGGGCAAAACACCGATTAGTGGTGGCAAAAACAAAAAGGTTTATTCAAAGCATTAACAGGTTTTTTGACGCCAAACGCCTCACATTTATTTTGTGGGCGATAATGAAGGAATATATTGCCACACTGACTTTCCCGGTTAGGGACGGTCCCAAGGTGATGGTTTCAAGCACCAACAAACTCCAAAACTATACCGTGCTCAGTGCACGACGTACTAGTTTTGGCTTGCTTGGGTCTCCCACAATACTCAAAAAGTGACTTAAAAAAACACAGTTTAACGGACGTGAGAAGGCGTTGGCGTGATGTTATGCGTTAGGAGTAGACGGTGGGACAAATTACTTCAGTCCGACCTTCCAGTTCCTTGGGTGCCTATTACCACGGACACCCCTAACTGCCCACCTAAATCGCCGTGGTCGTGACGTTAAACACCAGTCAAACAACAAAACCATTGGCTGGTTAGTTACGCAGGATTCGGTGGATCCCAAGTTCTTATTTCGGGGCCATTTGCAACGTTACTGTTGTCGAAAGGTGGGGACATGCGAGTGCAAGCGTTTGAAGAAAACCGACCCATACAATCCGTCCGATTTCTGAACGCCACCTTCCCTAACCAGAAAACAATGCTTAACAACGAACTGTCGTTCACCCTCCAAACTTGTTGAACAAAATGAAAATATATCTCTGCCTCGGTGCCTGGACGAGGACCTTGTTTTGGCCTAGTCGAGTGTGCGACATCCATGTCCCCCGAACTCTTTAAAAAAGAACCATTTCTCTGAGATGACGCCCATTTTGTAAGAAAGTCGAACCGTCACGAGGAAGTATATTGGGGGCCTTTTTCATGCGATGAATACCGCCCGAAAAACCATAAACTACTCCTGACTTACCTCCCATACGGAACGTTTGAAACGGGATTATGTTGGCAAAAAGATACTCCTGACGACACCTCTGCTTTCGCTGGGTACCTAACCAAAGGCTTAGAAGTCACACCTGTATCTAACAGGTGCTAGGGGGATTAGTATAACACCCGGTACTTGTTTTTCAAGCAGTTTGGGGACCAACTGAGTTATTCGAACGCGGCGTCGACAGGTGATACGGTGGTTCCTGCCTTACGCCATTAATAACCAGCGAGACCATGAAACTGCCCCTAGGTAACGCGGCCGTACGCAAGACATTAAACCAATAAAGCTAAGCACGTGGATGACTCGGTATACGATGGGCGAGGGAAACTCTGACCCAATAATAAACACACCCCGCTTTAGGAAATGAAGTTTAGAGAACGGACTGACATATTCGAAGTAGAGAAACTGAAACCAGACTCTATATGTTGGGACCTCTCCCCTGTTCACAGTAGAATTTTATCGTCTACCATATACGCTAAATTACGCAATGTTTTAGAATTTTACTATACGACTGTTTTTAGATAAATTTTGTAGGATAGGTCAGAACTTTTCAGTTGTGCGAGAACGGAGACACGAGACAGCCTTTAACTTGGCCCATTAGTTTCAGCCAACTTAGACGGACGTAGGTTAAGCCCGGCATTGCGACATGAATTTTTATAGCCAATCCTACCACCATTGGTTTCCCCGCCGGAATTATGTCCCACCATAGACCCCACTTTTATAGCTAGCGAGGGTAAAAAACGCGCGTCCCATTGTCAGAAATGCCGCGAACAAACTTTATTAATCGACAAGTGGACTACCGGGGCCTTTTTAAATTAAGAGTACGAAGGCAGAGGTAGGGTTTTTCCCTCTGTAGCAAGGACATATCAACTGTTTTGGCGACTACGACAAACCACACCAACCAAAGGACTCACAAACACCACAACAAAGAAGATCAAACACCAACATTCCTAAGACGTCCTCAACACCACAACAGGCAAGGTGGGAAAAATAACAGTTCCGGGCACACAACAATAATAAACTGTATATAAAATCACAATGCCTCCATCTACACATACGAACACACCGACAACGCCCTGTCTTAACTTTTACATAAAACGACAAGTACAACCCGAAAACGTCCAACCACCATCACCCCTCAACATTTAAACTGTCTCTTTCAGATACCTACAGGTAATACACATAAAATATTTCTTACGACGAGACCGAAAATGTGACGACACCCCTCAAGTCTGGGCCTGTACCCTGTGATAAGAATAACAAACTGGATATACTCAACCGATATATATGTATATTGTACATTAATAAAGTGAAAAATAACAATGTTTGATATGTTAAAAAATACTGTCCTTTCATATATAACATATAATTTTTTTCAATAAACATATCCCTATGTGAAAAATATCAATGATTGATAAATGTCACACTATAGACACCTTCAGTAAATTATAATATTCCATTTTGCTAACAAATTACTGACATAATGTACATTTTTGTAAAAAATTACTGCATAATGTATTACGTTAAAAAAATACTTATATATTACCAAATCTGTTTTGCGATGTACAAAAAAAAACACTATTGAATATTAACATAAAAACTATATTAACCAAAAACGTCTTTTTTGTTACCTACTAAATCGTCAAATTGTTTTGTCTCTAAATGTGGTTTGTATTATTAAATGTTTGTTAAATTGTATGTCTCAATTGGTCATGTTCCCTATATCTGACACGTACTACATATTTCTAAAAATATATATTTCGGTTTCCTATTATCTAAAAGTCCTAAATTGGTTTTTTCTAACACTACCTTAATTTGCGTCTATACTAATAATAATATAAAGAAAACCACCATCTTTGCAACATTTTTTTTGTATTAATTGCGTTTTTTTGTGTATCCAAGTCCGCCATCTTGCCACATTTTCCTTTTATTAAAATCGTCCTTCTTTTTATATATAGAGTCTTAAAAATTTTACACCAATCCCCTTGTTAGACACAAGTCCACCATCTTGCGCCTCCCTGCTTTCCGCTATTGAACTCCCCTTGTTAGCTCATTTATTTTTTAATCCCGCCATGTTTGTGGGTACCTATGTCATTGTGTTTTAATAAATTTTAGGTTTAGATTTTGGTTAACCTCCCCTTTTTATTTTTTAAATATGGTTGTTTATATTTTGCCCCTGCAAGTATACGCGCTCCTGCAGAATTATTGTCTATATAAATTAGCAGACCTTGGCGAAATGCATCTTGGTTTTTTTTGACAGCAGCTCCTTTAATATCATACCTAAGTTTCCGCCATTCTCTACTACTATGAGTGTTTTGGGACTTGTCGCATATTGTTGTTGATTGTCAGTTTTTTTGTTGACTTGTCCATATTGTTGTTGACTTGTCCAGATTGTGTTTTTAATTGGTCCCATATTATTTTTGATGTGTCCATATTCCTGTTGTAGTGTCAATGTATGTTCTTGACTTGACCAAATATTGTCGTTGATTTGTCCATAATGTTGTTTATTTGCCCATATTTTTTAGGTACGTGTCTATAATTGTTTGATTTTGTTCATAATGTAGTTAATATGTTTAGTTTTGTGTTGATTTGTAAATTTTGTGTTGGTTTGTCCATATTGTTGTTGATAATGTCCTTAGTGTGTGTTGATTTTCTCTATATTGTTTTTGACTTGTCCTTATCTGATTGATGTTGATTTGTCCAATGTTGTTCATCTGTCCATATTGTTATTAATATGTCCATATTGTTGTTAATTTGTCCAGATGGGAGCCACGTGGTTTGTAATGGCTACAACGTTGTATGGTCGAACAGGTGTTATGGTTCAAACCGGCCGTCGGCGTGTGTAGAAATGTTTACGACCGGAAATTTGACTGAATAATGCTGAACGGCTCCTGCACATATATCCGGGTGGTATGGGAATAGGAGCGAAGCTCCTGACCGGGTTGGAGGAAAGTCACTGACCCCAGCCTCGCAATGGACATGTCATGGCCGAAAGAGCTGGGAAAGCTCGATGCGTGGTTATAAAAGAAAGAAGAAGAAAGAATGAATTTGTCCATATAAGTTATTGATTTTTCTTATTGTTGTTGACTTGTCTATATTGTTGTTGATTATGTCCAGATTATTGTTGACTTGTATATATTTTTGATGGACTTGTCAATATTGTTTGTGGATTTGTCAATATGATGTTGACTTGTCCATTTTGTTGTTGATGTGTCCATATTGATGCTGTTTAATTTTGTTGTTGACCTGTCCCATATTGTTTTGCGTGTTGATAACTCTCTCTTTTTCTTCTTGATCGTAACTGTGTATTCTCCTCAGCAAACCAGTGATGGAGGCTCCAGGAGCAAAGGTCACCAACAAAGCTGGATTATGCACTTATTGAGTGTGGTGTGAAGATGAGTTTGGCGAAATGGTGGGACTGTTCGTGTGTTGACCCGTATAAGGCATCATTCTACTCATTTCGCTTATGTCACCAATGCAGACACTGTTTAGTCGTTTCTAATAGTTTAATTGGACGCACCACACTTGACAGATTGGGTACAGTTACAGGAACATGAGTCGACATTGACAGCATAATATTGATCAATGGAATACCGTCCTAAATTTGCATTCATGAAGAATAATCTTGGAAATGGAAACATCTGTAAACACCAAAGATTTACATAGTTTATAAATTACAGTCCTTCCTGACCGAGCTTGTTCAAATTGCTCCTAAACAGGATCTCTTTCTAGCGAAGAATTCCTTTAGGTAATTACAGCAAATCTTCTGTGAAGATAATGTAATTTCTTTTATAATTGTGATCTCTCAATCATCACTCTGATAATAAGGAAGTTTTCCTGTTCTATGCATAATG
>JAMPIV010011596.1:0-80378 GCA_024509875.1 Oreohelix idahoensis
AAAAAAAAAAAATACAACAAAAAAACAAAAAAAAAAAAAAAATAACAAACCAACAACACACACACCTAAAATATACAACAAAAAAAAACAAAAACAACAAACAACAAAAACCCCAAAAACACAAAAAAAAAAAAAAAAACAAAAAAAAAAAAAAAAAACAAAAAACAAAAAAACAAAAAAAAAAAACCCAAACAAAAAACAAAAAATAAACAAAAAAAAAAACAAAAAAAAAACCAAAAAAAACAAAAAAAAACAAAAACCCAAAAAAAAAAACAAAAAAAAAAAAACAAAAAAAAACAAAAAACAAAAAAAAAAAAAAACAATTAAAACAAAAAAAAAAAAAAAAAAAAAAAAACCAAAAAAAAAAAAACAAAAAAAAAAAAACCCAAAACAACAAACAAACAAAAAAAAAAAACCCAAAAAAACAAAAAATAACCACCCCACCACTTGAATCGACTCCAAAAATTATGACAAAAAAATTTCTAGTTTCTCAAAAAAAAAAAAAAAAAACATTGTTTAACTACCTTAGTATTCGAGCGGACAAAAACATGATCTACGCCAATACAGACAACCCCGCAATGAAATAAATTTATTCAAAATATAAGCAAAACGCATCAGACACCGCTGTCGTATATATCTACACCCACCAAGAAATGAAACAAAACAAAAATAGCATGCACGTAACTACATTGTTCGTCGGTTTTAACATGCATTCAGCTATAAATTTTCGCTATTGACCCCCCTCGATCACAGTCGCCTCTCTAGAGCTCGCGCAAAGCTATCGTATACCTAAGAGTTAATTCAAAACACTTTAGAACTGTATGTAACCCCCCACACCCATGACACTCCTGTACTGTTTTGTACAGTTCGGTTGCTGTAACCACCCCATTACCTTTTTGTAACCCCAGAGATGATCACCCCATAGTGACACCCCCCCCCAATGACCCCCACCCCCCACCCACAAAAAAACAACCTAAAAACACCCTCCATTAACACCCCCCCACCACAATATTACACCTCCACACTTTCCCCACCAAATAACCATCAACGACAATATTTTCAGAGCCATTTCAGGTATTACTTCTGACATCACATCTCCAGTACCTTTTTCATGCCCTTGTTACTTGTTTACTGCAACATATTTTTCATTATTGTGCCGGTTTCAACTCGCCCATGCCGGTCCCACGGCCCGCCTGAAAACGGAGGAAGGGCGGCCTGCATGGAGCGTAAGGAGGCCTAGCCCCTCCACCATGCAAAGGCAAAACAAGCCAATCACCTGTTTGTCTTAAAACTATTGATTAACGAGCAATACAAGAAGAGGAGGAAACCGGGACTGATTCAAAAGGCGACGAAAATGGAACGAAGCTTACGGACTACGATACAATATGGAATTGAAACACCAGCAAGAAGTATAATAAATGGGCAGGACGAGGAGCTGGTGGGAAGAGGATGAGGAAAGCAAAAAACTAGCACAAATCCTGGCTATAACGGAAACGAAGAAGAAAAAAGGGGACAAGAAGTCATGGTTCTCGATAGGCAACACGTTGCTCTTACAGGGTAGGTGTACCCATATCTTGAAAACACAGAGCTAAAGGGGGCGTGTGTTGCATTGTGGCCCAAAATCAAAATATAGTATCAAGGGATGGAACTTTGTCTCGGAGCGCATTATGGTTGTAAAACTAAAAGAAGGAAAAACCATAGTCAACCTGGTCATAGTGTACTGTCCCCAATGAGTGATGCCTGGAGGAGCAGAGGTACAAGGTAGTCCCAATTCTTCGTGCTGCTTCAACCAGGGAAAGTGGATGACTGCCTACGAATCCTGAACAGTTAGTCATGTCGGAGATTTTACATGCAGAGTTGGGAAAGCCCCATGCTAGATGGGTGATGAGTTCTCGAAGGATATGGAGAAGATACTCACTCACAGACCCATGGTACCAGCGACTCCCTTAGATTCTGCAGTGATGCTATCTGTTCTGAACATAACCCCACAAAGTTCCCACTTAAGGCGCATCCCTGCTTACCATAGTTTGTGAAACCAACCAAGGACTTGAGAATGTCAGTGATCGAATATGCCATTGTTCGGAGAAGCTCATTCAGATATGTCCGAGATGCAAGAGTCTGGAGGGGGCCAGAGATTGGAAGTGATCACTACCTGCTAACAATCAAACGAACAACTGAAAGAGTTGCCTCAGCCTGGGAATCTGCCCAAAACATCACGCAAGCACATCCAAGTAAACGAGCAGGAGAATGGAGACATTAGGACCTACAAAGGCTGGAGAGAGCACAGAAAATTTAAGACCAGTATATCAGGGGCTTATTGACTACAGCAGTGAGCAAACACAGAAGAACGACCTGATGACTTGGGGGGAAACCCTTGGATATAATTCAAGGATATTCATACCATGGACAGCTGCTTGCAGAAGCATGCCGTGAAGGCCGACTTGGGAACCAGAGAAAGAGGAAAAAAAGGTGGACAGAGGAAGTCAAAGAGAAAATAAGAGAGAAGAAAATGGCATGGAAACAATACTTAGGAGCTAAAAACACAACAGGACAAATGGAAAAATATAGAGAATATGTGACACTCAGAACAGAAGCAAAGAACAAAGTGCTAGCAGCAAAACAGAAGTCCTGGGATGAATTTGGAGAAAAGCTAGAAAAAGATGCACAAGAAAACCAGAAATTGTTCTATAAGACCCTATTGAAACATGAGGAAGGAAAAAACAAATGCCCTCTCAAAATTCCATAAAGGACATAGCTAAGGCAAATTGCTTACTGCCCCGAAAGGAAGTAATGGAAAAGATGGAAAGAATATTTCTCAGAAAAACTCTGGGATGGTGAGCAATGATCAAGCATCAGAAATGATAACCACTAGCACAGAAGAGAAAACCAATGCATTGGATTGAAGATGACATAAAGATGGAAGAACTGAAGGCAGCACTGGAGAAAATCAAGATGGGCAAAGCAGCAGGGCATGATGGTATAACACCAGAAATGGTTATGTACATGGGAGCATCAGGCGAACTATTACTCTTAAGGGTCCTACAGGCAGCATGGTGCAACAAGACCATACCAAAGGATTGGGAGATTGCCATTATAACACCAATTTTCAAAAAGGGTGACAATCGACAGTGTGGAAACCATAGAGGCATATATCTTCTCAGTGTCCCTGGTAAAATCTACTCTAGAATCCTAGAGCAGAGACTCCGACGCCTAGCTGAGCCACAATTGGATGAGGTCCAGTGCGGATTCTGAGCAAACCGAAGTACTCAAGACCTAATCTTCACACTCAGACAGCTGAGTGAAAAGGCCCTTGAGTATAAGAGTGAGATCCATCTTTGTTTCATAGATCTGGAAAAGGCGTTTGACAGGGTCCCCTGGAGCAAACTTTGGGACTGTTTGGCAAGGAAGAATATTCCAGCACCTCTGATTCATGCTATACAGAGCTTCTACAAGTCTTGCAGAAATTATGTGAGGACAGCAAACCATAAGTCAGAAGAGTTCAGGACCACCACTGGTGTAAGACAAGGTGATATCCTATCACCTTACCTCTTCTTACTCCTTATGGACGATGTCATCAAGGCATGTAAGGAGAGAACAAGAAAGTATTCAGTGGGATACTGGAAGATGAGACAGGTCTATATTTCGGAGCTGGCATTTGCTGATGATGTTGCCCTGATTGCTAAATCAGAGGCACATCTCCAATCCAACCTGCAAGTCTGGAAGGAAGAGCTGGAGAAGAGAGGGATGGTCATAAGCAGCTCTAAAACAAAATCCATGGTGATATCACGAGAAGAAAGAAGACATCAGATTAAGCTGGGAGAACAGGTCCTGGAGCAGGTCGACCACTTTAAATACCTCGGAGCTATTATAGACCGAAAGGGAGGCATCAAAGAAGAGTTGGCCACTCGAAAAGCAGTAGCTGGGAGACTTTTTCAGGCTATAAATCGAGGATTCCTCAGCAAGAGAGAGGTTGGTAAGAAAACGAAGATGGCTGTATACCGCTCCACCTATGTCCCAGTCTTGACATATGGATGCGAGTCATGGGCAATGACTACAACCCATAAAAGCCAGAACCATACCTCAGAAATGAGGTATCTGAGGAAGTTGATTGAAGTAACAAGAAGAGACATGGTACGCAACCAGACGATACGTCAAGGCCTTAAATCCTACCCCCTGCAGACCCAAGTAGAACAGTCCCAATTAAGATGGTTTGGCCATGTCTGCAGAATGGGAGAAGGTCGCTACCAAGACAAGCATGGGAAACAAAGAGCCAAGGATCCAGACCCCAAGGATGACCCAGAGTCCGCTGGGAGGACAACATTAGACAATCTCTGAAGGACCGAGGACTAGAATGGAACCAGGCCAGGAGGAAGACAGCCAATAGGATAGTCTGGCGCTCTCTCTTCCCAACCTCTACACCTCACGGTAGAAGGGGAACGACTAAGTAAGTAAGTAAGTGCCCGGTTTCATAAACAGCAGTTACATTGTTACAGCCTGAAATTTGACTAATTATCATACTGATAAATGAGAGGCCCAGCCTGCTTTGGGATTTCACAGTCTTGAACGTTATTAATAAAATAGACATCTAGTCCTTCTATTGACTTGGCCAACTTTACTTGGCCAACTTTAAGTCTCCCTCTGACATCACATCTTTCACTCTGACATCCTTCACAATGCTTTTTACTTTTTTTATAAAGCCTGCGCAACAATAATTTGAAGGAACCCTCTGTCAAAGAAACCCAATTTCTTCAATGATCATGCACTGCTTACAACACAAGACACTTTTAGATAAGTGAAAACCCATTAAAAGACAATGCTTATAATCAAATCTGCTAACGAGCCTTGAAAACTACGCCGATATCAAAGATGCAGAAAGCTGCTAGATTACAGACATTGTCTTATAGAAGAGTTACAAAAAGCAGGATCCAGATGGAAAAGTACAACAGTGTGCCAACGCACCCAATAAAGGCAAGACTAGATGATCTGGCATTTGGATGTCTAAAATATAGCAGCTTTGTCCATCAGGGAAAATGACTTAAAAGACAGCATCAAGACTTATCCATGAAGACAACACCACTGAAGCCCACCCTATACCCCTGTACCATGGAAACAGGCCAGCAGTAACCTCCAGATTAATACATCAATCAATGGTCTCAGACTTGGATATCTTCTTCTTTGCTGGTCCTCAAAAGGACCTTTGTTGCCTTGTGTCCATTTACAGTGACGCTGCGATATTTGTGCCTTTCGGCTGACTTCAGCAGAGCATTTTTTATTAATGTGTATAATGATCTGCAAAAACAAACTGCTTCATTGAGTATGATCCAAAAAAGCTATCCCGAACAATCATGGATACTTGCCTTCATGGATGGATCAGCAACAAATGCCATTAAGAATGGAGGCAGCAGTATCTTTATCTCATGTCCTGACAACCACTATGAGACTAGGCATATTCCCACTGGTAAATTCTGTTCCAACTATACAGCTCTAGAGTTCAAGCTCTAGAGCACGCTGCAAAAATGATTTATAACACCAACTTTGACTGCCACCAGGTAGTCATCCTCACAGATGCACTGTCTGTACTGCAAGTTCTCAAGGGTGGTAAAATCCTGCATCTGAGAAATGAACTAAGCAAGGTAGCTGCCAAAAAGTGAACCATACTTCAGTGGTTACCATCCCATTGTGTTGTACATGAAAATGAAAAGGCAGATAAACTTGCCAAAAATGGAGGAAAATGTGAACAAGAAGATAATGAAATCACATACTTTGAGAAAAGGAGACGAGCTATCCAGGACTATCAGAAGAGAAACAGAATCAACCCAATGACAACTACCACACTCCTGACTGGCATGATGCTAGACCATGTAAAAGAAGCTTTAAATAAACAAACTCATGGAAGAACAAACACATTTTTTGAACAGCAAAGTCATATGCAGATCAGGTAGCAAGACTCAGAATATCAATCATGTCAGGCACATTTTATTCATCAATTTTGTGGACACTGATAATTTATTTCCAGGATTTTACTGACGTCCTTTGTTTGTGTGTACAAACATACTTCAAACACTTCAGTTTGTTGTTATTCTCAAAATTGAACCTTGTGATAACAGTATTGGTTGGTAGTGATTGTAAAAATCCTTTACGTAACCTATTGTATTATTTGTATTGCATGTCATCCAGGTGTGTTATTGGAATGGCTTTCTCTAAAGATTCAGACATTAATTCCCAGACAGTTTTTTGCAGGCATTGGCAGGAAGAGAATAGGTGAGCATAAAAAGTAAAACAATCAGATATATGGAGAAATGCAAGGTACACATGTAAATAAGCTTTCTTTTTTTTTAAAGCAATGGAGCATCTCAGTTGAGGCTGAATGCTGGTGCATATAATGTAGGCCCATGTTCTGTGTTTTTATTTGTGTTACTTCAAGATGTTTGCCACCGCATGGATCTTCTGGATCATTTTGTAACACTTGTTTTTCTATAGCTAATTATATTGGAGGAGGGGTTTTAAAAAGTAGTCATGGTGAAATCAAGCATTAAAGATCTTATAGCTTAAACTACCACATACAAAATATTGATACTGACATCTTTGATACCCTTGTCTGTAATCTAGCATGGCCTGTAGTTAAAATTGGAATAGTAGCACATTCAATAAGACAGTATGCACATGCTATCCGTTAGTGCTTGGTCATTGGACACATGGGGGGGTGGTCTGGGTTATTTGTGGAAAGGGATAGCTAAGTGCAGAACAACTGTTTTACAACTATCATGTAAAAGAGTGATTTTCATACATTTATTTACTCATGAATGAAGGATTGTACCATCTATTGCTTCTTAAGAAGCACAGGGCTATCACAGGGCATTTGTGGTGATGGGAATTCCTAAAGTGGGCTGTTTTACCTGAAGAGATTGCAAGCCCTTATTCACATCTGAAGCTTGCCATATTTTGAAGCAGTTGTCCTCATATTTTGCCTTCTTATAGACCCCTGAAACTACATAGATTTGTACCCCTAGTGGCAGGTTACAATGGAAGATGGACTGATAAGAATAAAGTGAACATAGGAATGCGTACCAAAAATGATTTCTCAATGAAGGTTAGCTCAAGTAAAAACTGCAGAAAATATTAAATATAAGTTTTACAGGAAGAAAGAAAACAGTGAGAATCATCTGGCATATTTAACAAAAAAACAAGATTTTGGCAAATGTAAGCCTTTGCATACTATCGCTGCTAGTTCTATGAAATGAGTTATCTCATGACCAAGACTTTTGATTGCAGTTTGGGCCTAGTGAGTTCTAGGGTTAAATACCCAAAAAAATTCATTTTCAGCTGACAGATGTATGTGAACACAAACCATCTTTCCTAACCAATTTCTCATCTGAAAATTAATGACATCTGAGCACTCTTCCATTGAAAGAGTGTCAGAAAAATACATTTCTGTTTACCATAGGTTTAAGCGCATGAAAAAACTTTATATAATCACTCCTATGCGAAGTCGCCAACATATCCAAGTACGTTTCCCATTTAAGATAGCTTTGCCCAGCCACTAATCTGTTCTAGTCAAGCTCAACGTCAAACAACTTTTGATTTGTGGCAGGAAAAATCAATTGATTTTGTAATTAGGAAAACGCGGGAAGGATTTACACTAATGAATGTGCATTAACTATTTATTTAAATTGGGGCTAAAAGAATTTAACAGATTTCATAGCCAAATAGTTTACCATCCATGTTGACTTAAGATTTTCATTGTTTTTTCTAGTTAAACCAGGGTCACATTAATCCTATTTAATTTGTGATAGAGATGATTTATTAATTTATTTTCTGAACACTAGTTTCCCATTTTAGCAAAGCAGCATACTTTTCCCGACCAATTTGCCCTTCAGCTTGCATTCAATCTCACAAAACCCCTTTTTTTCTAGTTGGATTGAATTGTAAATTTCTATATATTTTTGGTTTTTTGGTCAATTGATCTCTAATTTTAGGACTGAATAGAAATAACAATGAATGAATGAATCTGATGATTATTAAATTTTGTTTATTTGATAGTAGAAGCGGACTGGGGGAAAAAAAATTCAACAAACATAGAAGACTCACCTACACTGCATGTTGTTACTCTTCAGTGCATTCTATCTTAAAATTGAGCGCAGGGTGTGATTAAGCTCAAAGCAGGGATATATAAGGACAGTACCAGACACTGCAGCACATGAACTTGGTCTGGTTGGTGCTAGCTTTTTCCTGTCGGAACACATGATGCAGTCTGGCTTGGACGGGACTGCGCTAGCCAGAACGTATAGTGTTAGGCATGATGTAATGTTCCCCATACCATTCTCTCTGGTGATTGTCGGATACCCTTCTATGTGGTTTTGTGACCCTAGCTTGGTACCATCAGCAGCCCTATGAGCAATCGCAAATGGAATTGTTTCTACTTGATACAACACGGTGGATTGCTTGGCCTTCCACAGGACAAGCAAATTGCCTAGCAAACTTCCAATAGGTAGAAGGAAATATTCTTAATCATATGCTGCTCCTGTGCAGAAACCATGTAAGTATGTCAACTGTTTGTCCACTATGGATCAATACCTCCCATGTGGACAGGACTATGGCTTGGACCAGCGCAATGTTTGTGCTTGACGGGGAAAGACGCACTTTGTTCAGCATGATGTTTGGCTCTGACTCACCTCCTGAAGGTTGCTGCGCAACTTTTTGGCTTTGTGTGTGCAGTTGTCATTAGATTCACTATGTCCTCTTGTTACCATGAGATATACCGAGATGTTGCCATTCTATTTAGTGATTGTAGGATGTCATCAGCTTTGGGTTTCGCCAACTTTACTTCTTTGGGGGACCCCTCGGCCGTTCGTCGCAGAGGTGCCACAAGCTCTGTCTGATTATCCCAAGCTCTGTGACCAGGGTGGAGAAGAGAGAAAAAGTTGTCCATGTACACACCTAGCCCAGCCCATACAGGGGCGAACAAGGGAGGTGGACAAAACGCGGTGGTGAGCAACCCCTTTGGTCGTGTCCACATTGTCTTCTAATCCAAGGTAGAGTTGCCAATTCCAGAGGTAGCCGTCTTGAGTCCGCTAGGCCCCCAGGCTTTCATCCCATATTAGAGGGTTGGTTAGGCATTGTTGGTGTAACGACTTGCTCACCAACTTTTCTTTTTCTTCTGTCCATTATTTTTATTCTCTAACAAAAAAATCTCTCGCTGGGCTTGTAACAAAATCTTTCAGATCACATTTTCCTTCTTATATGAAAAAAAGACTCTCTCTCTCACAGTCTTCGCGCTGATTTCTCACGGCACATGGTAAATAATACTTTCCATGGCCAGCCTAAGGACTTTCACATGAAAGGTGAAAATCCGTCGATACCCTCTAGGATATTTACTGGTTTCTCACTGATGTAATTAAACGTTATGTATTAGACAGATAACCACAGTTGCGAGTGTAGTGGTTTGGTCTATATCATCGCCACTCAGGCTAAATTCAATTATAAGTGTTGCTGCTGACCTTGTCCACTGTGTCTGAGGAATGTTGACCTGGGCTGTGTGCTTGATAAGTTCGCACACCCCAGTACGTACATAAGGGTACAAGCAGGAGTCAAGAAGGGTTGCAAAACGACGGGAAACATGTTCGATACTGTTTATCTCCGTTACAACACAGGATACGATGACATAAATGGACACACATTCGACAGCAAAAACACGAATCATAGTATAATTTCCACACTGCATCAATAACTAATACAGGCCTGGACCTAATCTGGACTTATAATTGCTAAAATGCTTCAACATCTCCACACTGCAGTTATATATAATCATGGCCTGTCCTACCCTGGACTGATAATGCTTATAGCTTCCATACATCACCACACTGCAGTTAATTAATAATATGGCCTGTCCTAATCTTGACTGATAATAGCTTAATAGCATCATACAACTCCACACTGCAGTTAATATATAATATGGGCCTGTCCTAATCCTGGACTTAAAATAGCTTACCGCTTCACACTCTTCATTACTGCAGTTAAAACATAATATGGTGTCATTAAACCTGGACTAAATCATTGCTTAATAGTCTTCATACATTCTCCACACTGCGGTTATATCTAATATGGCCTGTCCTAATCCTGGACTTATAATAGCTTAACGCTTCACAAATCTTCATACTGCAGCTAAACATAATATGGCCTACAAAAAGTACCTTAATACCAGCGAAGCTGCATCACCGGCCGCTTCATTAATCTTAAAAATATGGCCTACCAAAAGAACTTCAATACATAGCAAGCCCTGCATTCACCGGCAGCTATAATAAGGTTCATATGCTAAACAAATCTTCACAGCAGTGTATCCCATAGGCTGTACACACAGCGAAAAATATAAGTCGGACATTTTTCTCAAAATCTCCGTAGGCATAATTATCCAAAAACCCTGGGACTCGACAACACGGTCCACGCCCAAAACACAACTCTCCAAATCCACACACTAGGCCCACCAAAAAACCGTCACGCCGATTCGGTTGTATGAACACGTTCTCGATAACACAGCAGACTAGCGAGCTATTCACATGCCACAAAACAGTACGAATAATCATTACACCGCGTTCACACGGCTTCTGAACTCAGTCACCGAAAATAGGACAAAGATATTTCTCTCCTAACGTCCAACAAGTATTGCTTAATCAAGCGTTAGCAACTCGAACTTTAATCTGTTCAAAACATTCTAAATGCTTACTTCCCCTTCCATAAGTCCACCTGCCAACAGTTACCACCCGCTCCGGGAAACAAAAATGATTCTTTCATTTATTGTTTTTAAATTCAACTCCCAACAAGAAAAACTATTAGAAGACAATTAAAGCTGTCACGTATGCCCATACAAAAATCTCATATTTTAAATCAAAACTTATTCTACAACAAATATCAGCATTAAGTGTTAAAGTCGCAATTAAAGCATACAGCTAACCAGCTAAAGTATAACAAGTAATTAGCTAAATATACAATTAAGATCAGTTCCAAATTCAGTTACGTTCTATAGTACCAACCACACCGCAAACCACCAATCGAAAGAGAAACACCAGATCAATCAAAAGAGAATGATCTGTAAAAAAAAGAAAGTAAGACTCTCAACCAATACCATTACTCACAATTCGTTGGACAAAACCCTGTAAACTAAAATCAACTATCATACGTATATATGTTTACTATCAAGTCATATACCACTCCAACCATGTTAGGGAATTAGGAATAGCAGGTATGAAGTGTTGAAAGAAGACACAGTATACAATACGCAATCACAGTCCAACGCCGATGAGGTACGGAAAAAAGTTCCATTTACAAGACATGAACATCCATGACCGAAAGACAATCAGAAAAGGGTACTATGAACTGAAATGAGATAGTTACCCATGCAGGATTCAGATATAACAACGTCATTCAATGTTCTGGCCCGAACTATTGCCAATATCCAAAGTATATCAATTACTAATACGCATCAAAAGTGGGTTAAGTGTGTGTAAACAAAACAAAGTTGTTTCACTCTACTAAGTGGAAACCTTTTTTTTTCCTCCTTACTAAGTTTTTCAAAGCATGTATATGTCAAATATTTAAACATAACACAGTTAAACCTTAGTAGGGGTTTTTACGAACTAAACACTGAAATCGCAATGCCACTGCTGAAACTATACGATTCAACGCCCATCAAGCGTTCTAATGGAAAATGAAAAAAAATACATCATAAGGAAAACACAATGGCCTCCTTTACAAGAGTTTCGCTCAAACTCACATCCTCAATGCTATCACGCAGTACAAATGTGGGCATCACCCAGCCAAAAATTAACAATGCATAACTTGAAAAAATCGGATTTCCTATAGTTTACAACGATACCAGGTCCCTTATCAGAACCAATATTTTTACGATCAAAGACATAACAAACAGCTGATTTCATTTTTAAGTACTTCAGTCAATACTTATAGTAACGCTCATAAAGAAATGCACGCATTTTAACAAAATGATTTGAAATCTAAACCACAAATCCATAGGTCTCGAAGAAAACCTTATAGGAGATCAACACATGTAAATTTAATTTATCCATTACGGGTCTGGCTTTTACATGCTGACCAATTACGAATTTCAGCATCCGTAAAATGCTATTTAGAGAATACTCTCTGACTATCTCTTACTCAATCTATAAGGCACATAACATTCCCTTAATAAATAAATCGTCCTTTGCTGCTACTTAAGAAATAAATATAAAAAAGGTTCTCTAAACAATATCTACAAGCAATAAGTTTTTTTTTTTTTAATACATCAGCTAGGAACAAATACGGACCCGTCTTCATCGTGAACTGGCATACCAAACTACCAAGTCTCTGAGAAAAAACGAAAAGTTTCCCGGGACGTTAACAAATCCAAATACAAGATCATGCTATGATTAGTCTGGCCCGCGTATTTTCAAACTATGGCGGATTTACAAGGCATACGCGCGATAATACACATGCGCGGCTGTATGTTCGGGATTATTTAATTAATCCTGACACAACGCATACAGCAAAACATATAACATCTAAAGTGAATGAACGTAACATCCGGATATCTAAAAGTTAACCACTACCTTCACACAATAAATGAGTTTGTGCATAATCTCATCCTGTACCAAATATAAAACATCTTTAACCAAACACAGTTGCAAGATGATTCTAAGTCTGAACAGGTAGTCTAAAGGCCCAATAATAATTACATACATTACACATTATCAACCAATAATATATAAATCAGCACGTAAAAATGTCTTACATACATCATCCTAAAAAACCAGAACACCCTAATTGTAAACCCAATAAAAAAATATGCGTTAATCAACCTGAACAATGCATAGTAATAATATTCGGTTACAAGCTCTAATATATGATAGTGCTCAAAACAACAAACTCATGTCATGTCCTAATATAAATACAAACTAATATATTCTATCTTCACATCGAAACTCGTGGTAGTAATCAGAGCGAAGTTGCCCTTGCTCATGCGTTGTAACACATGCTTGACCTTCAGAACGTAACAACATTGGCTATTTAGACGTGCCCATATTTTGCCTGCGTTTGACTACTCGAGCGGAAATTTCAGACTCCACATTTTGACAGTCATATGTCTTATCAGAAGTCCATTGACTTCCAATCTGTCTTTTCGTAGCTACTGTTCAAACGTAAGTGGGGTATAACAAGATGAAAAAATTTCCATTAACTCAATAGTGAAATTTAATGAAAAATCACGTAACAAAATCTACGTTTACACTTACCAGTACGGCTTGTGTAAAAACTCAAGTTCTCTTCATGATGTCACTAGCTTCTCTAGTCACAATGTTAGCATTCATAGAATTTTCTAAGACAACATGACCGACCTTGAATGTCGCCAGCTAACCTTACGCTGAAAACCAAATAGTTTATATTCACAAACAACATACCCAGGCAGGCGAATTCGGGGTATTGAAAGCGTGCCATCCAGGCTTTTATTTTTTACTTCTGTTTACTTTGAAATAAATGACGTCCTGGGCTCATGTTGACAAGATAGCACAATTGCGTATTATTTTGCATACCGGAATGATCGAAAACCACTAAGGCATTACCAAGTTGCCTAGTTTCCACAGGATCACTTTCGTCTTTTGTTCGAGGACAGACAGTCCCATGGTGATGATAAAGCAACTGTTTGACAAGCCATTATCCTATAATACCTTTCAAACATTCTTCTTTTCAAAACTTTGAGTTTGTTAACATTGTCTGACAGTTATCTACGTTAGAGCGGAAAAATTTTTATTTACTGCTACGTCCTTGTACTGATTTATATCTAGTGGGGTCGAATTCTCATAATTTCTCACGAAACTGTTTTTCTTTTCGAACCTTATGGCGAATATATTTACCAATTGTTTCCTACAGAGTGACTGTAGCTGAGTTTTGAAGAAGACTGCCCGTAGAAGGCCGGTTTTAGTACTCTAATTGTTCCGCATATGGGCTGGTCATCTTTGGAACAAGTAGTACTAGTGATTCATGGACCCGCATCTTAAATTTCTGAGTATTTTCCAATAAGTCGACGAAATAATATGTCTCTGCATGAATCTTGCCTGGACATTTACCTCACCTATCTTTCTCCTGACTTTTCACAGACATGTCTGTTACACAAGGAATCTTTAAATGGTCTGACGCTCCAGAATTAATTACTGGAAGCCAGACCCGTAATATTAGACTCCTAAAGTTGATGATTACACGCTTAGATCCTATGGTTTACCATGTAAGGCTATCTCTCATGATGCAAAACCAGTCGCTCATGGGGGTTCGACTTTTCGAGCATCGTTGGTGTCGCATTTAAAAAATATATATAATTGAGGAAGATTGACAGGTTCCACATCAGCGCTTCTGTTCTTTC
This sequence comes from Oreohelix idahoensis, assembly GCA_024509875.1. Taxonomy (NCBI): domain Eukaryota; kingdom Metazoa; phylum Mollusca; class Gastropoda; order Stylommatophora; family Oreohelicidae; genus Oreohelix; species Oreohelix idahoensis. The sequence goes on from JAMPIV010011596.1 coordinate 14,399, forward strand.
AATACCATATCTAGTAAGCCAACTATTCTGTCCCTAAGGGACTGTAATGGATCATTAACTAATAACGTGAAATCTCTATCATATTCAAGGTTATGATTAAACTCTTACCATGCCAAATGACATTATCGCTTTCTGCTGGGCGAGTGAGCGAAAAACTCAGGGAAAGCGAGGCATTCTCTGTATACCTGTCATCATATGGATCACTGTCTTCCAATTTAGCACGGATCATGATCTTTTACTATTCAGACAGTGGCACGGAGATCTCATTTTTAGATGACAAGTTTCCTACGAGGTCTTAACTTTTAGTTACCTATATCATATCTGTGACATAACCATGCCTGGAGCACTCATGAGCCAAGGAAAAGGTTCCCCCCCACCCATGGAACCCCATTGTATGCCTTTAACACACCATTCATATTCTTCGAAGATACATTACTCTTTTCTTTTCAGTTAGGCGATACGAGCAACTATCCATTGTCATCAGAACATCCTTAATGCATATCTATTTAAATCTGAATGCACTGTCATGAAATGTCAACTACTATAACTCAGTACATCTAATGATTCTGCCATGATGTTCCAACAATGACTCATAACCTGTATTCCGTGCTGTCCCAAGTGTCTTGCGTCCCTTAATAAAACAATAAAAACGTCTAACAGCGTTCCTAACTCTAGCTTGACTTGCACTAAGAAAGTTCTGATGTTTGAAATAGTACCAAGTTTCTCACTTTTACATCGACAGCACCACCATTTTAGCGTGTAAGCTTCGCTCCACTCTAGCAACTCCATACCTAGGACATTCACCTGCGTCCGGTTGAGTGTTGAACCCCTGTTTGTTGTACTTTTGCTTTGTTCCCTCAATTCTCAATTCCCTTTCCTGCTCTATCAGATGTATGGTTGTGGTTATTTGAAAGCTTTGCTTATATGTCGTGTTCAAGTTCAATATACTGTTGCAAAACACACGAAGGTGCCGTAGCAAATTCACCCAAATCCTTGGCCATTACCAAAATGCAAACAAACTTAAAGTTGTGTTCAGCAAATAACACTCCAGGGATGTTGACACATTAACTAAAAAATCATCCATTATCCATTCTCCAATTCGTGCACCTCTCAATCCTTCCATCTCTTACCTCCCACCCAATGCAGACTCAACATAGCCTTCTATCTGTTAGGGCACATATCACGATCCATGGTGATTCATTACTTAATCAACTATAATAGTATCATCACTTATAGTATGACAAATTACTGTCGCAAAAGGTTTAAACAATACCCCTCCAGCTCACAAAGTTAATATTTGACAAGAAATGAGCTTATTCCTCAATTCTGTTTTAACACCACTTCCTTTTAATAGCACCCTTATCAAGTCACATCATTATCACGAAAATCGACATATGTCACCAGGCCATAAAACACTATGCATCAATCTTATCATAGTGTCAAATTAGACATAAAACAACAATAATAACAAAAAGAGCCATTAGGGAGGCCCCGCGCCCTATATGAAGTGACACAATTTAAAAGACACAATCACTTATCTGTCAATTGATCCGCTCTTTTCCGCCACGACACTGGATACCAACATAGACTGCTAAAACTCCCTGCGGGGAAGCACTGCAACTTGATTCGATTCTCTTCAGGTAATTTTGTCAATATGATATGGCTAACCATGCGCCAGTTGACAGGACCCATAAAAGCACACACAGCAACTCTTGACTCTTCAGTAAGTCAGAAACTTGCCACAGGCACACACCGTAGTGTATCATAACATCTTGAACTTGTGATGGTGACAACTGGCACAGTAAACCCCGAAAAAAAAAAAATATTGCAGGAAACTCTGGTCACAACCCGTACAAATGCTGGTACAAATACTGTCCAAGTCTAATTTGAACTTCCTTGACCCACTGCAGGACGTGTGTTGTCCGTCTATCAGGACATGAAATAGAGGACGTCATTGCTACTGGTGTAGAAGTTGCCTTCTACTCCGTTTCTCAAATGCGCCACCCAGGCAGATAATAACTAGGTCACAGTTCTGAAGTACAGGAGATTCAAGCCCACGCCTACATAAGGTCAATTATAACAAAGTCAAGTGTTTCTACACTCTTGTCACGTGCAAGTCATATGTATTATTTTCAACTTGTAGTGACTGATCCTCTAGATATGTTATGGTCTGGTGGACAAAATTTGATTCACTTTATCCTCTTGCTTCAAGTACATATCACTGTAGAGGTAACAATTTCTTAATCGTATACGCCACTCAGGCACATCTTAAATGATATGAAATGATACGAAAACTACGCCACTTAGGCTATCGACGCGAATAGTCGTAGATGTCAGATCCTGTTGACTGTAAACCACCATAAATGTAACAAAAGTGGTTTCAGTCTGAAATGTTATTACTGTTATTACTGGCCATAAATGTACTCGCATTCGTAAGCAAATACACGAGTCAATATAACATAATTTCCCGGGCATTAAATATCTAATACGGCCTGTCCTAATCCTGGACTTATAATAGCTTAATAGCTTCATACATCTCCACACTGCAGTTAATATATAATATGGCCTGTCCTAATCCTGGACTGATAATAGCTTAATAGCTTCATACATCTCCACACTGCAGTTAATATATAATATGGCCTGTCCTAATCCTGGACTGATAATAGCTTAATAGCTTCATACATCTCCACACTGCAGTTAATATATAATATGGCCTGTCCTAATCCTGGACTTATAATAGCTTAACAGCTTCACAAATCTTCATACTGCAGCTAAACATAATATGGCCTACAAAAGTACCTTAATACACAGCGAAGCCTGCATCACCCGGCAGCTTCATTAATCTTCAAAATATGGCCTACAAAAGTACTTCAATACATAGCAAAGCCTGCATCACACGGCAGCTATAATAAGGTTCATATGGCCTAAACAAATCTTCACTGCAGTGTATCACATAGGCTGTACACACAGCAAAATATATAAGTCGACATTTTCTCAAATCCTACGTAGGCATACATTATCCAAAAACACTGGGACTCGACCTACACGGTCCACGCCCAAAACACAACTCTCCAAATCACACACTAGTCCCGCCAAAAAACCCGTCACGAGATTCGGTTGTCTTGAACACCGTTCTCGATAACACATGCAGACTAGCGAGCTATTCACATGACTCAAAACAGTACAGAATAAATACATTAAACAGCGTTCACACGCTTATCTGTACTCTGTCACCCGAAAATAGGAAAAGATAATTCTATCCTAAAGTCAAACAAGTATCCGCTTAATCAAGCGTTGCAACTCGAAATTTAATATGTTCAAAACATTCTAAAGATTACTTCCCCTTCCATAAGTTCCACCTGCAACACAGTCCTATGACTAGTCCGGAAGTCACGAACTGGACGTAAATCAAGAAAGGGGCAGAAAACCTGCCTGGCGCTGCAAATACAAACAGAGTGGATGCTAGGGCCAGTTTAAATGAAGTTAACTTGATATCCCTGTGACCAAGATGAATTTGCAACAATGCCACCCAAGAGGTTGACCAAACATACAGCTGGAATTGGAGGGAAATATTTAAGCCACCAAACAGGACAGGAATTTATGCGGGATCCTCGAAGCGCGGGATTAACAAAGCATCAGCCGAGACTGGCAGACCGGCTAGAATGATCTGCTCCCAAGAAATACAGAGAGGAGCCTAGTCATTCTAAAACACAACAGTAGTGGTTCATTGAGCACATCCTGCCAGGTTGTCCTACCAGGAGACCTAAGCATATGCAGTGTTCTCGAGGACAGACATACTCCATCACAGCTGGTGATGAGCCCTGTGTCAAGACAGAGGAAGCAACCTGCCATCCTCTGAAACCCTAAAAAGAACTTGCCATACTGGACCTGGAGTGCTGGGACAGAGTGAACCCTCTGGCAACTAGACAACATAACTTCAGCATCATCAGAGATGAGTAGTTTAACATGCCAGCAGAACCACTACAGAATAGTCCCATTGTCCTATGATGACAAATTCCTTTTGACATGGTTCAGAACCATTCATAGATTAGGGTACATATAGTTGTACATTTGATTATAATGTGAGATTCTATCTTCATTTTTGTAAACTTTACATAAGAGAGTCTGTTGTTATTTTTCTTGTAATATTTAATTGGGTTGTATAGTTTTAGTAACATAAATCTACACCCTGGGGGCAGAGCCATAATTAATAAACACTTTTGGGTCAGGATATTTTTAATATGGCTGGGCACCAAATCTCTTATCCATCTATATGTACTATACATATTCCTTTGTAGGATATCGGATAAAGAATTTATTGCCTATGGAATATCCTGTTTAGTTTCACCAGAATTCTCTTGGAAAGTTTTCCAGTGGACTAATTCCCGAGGAGAGACAGTGCATTCAAGCTGCAGTCTGGAAGATTTTCCTCTAGATATTATCTTTTATTCTTCCATCAAGTCAGTCATACTTACACTTTCTCCCTCAAAACAAACCATTTCGCTACAGGCATGTACTGCATAAGGCTGGTCCTACCTTTGAAAGTATTCATACTTTCATCAACACTAAGCTCTTTAGAGGGTACGTAATGGCTTTGCCATAGAGGGAGAAGAGTGTCAACAAATGATTTGATTTTGAAGGCTTTGCAGTGGTCAGGGTGCCTTCGTGGTGCTGCAGTTGTATTGTCCATGAGGTGTAGAAAAGATAAGATGGCCAGAAACCTGTCCCTGCTCATCACTTTCTTGAACCCTGCCATGTCAAGGAAACAGTCATTTGACCAATACAAATCAAATGACTCTCTTTCAGTTAGGCCCATCAACAGTAGCAAAGCAAGAAACGCCTTCATCTCGTCAGCTGTGACATTGGTCCACAACTTCCCACGGGATGAGGCACCCACGTCTTGCCCTTTCTTGTCACTAACCTGACTGGCATAACGATTAGTTTCCGTAACTAATGTGTTCACAACATCATCTGTGATGAACAAACGGAATACATCTACCTCAGACATGTCATCGTCAACGCCTACAGGTCCCACAACTTGATCAAAGTTGCGGAGCCAGTCGTGGTTGTAGCCAGCAGGTGCCCTAATAATATTCACTTCTTCAAAATCATCATCCACACTCAACACATCACTATTTTCCCCATCACCAACATCACCCCTATTCTGAGCACAGACCACATTAGCAGTACTAGACCCAGCAATCTCATCCTCATCAGAATCAGAATCCATGAAAGTTTCTGCTAAAATGGAGGCTTGATCCATGCCAAATGTTTTCGAATTGAAAATTGCACAGAAAAATTTTGCTAGCACACCCGTTTCAACCGTAAGTCAGAAAAGGAAGTGAAATCTCTTTCACATAAGATTCAATTTTAACATCCGGTCACGTGCACACAGATTCTACAGTAAGCCAGGTTAGCCGACGATATCCGAAAGTTGACTTAAGTCACCTGCAGCTGGGAGAACATAGGATAGCTCAGGCCGCAATTGCCGCCTCCAGCATGCTGAAGGTTAAGGAGTAACTAAACATTATCTCCCCTTAATTTGATCTGTGCAGCATGCCTCGTTAAATTAGAGAAGTCAATTTTATGAGCTTGGCATAACAAGAACAGAAAGGCTTTGTCATACTTGATGAGAGAAAACATTGTTTAGTCACCAGATGTTTGTATTTATAAAGTGTTTTTTATTTATTTATTTTTATGTGACAGTAGATTGTGATTGAGATTATCATACTTGAATAGGTAGATAGAATATTATTTAGTCATCAGATATGAGTATTTTTTGTCTCTCCTGCTCACTCTGCTTTACTCTTCTTCTTCTTTGATCCATATCTAACGACCTTCAAACTAGTCAGTGGCCATCATGCCTGGTGGTGTCTTGTAGGGCAGCTACAAATTGATTCCACTTTGTTCGGTTGGTGGCCATCCTTCATACAGTGCCCCATTTCTGGTTCATTCTTTGCATCTCAGCTTCCACAGTTCTCCAATTTGTTTTTGATTGGCCTCTCTTTTGCTTTCCTTCAGTAATCCATAGCATAACTGTTCTTGTAATGGTGTCAGGGTCCCTTCTGAGGATGTGGCCAACCAAACCCCTGCGTCTTCTAGCTATGATGCTGTGCATATCCTCCTGGCTACTCCGAATAAGTAGTTCTTGGTTGCTGATGAGATTCAACTAAAAGATCCTGTACTCTGTTGTTTTTTGCATGTAGGTCGCGCACGTGTTTGGAAAAATTGACACTGAATAGCAGTATTAAACTCTTGTGTATTGCAAGCAGTAAGTCACAATCAATTTCATAATGATTATAAGCAACATGGTTTAATCAGGTTAAAATATTATTAATTTCAAAGCTTGAATAAACAATGGTGCTATCACTGTTGAGTGAAGAAGAAAACAAAAGTTGGTACAGAATCTGTTAATATTTTCCAAACAGGATGTATTAAATAACACTGAAAAAATTGGGTCAGAACTCAGAATGGCATTGAAATAATCATGCCCAGGTAGCATTTACACATTCAACAATTTCCATGATTGAAAGATGGGCAGGTGGTATGTGAAACTTAATTGTGCATCTAAAATTGTAAATAAAAACTTGTTTGTTGTGAATTTCTCCATCTCTAACGTGCATATCTGTAGCGGGAGGATTTAATTAGATTTAGATAGTATGCCAAGTAAAGAGTTTCTGGTTTATCTATATATAGAATCCCAGGTATGTCATAGACTACCAGGATAGTATGAACCATTTCACTATGCCAGTAAAGAGTTCTGGTCTTACAAGTAATACCCCAGTCTTAGAAATAAGCACTGGTGTATGGCTATCATAGTTACTTAAATCACTATTTTTATTAGGATGATGCCAATGACCCATTGGAAGTTCTTTCTTTGGGGTCCTGCACATTTTGTTGGGATTGCCTCTGATGAACAACACCGGCTTCTGAAATTGGACAGTCCGGTTTGAGTTATTTCATGGAACCTGTAAACATCATATCAGCCTAGGCTAGAATCTGGCTATACTTTGTAGCATGACTAGCACAGATGGTTTCAGAACCAGTTCAGTCATCAGATGTCCCCGTTTCTACAATACTAGTACGTAAGGACATCATTTCAGTGCTATAGACGTATTCAACATTTCAATTAATTGTAACTGCCTAAGCAACATAAGTCAGGACTAGTTCAGGTCATCAGATGTCAAAAGTTCTACAGTCCAAAGCAAGTAACATCCTTTCAATGAATACAGAAATTAATATTTAACAAATCAGTAATAAACAACATCATTGGTTTATTCTGCTCCAATACATCCTTTACTTATCGATACTTTGATCTTTCCAAACCCATATCAGGTACAAATTTTAATTAACTGATGCCACTTCTTAGCATCTACCACAAAATTAAATTACACAAATTAAAATAAGGTGGCGATCTTTTTTTTAGCATGCGAGCCGACTGACCAAACGATCGGGTTGCTTTTACTTCAGTTCGGTAGTCCAATTACCTAGTAGTTGAATTGGAAACTTGGCTGTGAAACCTCCAGGTAACCAGCTGTATAATCGGGCTCTCAGTTGAGCGCTCTCAAACTCGGGCAGGCAAGGCAGCGAGGAAGGGAAACTAAGTCACCAAACCTTCCGTAACAGCGGATCTCTTCCATGATGAAGCTTCTCAACACTTCATTTGCCTTATGACAATCTCTGCCCATGGGAGCTTGCCTTAAATCTCTGTACGATATACAGCATTAAATGGTAAATATTATCTACATTTGGCTGTGGGGCTAGTTTTGATACATTTTAGTACAAACAACAATCATCCACAAAGCACATGTTTAGATCATATTCAAAATAACAATACATTATATCAATGAATATTATACAGGCATATTTTGTGATATCTATATATGAACCTGAATTAAAAAACAATATTATACACGGTAGTTATCCTAATTTCGCTTACCCTCAGACTCCAGACACTGACTGAAACTTCTGGCGATCCGCTCACACTTCAGATGGATTTAGCGTAGTGGCGTTATCTGCCATAGTCTGTCTCAAACCTCTTTCGATGTGTGTCTCTGAGTTTACCGATCCGCTACTTATAAGTCTAGCGCGGGCGTATCGGAGGGCACTGACGTCACAGCTTAAGACTCGGCTGAAAAACTTTCCCGAAACAGCGATTTCAGCCAATCTGTGCGTTGATTGAAACTTCTCCTTTCTCATCCTCGGCTTATATAGTATCCATACTGTTCCATCTTATCTTGTTTTATACAGCCGATATATCTCTATATTCCTATCCATGTAATTTCCCAAACTGTTATTTGTTGATTTTAATATTTAGAACAGAAGTGGGTTTACAGGCTTTCAGCGTAACTATGGGCAGCCGAAATACGCATATATCTCTGTAAATGATAACTTCCTACCGTTTCTTCTTATATACAGTTATACACAATCCTTTCCTGGACTAAAATGTGAAATCCTTTTCATAATGATTCCCTTCTGCTTTTATTTATCCTTGGCGATTTCCTCTGTCTGATACACATTTCGCTGATACACCGCCATTTTGAAAGCGGTCAATCGATCGTTGACGGGTTTATAAAACTACACGAACACGCTTGCAATGAATTGAAACCAATTTTGCGACAATATCCCTTTTGGAAAACAGTGCATAAATGGTAGAGTATGTGACCGAAATGTTAGGACTAGGGCTGATAATGACATTACATGTATTGCGTTTATGCATATGCCATTGTATACATTAGAATTGTCATTATTTTGGTACGTTATATGAACACCAAAAATATATTTCATTATCGTGTTTTAACAAATCATATTACCAAATCTGCTTTACTAAACATGGTTTTAACATTATTACTAGCTGCATTTCTCAATTGTAATTCATGCTTATGTATAACTATTAGTTTAAGTAGTAGAAAATAGCCATAAGTAATTATTTCTCAACTCATTTTTCAATAATTCATATTTAAAGAACTCATTCATTCATAACCCTCCACTCCCAAAGGAGCATAGGCCTTCAACAAACACATGCCAAGTCCTCCTGTCATGTGCCATCATCTTAAGTTCTTTCCACGTTCTCCTTATAATTTTCACCTCTGTTTCCAGCTCTCTTCTCCATGTGCTTCTTGGTCTACCTCTGCCTCTCTTGCTCTGGGGGTTCCAGAACAAGGACTGCCTTGTATTCAAAATCAACAAAGTTAATGTACAGCTGTCTCTGTCATTCTAAGCACTGCTCTATAATGTTCCTGAGGGTAAATATATGATCTGCACATCTTCTGTTCTTTCTAAAGCCCGCTTGCTCTTTCCTCAGTTTATGGTCCACTGCTTTTGAAATTCTCTGGATGATTATCCTGCCTAGTATTTTGCTGGGAACTGAGAGGAGAGTAATTCCTCTCCAGTTGTTGCAGTCTGCAAAGTCGTCCTTCTTGGGCAATTTGACAATTATTCCTTTACTCCACTCTGTTGGTGTTGTCTCAGTTTCCCAGACTTGTGCAGATAGTGGTTCTAATAGTTCTGCTGCTAGTTCAGGGTCTGCCTTGAACAAATCATCATTTAGATTGTCGTGACCAGGCACTTTTTCATTTTTTAACCCTTTGACAGCTGTGATGATTTCTTCTTCTGTCTGTATTTACGTTGTACGTCTAAGTCACTTTCAGCCTCAGGAACATTCAGCTGAGTCTCTGTTGGTTGCTTATACAGTGTGTTTCTTACGTGTGGTGCCCATCTTGTTTCCTGCCCCTGTGCTGTGGTGATGAGATTTCCTTGCTTGTCTCTTTCTAACGTTATGTAGTTTGCAACTCATTTTCCACTGATAGTTTTTGTTATTTTATAAACTGTGCTTTGTTCATTTCTCAGTGCTGCCTCTTCTGCCTGTCTTGCAAGGTCATCCAGAAATGTCCTTTTGTTAGCTCGGGTTTCACGTTTTACTTCCTTGTCCAGCAGACTGAACTGTTCACTGTATATTGCCTTTAACCTGGGAGACTTAGCTTCTGTTTTCTTTTTTTTCATTTCCTTTCTCTTCGCTATGGTGTTTAGCGTATCTGATGTTATCCAGTCTTGGCTCTTTCTTTCCTGGAATCCCAAGCATGACTTGCTGCTTTCCTTGTATATTGTTGAGATGGTGTTGAATTTCTGTTCTTTCCTGGCTTTTGGTAATCTGATATCATCTCTTTACATCAACCACAACACGTTTCTGGTGAGGGGGTCTTTAAGTTTCGTAATATTATATCTTTTCTGTTTGACTGCAACTGGTCCAGCAGCTCTGAGTTTCACCTTCAGTCTTGCTACTACTAGGTGATGATCACTTCCCACATCTGCGCCTCTTCTTACTTTCACATCTTGTAGTGCATGCCTCCATCTGCCATTGATCATTATGGGATCTATCTGGTTTCTGTCTCATCCGTTTGGTGATTTCCATGTTAAGTTGTGCACTTATTTGTGTTGAAAAAGTGTTCCTCCAATGACCAAGTTGTTAATACTGCAGAAGCTTATTAATTTGTCCCCATTCTCATTAACTGTTCCACTGCTGTATTTCCCCATTACTCTTTCGTTATAATTATTGTGTGTTCCAACTTTCACATTTAGGTCTCCCATTACTATAATAAGATTGTACCTGGGTCAGTTTCCATTTCCTTTTGTACCTGTTGATAGAACTCATCCTTGATCTCTTCATCGCTGTCATTTGTTGATGCATAGCATTGTATAATTGTGGTGTTGGTGAATCTCCCTCTCAGTCTTGCTATTATCAGTCTGTTGTTAATGGGTTTCCATTCTAGTAAAGACCTTTCCATTCCTTTCTTCAGGATAATGGCTACACCTTTGTTGTGCTGACTATCCTCTCTACCAGAATAAAGTACTGTTTCCCCTGTAGCTGTTTTTATTCTCCCCATCCCTGTCCGTCTGCTCTCGCTTATTCCCAGGATATGTAATTTGTAATTCCTCATCTCTGCTGTGATTTGTCTCAGCTTTCCTGATTCATAAAGAAAGTTCTGACATTCCAAAAACCAATTCTGGTTTTGTGTTTTGCGGTCAGGGCATCCGTTTTCATGCCAATGGATTCCTTTCGGCTTTCACCACTGTCAGTCATACGAGCCTGAGACTCCGAATGTCCGTCCCACATCAAAGTTTTTTCATTTGTTACCGTTTCCATAACATGTGCTATTTTTTTTTACATAGACAGGGGTGTCGGCCCTGTGCTAAAACCCCCAACCTGGAGGACCAGCTTTTGTCCAACCCCTTCCCATGCAGACCAGTCCAGCTTGGTTGAACCTACCAGGAGTAAATTTCCCACTGGCATAGCTCCTGGGATTGTCAGAGTACACAAGCTGCCATACTGCTACAAGGTATAGGTACCATTGATGGCAGATCCCTGTCTCACTCCCATTTTAATCCTAAATGGTTCTGTAAGTTGTCCTTCATGAAGAACTCTGCATGTCATGTTTTCATAGGTCTTCTTTATTAAGTTAATGATCTTCATGGGAACTCCATAATGCCTCATCAATTTCCAAAACGATTCTCTGTCTACACTGTCAAATGCCTTTTCATAGTCCACAAATCTGATGTATAGCGGTGAATTCCATTCCAGACTTTTGTTTAACTATTATTCTAAGTGTAGCTGTCTGGTCTGTACAGGGATCTATTTTGTCGAAAACCTGCATGTTCATCTCTCAGTTGCTTGTCTATGGACTCTTTTAATCTCTCAAGGATGATTCTGTTTAATACTTTTCCTGGCACTGATAGTAACAATATTCCTCTATAATTTGTGCAGTCTTGTAAATTTCCCTCTTAGGCAACTTGACCAGATAACCTTCCTTCCATTCTGCTGGTATTTCCTCTCTCTCCCAGACTTTGGAAAGTAGTTTGTATAATATCTCTGTAGAGGTATCAATATCTGTTTTGATGGCCTCTGCAGGAATGCAATCTGGACCAGCTGCTTTTCCATCTTTCAGAAGCTTTATGGCTTTCTTTATTTCTTCTCTACTTGGTCATTCACAGCTGATTTGTAGCTCCTCTTCTGCTGGCTGGATGTCTGGGGGATTAGTTGGAGATGGCCTATTGAGAAGTTCCTCAAAATGTTCTGTCCATCTCTTCATTTGTTCTTGTATATTACTAAGCAATTTTCCATTCTTATCTTTTATGAGGCCATTTGCTTGCTTATATTTCCCTGTTAGCTTCTTTGTGTTGTTGTACATATCCTTCATATTTCCTTTGGCTGCAGCTTCCTCTGCTTCCCTTGGCAAATCATCAATATATTTCATCTTGTCTCTTTTGGTGTTTCTTCTTACTTCTTTGTTTGCTTCTATGTACACTTCATGAGCCTTGGCTTTGGAGCTTCTGGTTTTGCTTCTGTTTAAATCTGCTTTCTTGTTTTTCATGCCTTCTGTCTTACTAATGGTTTCTGTTGTTATCCATGCTTTGTGCTGATGTTCTCTTTTTTCTCTGTACTTCTTCACATGTTTCATTCTATATATTTTTTACTTGTTGCCAGTGGTCTTCTATATCTGTTTCATCTTCCAGCTGTTGGAGTACTTGGTATTTGTTTGATACTGTGATTGAAAATGTTTCTCTTATTTCCTGATTTCTTAGATATCCCACATTATACTGTTGTCTATAGCTGTATGCTGTTGTAAATTTCTTGCGTTTTAATTTTGTTTTAGCCAACAGAAGATGGTGGTCTGATACAACATCTGCTCCTCTACATACTTTCATTTCATGCAATGATGACCTAAACTTCTTGATTTATGCATATTTGATCAATCTAATTCTCAGTTCTGTGGTCTGGTGATATCCATTTTGCTTTATGTATTCTTTTATGTGGAAATATGCTTCTTTCTATAGCTAGTTGATTTGAAGCACAGAAGTTTGCCAATAGTTTCCCATTCTCGTTCATCATACCTAATCCATGCTTTCCCATGATTTCTGTTCCTATTTTTGCATTTAGGTCCCCCATCAAAATTGTGATGTCCTTTCTTTTCTTATTATCTAAGACACTTTGTAAAAAGATAAAGGATCCCGTTACACGCCCATTGAGGCATGTTGGGAATATGGTGTTAGGCCCATATTTTCTTGACCGTTGGCACACTAGGGGAGATGTGGTCAGCATCACGCCGGCCACTGTAACCTTCCCAGAGTTGCTGTGGTACCCATTTGGGGCTGGGTCAACCCAAGAGCCATTTGTGGCCTAAACAAATCCCACCTCATCTGGGAATCAAACCATAGACCACTGCGCTAGGAAGCCAGTGCAGTAACCACTATGCTACCGTGGCTCCCAAGACACTTTGTAGTCTGGTGTAAAAGTCTTCTTTCACAGATTCTTCTTTATCGTTTGTGTCACGAAGTGTATTCACCTTTTTTTCTCTCTGTCAATCTTTTATCATACCAGATCTCTTTCCTCTAGAAAATTCACCACTTGTCTAACTTCAGGAGATCTCCCATTTTCTTCTGATTTAAATTCCTTTTTCTTGGTTCTATGTTTACTGGCAAAAAGTCATTGACTTCGCCGTGAACTTTTAAACCGCAGTAAAGGAACAGGGGTTTTTCCCTGAATAATTACAGTTTAACCAACGGATAAGCAGCGGTATATTGTCTTTTGACTTTTGACCTCCCAAGTACCGGCCAACTGTGTGTGTGTGTATGTTGCTGGCAGGAACGAAATGTCAAAGTTAGTTCAGGTATAGAATTTAGGTGGGATTCTTGAAGCGGCAGCCTAGACTGGCAAACCGGCTTGAATTTAAAACCCAGCCAACTTAGGCGCCATTCTCTCATTAGCCAGCAGACCAGTTGGGACAAAATGGTCCTGTCAATGAACTGTCCAGTTTTAAACAGCAATGGATCTTAGCTGAGCGAGTAAGTGATCTAATATTGTTTATTTGAATACATAAATAATAATCATACATTTATCAGCAGCATATTGCAGTATATTTTGTTAAGCAAAGTTCTACATGGAATTTCCTTTCAGTGACAAAGTGTTATTTCATTATATATACATGATACTCAACAAATTTAATGCATGAGTTCACTGAAGTCAGTTACTCACATAAATTGTGGATGTATATCCTTATTGTTACACATCCTTATTGTTACTGTGGGATGTGTACTACTGAACTAAGCAGAACAGGAAAATACTAGGAGTCCTTATACTTACTTCCTATTTCTTATAATGTTCCATTGTTCTTTAGTCACAATCATACAAACTTGATAAGTATGTTCTTGTTCACATTTCTTATCCCTTGGTCTTGATTGGGATATCAGTGTTTTCAGCATGGAATATTCTTTCTATACACATACCCTGCTGATGATTTCTGAACTATCCTTATTAGGTTTTAATGTGTTAATGTGCATGTATCCTGTGTTATGATGGTATTATCAAGGTATATGAATACCTATCACATAAACATAGAACTATGTAATGATGGGCAACAGCACTGTAGCCAATTTTATAAATGAATATGTTGACTGACTTATAATTCAGTGGTTCTCAAACCTTGGCAGCAATAACACCCCAACATGTTACAGCAGAATAGGAAACTATTACCCAGTGGTTCTCAAACCATTGTTAACAGTGACCCCACATTGATTTTACTGCTCTATGGGCACAAGGTAGACCAGTGGTTCTCAAACTTTTGATGACCACAGCCCCAAACTTCACAGTTGGTGAAGCTAACAGCCCATATGTTGAAAATCACTGTGGTAAACAAGCTGGAAGCCATATATAGGTTTAGATCCACCTGTTTGCTTATAACATCAGTTATGCTATAGTATTTCATAGATAATAGATAGCACCTTGTTATTGCTGTTAACTATGAATGTTCATTAGATTTCTGATGGACGATTAGCGTCCAGCAGATATGGGAAATGACTTCTCTGGCATGACTACTAATGAAGCTTCAATTGTTTGTCAATCTAGTCCTACCAGGTTGTCTTACCAGGAGACCTACTGGAAGGCCCTACCTGAGTCCTATCCGGGGTCTATTCAATAACCAAAAGCAGTGTTCTCGAGGGCCAACTTAATCCATCCCAGCTGGTGATGCGCCCTGAGTCAAGACAGAGGAAGCAGCCCCTACCATCCTCTGAAACCCTTCTAGACATACGTGCCATACTGGTCCTGGAGTGCTGGGACAGAGTGAATCCCCTGGCAACTAGATAACATAACTTCAGCATCATCAGAGATGAGTAATTTAACATGCCAGCAGAACCACTACAGCATATTCCCATTGTCCTATGATGACAAATTAATTCTGACATGGTTCAGAACCATTCATAGATTAGGGAACATATAGTTGTACATTTGAATATAATGTGAGATTCTATCTTCATTTTTGTAAACTTTACATAACAGAGTCTGTTGTTATATTCTTTGTAATATTTAATTGGGTTGTATAGTTTTAGTAACATAAATCTACACCCTGGGGGCAGAGCCATAGTTAATAAACACTAGTGGGTCGGGATATTTTTAATGTGGCTGGGCACCAAATCTCTTATCCAACTATATGTACTATACATATTTTTTTGTAGGATCTTGGATCAAGAATTTATTGCCTAGAGAATATCCTTTTAGTTTCACCAGAATTCTCTTTTAAGAAAGTTTTCTAGTGGACTAATTCCCGAGGAGAGACTGTACATTCAACCTGCAGTCTGGAAGATTTTCCTCTAGATATTATCTTTTATTCTTCCATCAAGTCTGTCATACGTACACTTTCTCCCTCAAAACAAACCATTTCGCTACAGTTTGTTGGTGCATAACACTGAATGATGTTTATATTTACTTTCTTTTTGGCTGATTTAACATTGCTGTTATTATTCAGGGTCCATTGCTTCCCATTCTATAAGTGCCTTCTGTGCTTCCTTGGACAGCATTAGAGCCACTTCTTCACTGTGGTGGGCTGTTTCCTCCTCATGTCCTGAGGACAACACCATTTCTCCTGTGATCAATCCTCTCTTTTCTATTCCTTTCCACCATGTCTCGCAGAGACCCAGGATATCAATCCTGTGATTTGTCATTTCTGCTGCTACCTGTGCAGTTTTCCCTTGTTCACACAGAGTGTGAACATTCCAGGTGCCAATCCTGGAGATTTTCCTAGGCGAAAAAAGGTTAGTGAGCAACCCATACACCTTTCGGCTTTCTCTTGGTTGCTTCATGCACCTCCTTTCAAGAGGACCTTCTTCTGTCTTTGGCAGCTGAGTGGATTTATATTCTTTATTTGACTTGTCCATGTTTATTGAAGTTTTTGTGGTAAAAAGTTTTTACGGAATGGGGTAACCAACCCCATACCCAACCCTCCTTAGTCGTTTTTTACGACATGCCTGGTAGGGTACAGTGTTACTATTCTTTGCTCCCCTATCGGGCCCCCCCGGTAACACATGGGTGGGACTGTTTGGAGGGAAGTAATTTGGAAATAAATTGTTATTACTCAAACAATAAAAATATTAATGAATATATTCGATTAGCGACCACATAAAAAAAATATTTTGCGACACCATTTAAAATTATAAAATGTGTACTACTAGTTTCATAGAGACTGAAGACTCAGCAAGAGAGATAAATGCAGTCAGTGACCTAAAGCTTGACCTTTCGTCAGGGTCAGTGAACCAGAGCTGACAAAGACCCTACTCCACCTCCAAGTGGTGGTCCTGGAAACAGGCTGCATCATTGCAGTCTGGCTGAATGAGTAGGGATTGAAGAGGGATAGCAAACGAGGTCCCAAAAAAAGCTGTGCAGAAGTCAGACAGAATGGTGCAAATATCACAGCTTCGCTGTAAACAGTGACACAGTGCAACCAACATCCTTTTCAGGAAGAACGAGAAAGAACAAATGAACGAACAAACTTTATTTTCAAAGGGTTGAGAATTTGGCATGCAGGCCCGTCTGACATTCTGCCCTTTCTTTCTCTTGTCTTTCATTTATTCTCACATGCATTTTATCTATCAATGTAAAGTAATTCAACGTTGTAAAGGTAAAATAATAGCATACTCACATTCACAGTATCTAATTATAAACATGAAATAAAATATGTTGAAAAGTACAAACATCATCATTAAACCTACATTCGATATTATATCATTTGTTCGGAAAAATAATCACATTAGGGGGGCAGATAATCAGAACTCATAAAGTATTCAAAAAGTCTATGATTGTATGAACAGGGACTGAGGTTGTTATGTTTTAGATAATGTGGAAGATAGTTCCAAAGATGAGCAGCAGAGTAAGCTAAGCTTTTCTTGAATAAGTCAAGCCTAGGCTTGGGCACTAATATTTTGTTAAGGCATTGACTGCGTCTTTCATTGTATTTAAACATTGGCCACAGATATGTTGGAGCATTCTGTGACAGGATTTTGTGAACAAATTTAGCTTCGTTGAACAGAAAGCGCTTTCTTAGAGGCAGTATTTTGAGATCTTTATATAGATCTACACACTGCGTTTGGCAGTTGTCAGAAACTAGACACACTGCACGCTTTTGTACACAGGAGAGAAACCTTAGGAAGAAAGAAGAAGAGAAAGTTTCATAGTATGCAAGACACCATGAACAATTAACATATCAGACAGAAACAAATACTTTTTTTTAAATAATCTTAAAGTTGCATAACTTTTAAATCATACATAATATGACACTACAAAACATCTTCTTCTTCTTCCGTCCTTAGCCAAAGACCGACCAAGCAGTCAGAGGCCATCACGCCTTGTGGTGTCTTAAGGGCAACAGCAGATTGATTTTCTCTGTTGTAGTTTCCCATCACGCCTAGCGGCGTCTTTAGGGCAACAACAAATAGATCTACTACAAAACATACGGAATTAAAAATTGTTGTGCATGCCATAATTCTCAGAAGTTTTTATTATTATTGTTTCATTCAATGAATTTCAGGTGACCATTCCTGTAACCAGCGATCCCGCCTATACTCTCATGTTGACATTCCAGATTTGAAAATTATGAACAGTTTCATAAAGAGTGAACCAGTGCAAAATGCTGCATTCAATCAAGTGTTGCCAACATTCACAGAAAACATTGTGAGTGAAATGAAAGCTGATGTAAGTATGGCAGCTGCAACACTAAATACAAACAATAACATTGAATCAAGATTAAAAGAGGTACAATCACCGAATGTCACAGACTCTGAGATAATGACTGTAAACATGAATCTGACTTCTGAGATTTATACTGCAGTCTTACAAAATGAAAACTGCAGCAGGAAATCAACAATAGTCTATGATGATTGTACTCTCAACAGTGGAAGTAGAGAAGGTATTAAATTGTGTGGCAGTGTACATTCAGATGAAATAATATGTACAAAAGAGAAACTTTTCAGCTGTCATGTTTGTGGAGTACAGGTTAGCAAGAAAGGTGACTGTAATGAACATGAACTTTCACATATGAGAGAAAAGTGTTACATAAGTAATGTTGGTAATGTAGAATTAGCTACAAAATCCAGTCTGCGTCAACAAGAAAGAATACAAAAAGCTCAGAAGCATTCTAAATATGATCTTACTGGTATGGGTGCTGCTCATTTTGGTTATCTAAAGGCACATGTAATGCAGCATAAAGAAGAACTACCTAACAATTGTGATGGTCTTAGTAGGTTTTCTAAGACTGATTATCCAAAGAAACTTATAATGCAGCATACAAGTGAGACACATTACAAATATGATGTCAGTGGAGCAGAATTTTGTCAAAGTGATCACAAGGTGACAAATACAGAAGGAGAATCTTACATGTGTGATGAACTTACAGGACAAAAACTTTCAAAATGTCACAAAAGTCAAACCACAGATGAAAAACCTTATAAATGTGATGTTTGTGGAGCAGAATTTTCTCAGAATGTGGCTTTAAAGAGTCACAAAATGACACACACTGGAGAGAAACCTTATAAGTGTGATGTTTGTGGAGCAGGGTTTTCTCAAAATGGTTCTTTAAAGGATCACAAAAGGACACATACAGGAGAGAAACCTTATAAGTGTGATTTTTGTGGAGCAGGGTTTTCTCAAAATGGTTCTTTAAAGAATCACAAAAGGACACACACAGGAGAGAAACCTTATAAGTGTGATTTTTGTGGAGCAGGGTTTTCCATAAATGGTTCTTTAAAGGATCACAAAAGGACACACACAGGAGAGAAACCTTATAAGTGCGATGTTTGTGGAGCAGAATTTTCCACGAGTGATTCTTTAAAAAGACACAAAAGGAAACACACAGGAGAGAAACCTTATATGTGTGATGTTTGTGGAGCAGAATTTTCTCAAAATGAACATTTAAAAAGTCACAAAAGGACACACACAGGAGAGAAACCTTATAAGTGTGATGTTTGTGTAGCAGAATTTTCTTATAGTAGTTATTTAAAGATTCACAAGAGGACACACACAGGAGAGAAACCTTATAAGTGTGATGTTTGTGGAGCAGAATTTTCTCAAAATAATCTTTTGAAGATACACAAAAGGACACACACAGGAGAGAAACCTTATAAGTGTGATGTTTGTGTAGCAGAATTTTCTAGAAGTAGTTATTTAAAGATTCACAAGAGGACACACACAGGAGAGAAACCTTATAAGTGTGATGTTTGTGTAGCAGAATTTTCTAGTAGTAGTTATTTAAAAATTCATAAAAGGACACACACAGGAGAGAAACCTTATAAGTGTGATGTTTGTGGAGCAGAATTTTCTCAAAATAATCATTTGAAGATACACAAAAGGACACACACAGGAGAGAAACCTTATAAGTGTGATTTTTGTGGAGCAGAATTTTCGCGTAGTAGTTATTTAAAGAGTCACAAAAGGACACACACTGGAGAGAAACCTTTATAAGTGTGGTATTTATGGAGCAGAATTTTCTCTTAATAGTCATTTGAATAGACACAAAAAGACACACACAGGAGAGAAACCTTATAAATGTGAAGTCTGTGGAGCAGAATTTTCTCAGAATTGGGCTTTAAAGAGTCGAAAATTGACACACACAGGAAAGAAACCTTATAAGTGTGATTTATGTGGAGCAGAATTTTCTCATAGAACTGCTTTAAAGAGTACCAAAATGACACACACAGGAGAGAAACCTCATAAGTGTGACGTTTGTGGAGCACAATTTTCTCAGAATGGTAGTTTAAAGAGTCACAAAAGGACACACACAGGAAAGAAACCTTGTAAGTGTGATGTTTGTGGAGCAAAATTTTCTGAGAATGTGGCTTTAAAGAGACACAAAAGGACACACACATGAGAGAAACCTTACAAGTGTGATGTTTGTGGAGCAGAATTTTTGAATAGTGGTGCTTTAAAGAGTCACAGAATGACACACACAGGAAAGAAACCTTATGTGTGATGTTTGTGGAGCAGAATTTTCTCGTAGTGGTGCTTTAAAGTCACAAAAGGACACACACAGGAGATAAACCTTATAAGTGTGATGTTTGTGGAGAAAAATTTTCTCATAATTGAGCTTTTAAGAGTCACAAAATGACACACACAGGAGAGAAACCTTTTGTGTGATGTTTGAAGGGCAGAGTTGTCTCAGAATGGTGCTTTAAAGAGTCACAAGAGGACATACACAGGAGAGAAACCTTATATGTGTGTTGTTTATGGAGCAGAATTTTCTCTAAATAATCATATGAAGACACACAAAAGCACACAAACAAGAGAGAATCCTTATGTGTGATGTTTGTGGAGCATAATTTTCTCTTTAAAGAGAAACTGCCTAGGCCGGTCCCAAGCCAGGCTGAAAAAGGTGGACGGCCTGCATGGAATCTTTAAGGAGGCAGCCCTTTCACCATGCAAAGTCACAACAGGCCAATCACCTGTTTACTTTAAACCACGGTTACGCAAACTACAAGAGAGAAAACTGGACAGATTCTAAAGGCGATGAACTGGCACATACTACGGACTATGACTTATGGAAATTGGAACACTTACTTACATACTTAGTCGTTCCCCTTCTACCGTGAGGTGTAGAGATTTGGAAGAGAATGCCAGACTATCCTATCAGCTGTCTTCCTCCTGGCCTGGTTCCATTCTAGTCCTCGGTCCTTCAAAGATTGTCTAATGTTGTCCTCCCAGTGGACTCTGGGTTATACTGGGGGTCCGGATCCCTGGCTCTTTGTTTCCCATGCTCATCATGGTAGCCGATCCTCTCCCACTCTGCAGACATGGCCAAACCATCTCAGTTGGGACTGTTCTACTTGGGTCTGCAGGGGGTGGCATTTTAGGCCTTGACGTATCATCTGGTTGCGGACCATGTCTCTTCCTGTTACTTCAACCACCTTTCTCAGATACCCCATTTCTGAGGTTTGGATCTGGCCCTTGTGGGTTGTGGTCATTGCCCATGACTCACATCCATATGTCAAGACTGGGACATAGGTGGAGCGGTATACAGCCATCTTGGTTTTCTTACCAACCTCTCTCTTGCTGAGGAATCCTCAAGTTATGACCTGAAAAAGTCTCCCAGCTGCTGCTTTTTGAGTGGCCATATCTTCTCTGATGCCTCTCTTTCAGTCTATAATAGCTCCGAGATATTTAAAATGGTCGACCTGCTCCAGGACCTGCTTTCCCAGCCCAATCTGATGTACTCTTTCCTCTCGTGATATCACCATGGACTTTGATTAAGAGCTGCTTATGACCATCCCTCTCTTCTCCAGCTCTTCCCTCCAGACTTGCAAGTTGGACTGGAGATGTGCTTCTGATTTAGCAATCAGGGCAACATCATCAGCAAATGCCAGCCCTGAAATATAGACCCATCCCATCCTCCAGCAACCCACCGAACACCCTCCTGCTCTCTCCCCATATATATATATATATATATATATATATATATATATATATATATATATATATATATATATATATATATATATATATATATATATATATATATATATATATATATATATATATATATATATATATATATATATATATATATATATATATATATATATAGCCCCAATGACATCGCCCATGAGGAGCATGAAAAGACAAGGTGACAGGATATCACCCCGCCCCCCACCAGCGGTGGTCCTGAACCCCTCTGACTTATATCCTGCTGTCCTCACATAATTTCTGCAAGACCTGTAGAAGCTATTTTTAGCATGAATCAGAGGTGCTGGAATGTTCTTCCTTGCCAAACAGTCCCAAAGTTTGCTCCAGGGGACCCTGTCAAACACCTTTTCCAGATCTATGAAACAAAGATGGATCTCACTCTTATACTTAAGGACCCTTTCACTCAGCTGTCTAAGTGTGAAAACTAGGTCTCGAGCACTTCAGTCCACTTGGAATCTGCACCGGACCCCATCCAACCGTGGCTCAGTCAGGCATCGGAGTCTCCGCCCCAGGATTCCAGAGTAGACTCCACCAGAGACACCGAGAAGGGACACACCTCCACGGTCTCAAACCGTTGACCATCACCCTTTTTGAAAATCGGTGCCACGATGGCAATCTCCCTATCCCTTGGCATGGCCCTGCCTCACCACACTGCCTGCAGGATCCCCAAGAGCAATAGGGCACCCAATTCTCCCATGTACCCAACCACCTCTGGTGTCATCCCATCATGCCCAGACCATCCCAAACCTCTCCAGTGCTGCCCTCAGCCCCTCCATCCCCATGTCATCTCCACCACCATTGGCCCTCACCTCTGTGCCAGTGGTTATCATTTCTGATGCTTGACCTTGCTTCTTCTTCTTTCGTTCGCTTGAAATATATTGTCTATACCTGCAATGTTATTGTATAAACTTCACTGTCTTTTGTAGTTCATACAGAGGTCCGTATAGTTTTGCTTCCAGTGTTGTTTCTATGGGCCAGTGGGTTTGCCTCAATATATCATATTCGGGGCAATCTTGAAGTACGAGCTCCGCAGTCTGGGGTGCCTGTCCACATATACACATGGCTGAGTTGCCAATCTTGAATTTTGTATACATGTGGCTACGGAGTTGGTTGTGTCCTATTCTGAGGCGCAGAATGACAGTTTGTTCTGATCTGTTCATAGCTTGGTAGTCATCCTGTGTTGGTGTTTGGTGGCTTTCTGATTGATTTGATCATCTTTTTCTTCTGATGGTACGTAATTGGTACATCCAGTAGCTCGTCTGCAGAACCTTCTTTAGCCAATCTGTCCGCTCTGTCATTTCCTGGTATTCCACAATGAGGACGGTATCGACTGCATGGCGACCCTGCGCTGGTTGCTCAGTTCAGAAAGTAGGGTTTGTATACCTGGCAATTTTCTGGACTGAAGTGCTTGGAGTGCTCATCTTGAATTTGTCAGGAATACTACAGGCTGTGGACTGAGATTGGTGTTCAACAGTTTCTCAGTTGCCACCTTGATTGCTTGGATTTCTGCATCATAGTTGTTACAGAATTTCCCCGTTGGTACTCTGACCGTATCCCTTGTGTTGTCTGGGTATTCTATGTACACTCCTGCTCCTCCATTCTTTACTGCATTCTGTGCTGATCCATCCATGTATACTCAGACCCAGAGGTCCTGTGGGTATTCATCATCCAGGAAACTAAGAGTGACTGTCCTACGTTGCACGCTGTTCTGTTCATCCCTGTCGAATATTCCTTTCCTTGACCTTGCTCACCATCAAGGAGTTCTGAGAAATATTCTTTTCATCTTTCCATTACTTCCTTTGGGGCAGTAAGCAATTTGCCCTGCCTGTCCTCTACAAACCCAAGAAGGCATTGCTTTTCCCTCATCATGTTCCCCAGGGTCCATAGAACACCTGGTTTTCCTGCACATCCTTTTCCAGCTCCTCTACAAATTCTTCCTAGGACTTTTGTTTTGCTGCCAGCACCTTGCTCTTTGCTTCTGTTCTCAGTGTCACACATTCTATATATTTCTCCATCTGTCCTACTGTGTCTTTAGTTCCTAAGTATTTTCCATGCCATGTTCTTCTCTCTTATTTTCTCTTTGACCTCCTCTGTCCACCAAGGTGTCCCCTCTTCTCCCGTTCCCAAGTCGGACCTCACCACATGCCCCTGCAGCAGCTGTCCCCATGATGCCCTTGAACCTAATCCAGAGGGCCTCCAAGTCATTAGGCCGCTCTTCTGTGTTTCTCACCACTGTAGCAATAAGCCCCCGACATATGGTCCCAATTTCCGGCTATCTCAGCCTGTAGGTCCCAATGCTCACCTCTCCCCTTCGTTTACTTCATCTCCTGCATGATGTTCGACAGCTACTAGGCTGTGCAACCACCTCAGTTGCTCCCTTGATTGCAAGCAGGCAGTGACCACCTCTAATCTCTGGCCCCCTCCAGACTCCAGCATCCCGGACATATTTGAATGAGCTCCTTCCAACCATGGCACAGTTGATCACCGACCTCTCACTCCCCATTGGCCCACATCCAGTACATGCATGCATGCGCCCACGGGGAAACCATGTGTTTGCAACGATCAGACTCCACTCACTGCAGAACCCAAGGAGTCGCCCTCCATTGCCACCAAGTGCATCCCCTCTTTATCTTCTGATTACTCCACCCCATCTAGCATGGTCATTTCCAACTCTGGCATTGAAATCTCCCAGCATGATAACTTCATCTAGGCAGTCATCCACTGTCTTTTGAAGCAGCTCGAAGAATTCCTCCTTGACCTCTGCTCTCTCATCCTCATTTGGCCCATACACTATGACCAGGTTGACTATGGTTTCTCCTTCTTTTAGTTTTACAACCATAATGCGCTCCAAGACAAATTTCCATCCATTGATGCTATCTTTTTAGTTTTTGGCCACAATGAACCCACACCCCCTTTAGCTCTTTCAGATGTGGGTAGACTACTGTAGAGCATGATTACGTGATTATTAGTGTGAAGATTAGGTCTTGAGTACTTCAGTTTGCTCGGAATCCGCACTGGACCTCATCCAATTGTGGCTCAGCTAGGCGTTGGAGTCTCTGCTCTAGGATTCTAGAGTAGATTTTACCAGGGACACAAGGAGCCTCGCTAGCGTAGTGGTTACCACACCGCTCTGGCAACCAGGTGAGCCAGGATCAAACACGGCCGACGGCATTTGAGGATTTTTCGTCGACCAGGATTTGGACTGGATTAACTCGAGACCTGGCAAGAACATCTGAAGGAGTGTCATCAACCAGGGACTGGCGGCTCCTGAGCCGACCCAGCTGTAATGGGTACCTCTGAAATCGGCGAGTATCTGCCTGAATGGCGAGGGACACCTGTCTGTGTACAAGAGAAAAGGGATACTCACATAAAATTAATGTCAGGTTAGACATTAATAATAACTTGAGATTTCGCCTCGAGTATTAGCGGGCGTACGAAAAAATAAAAAATAAAATCCAGGGACACAGAAAGGATATGCCTCTATGGTTTCCACATTATCGATTGTCACCCTTTTTGAAAATTGGTGTTATGATGGCAATCTCCCAGTCCTTTGGTATGGTCTTGTTGCCCCACGCTGCCTATAGGACCCTTAAGAGTAATAGGTCGCC
This sequence comes from Oreohelix idahoensis, assembly GCA_024509875.1. Taxonomy (NCBI): domain Eukaryota; kingdom Metazoa; phylum Mollusca; class Gastropoda; order Stylommatophora; family Oreohelicidae; genus Oreohelix; species Oreohelix idahoensis. Next base: position 39,782 of record JAMPIV010011596.1, read on the forward strand.
TGATGCTCCCATGTACTTAACCATTTCTGGTGTTATACCATCGTGCCCTGCTGCTTTGCCCATCTTGATTTTCTCCAATGCTGCCTTCAGTTCTTCCATCTTTATGTCATCTTCATCATCATTTGTTTCATCTTCTGTGCTAGTGGTTATCATTTCTGATGCTTGACCTTGCTCACCATCAAGGAGTTCTGAGAAATATTCTTTCCATCTTTCCATTACTTTGTTTGGGGCAGTGAGCAATTTGCCTTGCTTGTCCTTTATAAATTTGAGAGGACATTGTTTTTCCTTCCTCATGTTCTTTAGGGTCTTATAGAACAATTTCTGGTTTTTTTGCGCATCTTTTCTAGCTTTTCTCCAAATTCTTCCCAGGACTTCTGTTTTGCTGCTAGCACCTTGTTCTTTGCTTCTGTTCTGAGTATCACATATTCTCTATATTTCTCTATTTGTCCTGCTGTGTTTTTAGCTCCTAAGTATTGTTTCCATGCCATTTTCTTCTCTCTTATTTTCTCTTTAACTTCCTCTGTCCACCAAGGTGTCCTCTTTCTCTTGTTCCCAAGTCGGACTTCCCCACATGCTTCTGCAGCATCTGTCTTTATGATGTCCTTGAATTTAAGCCACAGGGTTTCCAAGTCATCAGGTCGTTCTTCTGTGTTTCTCACCGCTGTAGCAATAAGTCCCTGATATCTGGTCTTAATTTCTGGCTCTTTCAGCTTGTAGGTCTTAATGCTCATTTCTTTTGTTCGTTTACTTGGTTTCTTGCATGATGTTGGGCAGTTCCTAGGCTGAGCAACTCTTTCAGTTGTTCTTTTGATTGTAAGCAGGTAGTGATCACTTCCAATCTCTGGCCCCCTCCAGACTCTAGCACCCCGGACATATTTGAATGAGTTCCTCCTAACAATGGCATAGTTGATCACTGACCTCTCATTCTTTGTTGGTTCACACCTAGTGTATGCATGTATGCGCTTATGGGGGAACTTTGTGTTGTTAATGATCAAATTCTGCTCACTGCAGAATCTAAGGAGTCACTTTCCATTGTTATTGAGAGTATCTTCTCCATATCTTCCGATTACTCCACCCCATCTAGCATGGTCATTTCCAACTCTGGCATTGAAATCTCTGAGCATGATAATTTCATCTAGGCAGTCATCCACTGTCCTTTGAAGCAGCTCGAAGAATTCCTCCTTGACCTCTGCTCTCTCATCCTCATTTGGCCCATACACTATGACCAGGTTGACTATGGTTTCTCCTTCTTTCAGTTCTACAACCATAATGCGCTCCGAGACAAATTTCCATCCCTTGATACTATCCTTTTGATTTTTGGCCACAATGCAACCCACACCTCCTTTAGCTCTTTCAGATATGGTTACACTACTGTAGAGCAGTGTGTCGCCATCGAGATCCATGACTCCTTGTCCCTTTTTCTTCATTTCAGTTATAGCCAAGATTTCTAGTTTTGCTTTCCTCATCTCAACTCCGCCTATGCCGGTCCCAAGCCCGGATGAAAAAGGAGGAGGGCGGCCTGCATGGAGGCCATAAGGAGGCAGCCCCTCCACCATGCAAAGGCACAACAGGCCAATCACCTGTTTGCTTTAAACCACGATTACGAGCAATACAAGAGAGAAAACTGGACTGATTCTAAAGGCAACGAACTGGAACGGACTACGGACTACGACTTATGGAACTTGGAACACAAGAAGTATAAATGGGAAGGAAGAGGAGCTGGTGGAAGAGATGAGGAAAGCAAAACTAGAAATCCTGGCTATAACAGAAACAAAGAAAAAAGGACAAGGAGTCATGGATCTCGATGGCAACACGCTGCTCTACATTGGTGTACCCATATCTGAAAGAGCTAAAGGGGTTGCATTGTGGCCCAAAATCAAAAAGATAGTATCAAGGGATGGAACTTTGTCTCGGAGCGCATTATGGTTGTAAAACTAAAAGAAGGAGAAACCATAGTCAACCTGGTCATAGTGTATGGGCCAAATGAGGATGAGAGAGCAGAGGTCAAGGAGGAATTCTTCGAGCTGCTTCAAAGGACAGTGGATGACTGCCTAGATGAAGTTATCATGCTCGGAGATTTTAATGCCAGAGTTGGAAATGACCATGCTAGATGGGGTGGAGTTATCAGAAGATATGGAGAAGATACTCTCAATGATAATGGAAAGCGACTCCTTAGATTCTGCAGTGAGCAGAATCTGATCATAACAAACACAAAGTTCCCCCATAAGCGCATACATGCATACACTAGATGTGAACCGACAAAGAATGAGAGGTCAGTGATCGACTATGCCATTGTTCGAAGAAGCTCATTCAAATATGTCCGAGATGCAAGAGTCTGGAGGGGGCCAGAGATTGGAAGTGATCACTACCTGCTAACAATCAAATGAACAACTGAAAGAGTTGCTCAGCCTAGGAACTGCCCAACATCACGCAAGAAACCAAGTAAACTAGCAGGAGAAATGAGCATTAGAACCTACAAGCTGAGAGAGCCAGAAATTAAGACCAGATATCAGGGGCTTATTGCTGCAGCGGTGAGCAACACAGAAGATTGACCTGATGACTTGGAAACACTCTGGAATAAATTCAAGGATATCATAAAGACAGCTGCTGCAGAAGCATGCGGTGAAGTCCGACTTGGGAACCAGAGAAAGAGGACACCTTGGTGGACAGAGGAAGTCAAAGAGAAAATAAGAGAGAAGAAAATGGCATGGAAACAGTACTTGGGAGCTAAAAACACAACAGGACAAATGGAAAAATATAGATAATATGTGACACTCAGAACAGAAGCAAAGAACAAAGTGCTAGCAGCAAAACAGAAGTCCTGGGAAGAATTTGGAGAAAAGCTAGAAAAAGATGCAGAATAAAACCAGAAATTGTTCTATAAGACCCTAACGAACATGAGGAAGGAAAAACAATGCCCTCTCAAATTTATAAAGGACAAGCAAGGCAAATTGCTCACTGCCCCAAACGAAGTAATGGAAAGATGGAAAGAATATTTCTCAGAACTCCTTGATGGTGAGCAAGGTCAAGCATCAGAAACGATAACCACTAGCACAGAAGATGAAACAAATGATGATGAAGATGACATAAAGATGGAAGAACTGAAGGCAGCACTGGAGAAAATCAAGATGGGCAAAGCAGCAGGGCATGATGGTATAAGACCAGAAATGGTTAAGTACATGGGAGCATCAGGCGACCTATTACTCTTAAGGGTCCTACAGGCAGCATGGTGCAACAAGACCATACCAAAGGATTGGGAGATTGCCATCATAACACCAATTTTCAAAAAGGGTGACAATCGACAGTGTGGAAACCATAGAGGCATATCCCTTCTCAGTGTCCCTGGTAAAATCTACTCTAGAATCCTAGAGCAGAGACTCCGATGCCTAGCTGAGCCACAATTGGATGAGGTCCAGTGTGGATTCCGAGCAAACCGAAGTACTCAAGACCTAATCTTCCCACTCAGACAGCTGAGTGAAAAGGCCCTTGAGTATAAGTGTGAGATCCATCTTTGTTTCATAGATCTGGAAAAGGCGTTTGACAGGGTCCCCTGGAGCAAACTTTGGGACTGTGTGGCAAGGAAGAATATTCCAGCACCTCTGATTCATGCTATACAGAGCTTCTACAAGTCTTGCAGAAATTATGTGAGGACAGCAAACCATAAGTCAGAAGAGTTCAGGACCACCACTGGTGTAAGACAAGGCGATATCCTGTCACCTTACCTCTTCATACTCCTTATGGACGATGTCATCAAAGCATGTAAGGAGAGAACAAGAAAGTATTCAGTGGGGTACTGGAAGATGAGACAGGTCTATATTTCGGAGCTGGCATTTGCTGATGATGTTGCCCTGATTGCTTAATCAGAGGCACATCTCCAATCCAACCTGCAAGTCTGGAAGGAAGAGCTGGAGAAGAGAGGGATGGTCATAAGCAGCTCTAAAACAAAATCCATGGTGATATCACGAGAAGAAAGAAGACATCAGATTAAGCTGGGAGAACAGGTCCTGGAGCAGGTCGACCACTTTAAATACCTCGGAGCTATTATAGACCGAAAGGGAGGCATCAAAGAAGAGATGGCCACTCGAAACGCAGCAGCTGGGAGTCTTTTTCAGGCCATAAATCGAGGATTCCTCAGCAAGAGAGAGGTTGGTAAGAAAACAAAGATGGCTGTATACCGCTCCACCTATGTCCCGGTCTTGACATATGAATGCGAGTCATGGGCAATGACTACAACCCACAAAAGCCAGATCCAAACCTCAGAAATGAGGTATCTGAGAAAGGTGGTTGAAGTAACAAGAAGAGATATGGTCCGCAACCAGACGATACGTCAAGGCCTAAAATGCCACCCGCTGCAGACCCAAGTAGAACAGTCCCAACTAAGATGGTTTGGCCATGTCTGCAGAATGGGAGAAGATCGGCTACCACGACAAGCATGGGAAACAAAGAGCCAGGGATCCAGACCCTGAGGGCGACCCAGAGTCCGCTGGGAGGACAACATTAGACAATCTTTGAAGGACCGAGGACTAGAATGGAACCAGGCCAGGAGGAAGACAGCTGATAGAATAGTCTGGCGCTCTCTCTTCCAAACCTCTACACCTCACGGTAGAACGGGAACGACTAAATAAGTAAGTAAGCTTTCCTCATCTCTTCCACCAGCTCCTCTTTTTTCCCATTTATACTTCTGGTGTTCCATGTTCCATAAGTCGTAGTCCGTTCCAGTTCGTCACCTTTAGAATCAGTCCGGTTCTCTCTCTTATATTTCGCTTAATCGTGATTTAAAGCAAACAGGTGATTGGCCTGTTGTGCCTTTGCATGGTGGAAGTTCTGAGCAAGATCAAGCATCAGAAATGATAACCACTAGCACAGAAGAGGAAACAAATGGTGATGAAGATGACATAAAGATGGAAGAACTGAAGGCAGCACTGGAAAAAATCAAGATGGGCAAAGCAGCAGGGCATGATGGTATAACACCAGAAATGGTTAAGTACATGGGAGCATCAGGTGATCTATTACTCTTAAGGGTCCTACAGGCAGCGTGATGCAATAAGACCATTCCAAAGGATTTGGGAGATTGCTATCATAACACCAATTTTCAAAAAGGATGACAATTGACAATGTGGAAACCATAGAGGCATATCCCTTCTCAGTGTCCCTGGTAAAATCTGCTCTAGAATCCTAGAGCAGAGAATCAGATGCCCAGCTGAGCCACAGTTGGATAAGGTCCAGTGCGGATTCTGAGCAAACTGAAGTACTCGAGACCTAATCTTCACACTCAGACAGCTGAGTGAAAAGGCCCTTGAGTATAAGAGTGAGATCCATCTTTGTTTCATAGATCTGGAAAAGGCATCTGTCAGGGTCCCTTGGTGCAAACTTTGGGACTGTTTGGCAAGGAAGAACATTCCAGCACCTTTGATTCATGCTATACAGAGCTTCTACAAGTCTTGCATAAATTATTTGAAGACAGCAAACCATAAATCAGAAGAGTTTTATACCACCACTGGTGTAAGACAAGGTGATATCCTGTCACCTTATCTTTTCATACTCCTCATGAACGATGTCATCAAGGCATGTAAGGAGAAGACAAGAAAGTATTCAGTGGGGTACTGGAAGCCGAGACAGGTCTGTATTTCAGAGCTGACATTTCTGATAATGTTGCCTTTATTGCTAAATCAGAGGCACATCTTCATTCCAACCTGCAAGTCTGGAAGGAAGAGCTGGAGAAGACAGGGATGTTCATAATCAGCTCTAAAAGAAAATTCATGGTGATATCACGAGAAGAAAGAAATCAGATTAAGCTGGGAGAACAGGTCCTGGAGCAGGTCGACCACTTTAAATACATCGGAGCTATTATAGACCGACAGGGAGGCATCATTGAAGAGTTGGCCACTCAAAAAGCAGCAGCTGGGAGACTTTTTCAGGCCATAAATCGAGGATTCCTTAGCAAGAGAGAGGTTGGTAAGAAAACTAAGATGGCTGTATACCACTCCACCTATGTCCCAGTCTTGACATATGGATGTGAGTCATGGTCAATGACTACAGTCTACAAAAGCCAGATCCAAACCTCAGAAATGAGGTATCTGAGGAAGGTGGTTGAAGTAACAAGAAGAGACATAGTCCGCAACCAGACGATACATCAAGGCCTAAAAACCCACCCCCTGCAGACTGAAGTAGAACAGTCCCAACTAAGATGGTTTGGTCATGTCTTCAGAATGGGAGAAGATTGGCTACTATGACAAGCATGGGAAACAAAGATCCAGGCATCCAGACCCCCATGATGACCCAGAGTTCACTGGGAAGACTACAATAGACAATCTTTGAAGGACCAAGGACTAGAATGGAACCAAGCCAGGAGGAAGACAGCCAATAGGATAGTCTGGCTCTCTTTCTTCCAAACCTCTACAGCTCACGGTATAGTGTTTTCTATGGATGCTCAAACTGTGCCATTAAAAATAAAAGTGCTACAAATATTTTATGTGTGCTACAACAGAAATGGAATCCAGTGGACTCTGACAAAGCAGGTGGATGATCTGGATTTTGCTGATGATTTGGCTCTTCTGTCCCATAACCATAATCAGATACAGGACAAATTGAAAACACTCGATGAGAGGTCAAAGCAATTGGGTCTGAAAATATACAGGGAAAAGACAAAAATAATAAGAATAAATGCAGGTAATGAAAACAGGGTTGAACTTGAAGAAACACTAATACAAGATGTAGAATTGTACACATATCTTGGCAGTAATATAGACAAAGTTGAAGGGACAGACAGCGATATCAAAATAAGAATACAAAAGGCAAGAGGAGCTTTCACTGCATTGGGAAATATATGGAGATCAAGAGAAATAGGATCCAACACGAAAATAAGAATCTTCAACTCAAATGTGAAGTCAGTCCTATTGTATGGCTCGGAGACATGGAGAACAACAAAGACAACAACCAAAAAGCTACAGACTTTCATAAATGGGTGCTTGCGTAGAATAGAGGGATTAAAATGGTATGACAAGGTTACCAATGTGGAACTGATGACAAGAACTAGACAAGTGCCAGTGGAACAAGAGATGAGAAGAAGATGATGGCGATGGATAGGACACACACTGAGGAAACCTGTTGATAGCATTACAAGGCAGTCCTTGTTCTGGAACCCCCCAGGTCAAGAGAGGCAGATGTAGACCAAGAAGCACATGGAGAAGAGAGCTGGAAACAGAGGTGAAAGGGATGAGGAGAACATGGAAAGAACTTGAGATGATGGCACGTGACAGGAGGACTTGGCATGTGTTTGTTGAAGGCCTGTGCTCCTTTGGGAGTGGAGGGTTATGAATGACAGAGAGGTCTTATAAATGTGATTTTGTTTGTTGTAAAGTGTGGCCTCTGCCTGTTGTGTTAGCTAAGAACATATTCAAACATACAGAAAAGTAGCCATGTAATTATAATGTTTCTGATGCAGTGTTTTCAATAGATGCTCAAATTGTCCCATTACAAATAAAAGTGCTATAAATATTTTATGTGTGCTACAACAGAAATGGAATCCAGTGGACTCTGACAAAGTAGTTGGATGATCTGGATTTTGCTGATGACTTGGCTCTTTTGTCCCATAACCGTAATCAGATGCAGGACAAATTAAAAACACTCGATGAGAGGTCACAGCAATTGGGTCTGAAAATACACAGGGAAAAGACAAAAATAAAGAGAATAAATGCAGGTAATGATAACAGGGTTGAACTTGAAGAAACACCAATACAAGATGTAGAATCATGCACATATTTTGGCAGCAATATAGACAAAGTTGGAGGGACAGACAGTGATATCAAAATAAGAATACAAAAAGCAGGAGGAGTTTTCATTGCATTGGGAAATAAATGGAGATCAAGAGAAATCGGATCCAACACGAAAATAAGAATCTTCAACTCAATTGTGAAGTCAGTCCTATTGTATGGCTCTGAGACATGGAGAACAGCAAAGACACCAACCAAAAAGCTACAGACTTTCATAATTGGGTGCTTGCTTAGAATAGAGGGATTAAAATGGTATGACAAGGTTACCAACATGGAACTGATGACAAGAACCAGACAAGTGCCAGTTGAACAAGAGATGAGGAGAAGACGATGGCGATAGATAGGACACACACTGAGGAAACCTGTTGATAGCATTACAAGGCAGTCCTTGTTCTGGAACCCCCAGGTCAAGAGAGGCAGAGGTAGACCAAGAAGGACATGGAGAAGAGAGCTGGAAACAGGTGAAAATAATGAGGAAAACGTGGAAAGAACTTGAGATGATGGCACGTGACAGGAGGACTTGGCATGTGTTTGTTGAAAGCCTATGCTCCTTGGGAGTGGAGGGTTATGAATGAATTATTTTTCAGTTCCCTAAGGAGCAGTGTGGCCTCAACATAAGTATGTCAAGCCTTTAATTCCTGTGTCATCTGTTAAATGTCTTACCATAACTCTTTCATGTCAACCTCCAGTTCCCATCTCAGTGCCTTTTTGGTGTCACTCCTTCTGTCTATCTCTCTAAAAATAAATAAATACATATACATGTGTACACACACAAAATGGTACATATTACCACCTCAACAAAAATTAAACATAGAAGCTACTGATGAGTTGCATATATGTATGTGTGTGTGCATGTGTGTGTGTGTCACAAAAGAACAATTCAACGACTACAGCTGAGATTCAAAGATGTGTGCAAGAGAGACATGAGAGCACTTGACATAAATCAAACAGCCTGGGAGGATGAAGCTGCCAATCACACCAAGTAGCGATGTTTTCTGCGGCACCACCTCAGATTGGGCAAAAAAACCTAACATGACGAGCAGAAGAAAGAAGAAAACGTTGAAAGGAACACCAGGAAAATCAGCAGCTGGGGGCTATCACCTCTGGTGCACATTCCCATATTCAGTTATGACTGAAGGGGCTGTCACCTGGTGCACATTCCCATATTCAGTTATGACTGAAGGGGCTGTCACCTGGTGCACATTCCCATATTCAGTTATGACTGAAGGGGCTGTCACCTGGTGCACATTCCCATATTCAGTTATGACTGAAGGGGCTATTATTATAATTATAATATATATATATGTTATATGGTGCTAATATGTATCTGTTTGTTAACATGGTGCTGAATATCAAATATAATGTGATGGTGGTGGGACACCATGATACAGACAAAAAAAAGCTAGCGTTTAACTAAGAAATAATTTTGTCATCTCTATTCTTACAGCTTTTGAAATTGGATATACATTCCTATATATATATATCACAAAATACAATTTAAGAATTGCTGGGCTAATTTTTATATGTTTTGTATTTAACATTGAGGCAGAAAAAAACTGTCCAGTATCCGACTTGATCAAAATCTGATAAGAATGAAGGGCACTTGAGTGCTACTCAGTAGGGGCTGTATGTGTTTGTTTTAGAAAAACTCCATCAATTTATCTCATGTCTCATTTTTAACTGTCAGTATATTGTGAGCTGTTTTCATTTTTAAGTGAATTCATGCAATATGGATACTACATCTGCTGATCACAGTTCTCACTAGAATGTGTGCCTTTGTACCAAGTGTTTTTTTATTAACTAGTAGGTCTGTACATTGTCAACCCATGATGTATTTCCTTTCACAAACTATAATATTAAATTAAATTTCTCATTCCTAGACTAACTAACTGAGACCTGAAAGACACAACACTGTATTAAGACACAGTTGAATTTCAAAGTGCTCTCAGGCTGTATTTTGTCCATTATTTTTAAAATGTTTATTTTAAATAATTTTTTTTTTTTTTTACATTTTAAGCAGATGAAACAAATAATCCATTTCATAATATGCAGAAGTGTTTGGCCACTATCTTCCTCTACACTCAACTCTTTCTGGCTGCAAAGGTACAGTGTTCTAAACCGATATCATCATGCTCATCTACCCAGCTGTAAATGAGCACCATAAAGTGCTCTTCATTTATGAAAGGCAGCAGGGACAGGAACTGGTCAGCTAAATTCAAAGAGCTGGACCTAGTATGGTGAAGTCTCTAACACTCCACTCCCCTACAGCAGTATCTGTTATGTGTCAACTTTGACCTTTTGTGTTTTAAAACTTGTTAATCTGATTTTGATCTCATTTCTTCCTTTCATTATTACACATGTGTACATGAGATGGGTGTGTACATGGGATGAGTGTGTACATGAGTTGGGTGTGTACATGGGATGGGTGTGTACATGGAATGGGTGTGTACATGGAATGGGCATGTACATGGACTGGGTGTGTACATTCATACAATTATTTATGGTAATGGTTAGCCACCATATGCCCTAGTTGTGATCTCATTTTATCTGCTGTACAACTCTAATCATTTAGGGTGATGGCTAACTGTAAATTATGGTTATTTCAGGGTTTCTTAACCGGTTGTCCATTGAGCCCTTAGTTGGGGGGAGGGGGTTAGGCTGTGCATATCCTTAAAATTTCTTAATTTAATTTTACTCTGGAAAATTATGATAGATTTTTGTATGTAAGTAAATATCTTCTTTTTACAAATTGTTATTGTATTTCAGTATGACTGTATGTAAGCTTAACAATTTTTTCTGTGTAATAAAATGTATTACTTGTATGCAAAGAAATGTGATTGTGTATATGTACATTCTTTCTAAGGAGTCCTTGGCCTTCAGTGGACAATCTAAGGGGTCAGTGGCCTTCAACTGGACAACGTAAGGGGTCAGTGGCCTTCAGTGGACAACTTAAGGGGTCCTTGGCCTTCAGTGGACAATGTAAGGGGTCCTTGGCCTTCAATGGACAACCTAAGGGATCCATGACCTTCAGTGGACAACCTAAGGGGTCCTTGGCCTTCAATGGACAACCTAAGGGGGTCCTTGGCCTTCAATGAACAACCTAAGGGGTCCTTGGCTTTCAATGGACAACCTAAAGGGTCCTTGACCTTCAATGGACAACCTAACAGGTCGGTGGCCTTCAGTAGACAACCTAAGGGATCCATGGCCTTCAGTGGACAACCTAAGGGGTCCTTGGCCTTCGATGGACAACCTAAGGGGTCAGTGGCCTTCAGTGGATAACCTAAGGGGTCCTTGGCCTTCAGTGGACAACCTAAGGTGTCCTTGGCCTTCAATGGACAACCTAAGGGGTCAGTGGCCTTCAGTGGACAACTTAAGGGGTCAGTGGCCTTCAGTGGACAACCTAAGGAGTCCTTGGCCTTCAGTGGACAACCTAAGGGGTCGTTGGCCTTCAATGGACAATCTAAGGGATCCATGGCCTTTAATGGACAACCTAAGGGGTCCTTGGCCTTCAATGGACAACCTAAGGGGTCCTTGGCCTTAAATGGACAACCTAAGGGGTCCTTGGCCTTCAAAGGACAACCTAAGGAGTCCTTGGCCTTCAATAGACAACCTAATGGGTCCATGGCTGTTACTCAAAATTACTGTGTGTTTATTTGTAGACACTTATGTTAATATATGTTCTCTATAACAGCATCACTAGGCCACACACGCCATCACTTCTGCTGCTATGTGAATGTTTGTGGTGGTGAGTGTCGGATCACTGACAAGGACAAAGTCAGTATGGTCGGGCTTACAGGTGGCCGACAGTTGTACAATCTAACAATACGTGGATGTAATGAGTTCTACAGGTGTGTTGTATTCTGCTTTCCTCTCACCCACACAACAGTAACGTAAGGTCATGAAATAGACCAACTAGTTCAACTTTACACAGTTTATTTACGACACAGTAACATCGCAAAGTACACGAAGGAACAGCACATTGTCACAGGTTACTACAGGTACAAAATCCATGGCAAATAGGTTGCAGAACACAGTAAATCACAGCATCTTAAATATCCAGAGATTGGTTGCATACACCGCAACTCACAATGCAGTTCATTAGAAAATATCTCAAATAATCCAGAGATTGGTTGCACACCCCACAGCTCAAAATACAGTTCATTAGAAAAGATTTCAATTATCCAAAGATTGGTTGCACACACCACAACTCACAATACAGTTCATTAGAAAATATCTCAAATATCCAGAGATTGGTTGCACACACTGCAACTCACAATACAGTTCATATCCATAGGAACAAACATCCATCAAAGGGAAAAAGATTGCATACATCGCAATTCTTATTATATAATATGAGCCAACGTAATCCATGGCATTTGAATAATATCTTGGAAAAAATCCATAAATTGGGAAAGAAACTCTTCCCTACAATAATATATTCTGATCACACTAGCGAGACAAACAACCATCTCGAAACTCTGTCAGATACACACCTAATGACTGAGATTATAATTTCTCAATACAACTCAGTGAAGTCGCTCATGCGCGAACTCACTGCTTAACATCTAAGCTCAGCTCATCCGTATCTCCCCCTACTACTAAGAACATTAGAACAGTTTCTTTATTTTTTTTTTAAAACTAACACACGAGCTTCAGTTGAGCTATGTTCCAAAATTATCGTAAACAAAGTACCCAAATAAAAAATCTATCTCATGACTTTAAACTGCTTACTAGCAAACATCAGCCCCATACATAAAAATCCTTAACACTTAACTCTAACTCAAAATACGTCTTTACAGATTACACCAACCTCCGGGGAAAAAAAATGATATTTTTTTTGTTGAAAATTACATCAAACAAAAATGTGAGGTCGATGAAATTCTAATATCTACAACAAAGAATTCCACTATGTTAAGTCATATCAATAAATCAACAAAAGAGGGATGGAAGTATGTGTAGAGTAAGAAGATGAAGTATACAAAGATAATCAAATTCAAACAAAGATGAAGTATATCAAGTATAGACTAACTATGAACTAATAAGTGGAAAGTGCAAAGAAGAGATGAAGTGAAATGAAGAATGACCAGCAATGACATGTGTGTAATGGAAGAAAACAATGATACAACATGGTAACAATTTAAATTAAACAATGCATTGTGTGTAACAAAAATACAATTGTAGCAAAACAGGATGGAACAAAAAGGCAATACATATATAAACCAAAAAACAAAAAGAAAGCTACAATCTAAATAGAGCATAATAGACAGGAAAACCAGTTAATAAACCTATTAATTATTAATAATTGGCTTATTATAGAAATCAAAAAATAATACCACGTATACACAGTTATTACTGGCGCACAACTAAGTGCTTGGTAATGCACATAAATAACACTATCAGCAAGAAAAGCTACACTTGGTAAATGTACACCACCGAAATGTATCGTAATGATATGTTAAGTTTAAATATTATTATCACTACAATTGTCATACGTTCAACTTTTATCAAAACACTGTCGTATATGAATAATATGATAGTGACATGTCACATGAAAATGAAAGAACACAATGTCCTAAATAAGTTATACAATATCAAAAGCTCCAGTGGTCTTGGAAAGTCCTGTGAGCAAGAAGAGACAAAATCATCCACTGCAGAGTCAAATTTCCGAATGGCTTGAATAGAGCAGTCAAACTGGTGCAAGGCGACATGTAGAACAGGTTGTAAAGTAACTGCTTAATCATGTAACAAAACAGCCCCGATTCCCATCGAGAAGCCGTTCCTGCGAATAATCAAATGAAAATTTCTGTTTGGTAACGGTAGGATATTATTAGAGAAAAAAATTAACTTTAAATTTAACCTACCGGATGTGGCTGTACAAACTTCAGACCACTTTATGATGTTAATGAAACCTTCCTCCGTTACACGAGAAAGGGTAGCAGTGAAAGTAGCACAGACTAACTTGGAATTATTAATTATATAGGGTGATAAAAGTGTTCGAAAAAAATAGCAGCGTGCAATGATGTATGGAAAAGTCGTGAACATACACGTCATGTTGAGTATAATGATGACTAAGACTAGAGTGTAATGATGGCTGACAATCTGAGATTTTGCGCAAGAAAAAGGAAATGCAGTTGACAAAGGCGTATATCTTAAAGGCTGAAGTGAAGTCACAGCCTGAGTACTGGGCAAAGAAAAAAGCAAGAAGTATACAATAATGATGTAAACCCAGACCGTAGTAATCTTGGACATGCGTCGAAGTTTAAAAGGACAGCACGTGCGGCAAGAAGTCAAACACGAAGATACTGAGCTAATCGGCCCAATAAAAAAAGTAAAGAAACTCATAAGGTATAGTCTAGATATGCACTAACCACTAAGTCTGTACATGTAGCAAAGAAAACACTAGTCATTGCAGCAAAGAAGTTGCAATCAACGTGACTGGATGTAGATTCAGTCGCAGCCATAGAGTTAGCATGTGTGTCAGACAAAACCGAAGGATCTTCTTCTATAATAGTACTTAAAGAAGAATCAAAGTTAGAGTAACGACGTACTGAGGTATGTCGAACTGGGTTACAAGAAGCACTAAAATTAGTATGATGAACTATCGTATCATCAATACTGCAAGATTGCACAAAATTATCAGAATGTATCACGTTAGCAGAATGTACTGGGTGATAAGATTTTGGAATAGTCATCAAGGTGGCGGCAGTAAGATTATATTGCCGTTCACAAGCAGCAATTTGTTTCGAAGTACACACCTTTATACCATGTATCTGTCCAACAGTAAGGTCAGCGATAGGCACTCTGAGCATACATGCGTTTATATAACCAGTGAAAAACGGTGTGGCAATGTGGACTATGGTAGTTGGAAAAGTCTCAACTGTCCTACCGAATGTCACACATTTCACCATATTACCTGTTGCGCAAGATGGATGAACTAGAGACTGTCTAATCCCAACAGTAGTGCATCCAGAATCAAAGAGTACTGAGACGGGATTACTATTTACAAATCCTTTGTGTAGTGTAAGAGACCCTCTTCCGTCATGTGCAGACGAGGCAGGAAGAGTAGGTAGAGGATGACAGCAACTCAAGGTAGTCACTGCTGTAGGCTGGAACAAAGTTGTGCAATCAGGGCACTGAGATGCTCTCTCGAAATCGAAAGCAGAGCAATCAGTAGCATTAGAGACACTATTATTATTGTTACCTTGATTACCAATAACCTGGGGCTCCTGTTGAGCAGAGTTAGCATGGCGATGCGATCTATCATTTGGAGATATACCGTCATATCGAGATCTATCTCAACTATTATCTCTATTGGGACCATTGTTATTGCCACTATTGAGACCATTTTGTGATTTGAACCCCTATTAGCATAGTTGCAATTACTATTTCCCCTTTGATCAAAATATCTATTAAATGAATTTTGTTGTCTTCAAGAAAAATTATTGTAAGGTTGATAATCCCTAGTGTAGTTATCCCTTCCATAATTTCCAGAATTGTTGGAACCAAAATGTTGAGGTCCGTTAAATTGTCTCCAGTTTCCTGGAGAAGGAGAATTACTACGTAATGGACCCCCTTGGTACTGTCTAAAATCACGATAATCTACCCTACCAAAATTGCGATCAACACTGTGATCTACGGCAGAAATTAGAACCATATGGTATTGCCGAAGCCACAGGTAAACCTTCTCTGACTTGAGAGTGGCCAACAATCACATTTGGGTGTGCCGTGATGTATTGGCGACAGTATTGTTCCATATCGTTCAAGTTTGTAGGCTTTCACTCATGTAGAAAGGAAAGAAAAGAAGTGTTAACTGACGACATGACTTTGTCACGAAGCATTAAGTCCATGAGGGCTTCATATGTGTGTTCAGTTTTTTAGAGTTCAATCCAACGTGAGAACGTAAGACATATATTCGCTATAAACTCTGAAAAATCTTTCCCAGGTAGATAGAGAAGAGCCGTCTTCATCAAGTTGGTATTTTTTAACAAGACAGCCCTGACAGGAGTTATTCTTGTCAGGCCCCTCCAACATTTACAGCTGTCAAAGAAAGTAGAGTGCAAATCTGACTTATCTATCTATGAGACTCACATGTGGTTCTAATCTATTCAGGTAGAATAAGACGAATTATTTAAAAGGAGGCAATCTGATCTTATAGGAATTAGTATTTGTCCTATGAGAAGTTGTTTGAGTGTCCGTAGCATTTTGTGTATTAACACAATTCACTACCTTCATTTTCTCAAGCTCCATAGATAACAACTTTTGCTCGTGCGTACTAAGGTTTTCTTCAGCTTGCATCTGAGGTTTATATTTTTCAGTTTCCAATTGCATTTGAAGTTTTCTCTCTTCCATTTCTATTTTTTTCTCTTCCAACTCCATTTTTTTTTCTAGCTTCTGAGCCTTGTCATATTCGACAAGTGTGAATTGTTTTACTTCCTCGGTAGTCATACCAAGGGATTTCCCTTGTTTAATGTAATCCAAAGATGCCATTATGACAAATGTTTATGAGCAATCTTACTACCTTAGAAAGATTTTTTTCTCAAATAATTCAAAATTTTTTTATCACCTACAAATGTAATAAGTTCTGTCCATAGAACTTGCACAATTACTTCCTTACTATTAACAATGTTATTAATTACGTATTAAAGTATGCATTATAATATTATCCAAGCATAACAAAAGTAGACAATTCAAACAAGAGTGACAAAGACAAGATATAAATAACAAATGACCACGTTCGCAGAATCAAATAAACAAGAAAGCAAAACTAAAGAAAAAAAATTGCAAAGAATGCAATGACACTGCGAAAGGAGTGACAAGACAAGCAAAAGCACAGTGTATAAACAAAAAATGTGTATATAAAGTAATGATAACAAGATAAAGGAAAACAATCACAAACAAATTAATCGAGAAACTAAGGCACAAAAGAAAAAATACTACAATAACGACAATAAGACAGTTCGTCACACCTAAACAATTACTGTTGTAAGAGACAAGTAGCGATCTGAACTTCAGCAAGGTTTTTAGCCTTGAACCGGAATTACCGTTCAATTGAAAGTCACAAACTAAATCCTATAGAACATCTGACAAGAGCCCGAATTAGCTTCGAGATGAACCTCGTTTGTCAGATCGACCTCCCAACCGCCCACATAAACATGGAACATAGAACACTAAATAGAACAGATAATGCACATAATAGAGGAGGGCTTGTTAACATATACAGTGGCACAGTTTACAAACAAAAAACCACTTATCTTCAAAAAGAGAACTCCCGGCCTTCGCGACAAAACGATGGGCATCGGGTATCACACGGTCTGTAGAAGTCCAACGTTGATAGGTACTGGAACTCCTCACTTCTCAGGTCCTTGACACATACTGCATGACGTCTACTTGAAACTTGGACACGAAAACTAGACCTGGCAACACTGTAAATCTTGACATGACATCCTTGTAGTTCTAGTTTTTGGCAACTTATGTTAAACACACCCCATATCACTGGCCACCACTTATGTTACTGTGTGTTTCTTTGTAGACACTTATGTTAATATATGTTCTCTATAACAGCATCAGTAGGCCACACAGGCCATCACTTCTGCTACTGTGGGAATGTTTGTGGTGGTGGGTGTGTGTGTTAGATCACTGACAAGGACAAAGTCAGTATAGTCGGGCTTACAAATGGCCGACAGTTGTACAATCTAACAATACGCGAATGTCATGAGTTCTGTATTCTGCTTTCCTCTCACCCACACAACATTAACGTAAGGTCATGAAATAGACCAACTAGTTCAACTTTACACTGTTTATTTACGACACAGTAACATCGCAAAGTACACGAAGGAACAGCACATTGTCACAGGTTACTACAGGTACAAAATCCATGGCAAATAGGTTGCAGAACACAGTAAATCACAGCATCTTAAATATCCAGAGATTGGTTGCATACACCGCAACTCACAATACAGTTCATTAGAAAATATCTCAAATATCCAGAGATTGGTTGCACACACCGCAACTCACAATACAGTTCATGTCCATAGGAACAAACATCCATCAAAGGGAAAAAGATTGCATACATCGCAATTCTTATTATATAATATGAGCCAACATAATCCATGGCATTTGAATAATATCTTGGAAAAAATCCATAAATTGGGAAAGAAACTCTTCCCTACAATAAAAAATTCTGATCACACTAGCGAGACAAACAACTGTCTCGAAACTCTGTCAGATACACACCTAATGACTGAGATTATAGTTTCTCAGTACAACTCAGTGAAGTCGCCCATGCGTGAACTCACTGCTTAACATCTGAGCTCAGCTCATCCGTATCTCCCCCCTACTACTAAGAACCTTAGAACAGTTTCTTTATTTTTTTAAGAAACTAACACATGAGCTTCAGTTGAGCTATGTTCCAAAATTATCGTAAACAAAGTACCCAAATAAAAAATCTATCTCATGACTTTAAACTGCTTACTAGCAAACATCAGCCCCG
The DNA here is from genome assembly GCA_024509875.1 of Oreohelix idahoensis. NCBI lineage: Eukaryota > Metazoa > Mollusca > Gastropoda > Stylommatophora > Oreohelicidae > Oreohelix > Oreohelix idahoensis. The sequence goes on from JAMPIV010011596.1 coordinate 58,043, forward strand.
TCCATAAAAATCCTTAACACTTAACTCTTACTCAAAATATGACTTAACAATGGCCTTTAGTGGACAACCTAAGGGGTCGTGGGCCTTCAGTAGACAATCTAAGAGGTCCGTGGCCTTCAGCTGGACAATCAAAAATGTGTCCATGGCTGAAAAAAGTTATTTATCTTGTTATTATTAATCCAGCAGCAGTTGGGCTCTTGCCCATCGACCCAATGCGATGTAGTGCTATCAGCATGTTTTCTAAAGTTGTTTTGTTATCATTAGGACCAGGACCAACCATATGTCTGTAAACCTCTCTATTATCTTAAATGAATGCTTCTGTAAAGTAGGATTGAAGTGGTATCTGATCACTGATGACAAGAATCAGACTAGTGCCACTGGGACAGGAGATAATAAGAAGATGCTGGAGATGGATAAGTCACACATTGAGGAAACTTGATAGCATTACAAGGTAGTTCTTGTCCTGGAATCCCCAAAGTAAGTGAGGTAGAGGGGAGACCATCCATGGAGAAGAGAACTGGAGACAAACATGAAGAGGATGAAGAAGACATAGAAAGACTTTCAGCAGATGTCACGTGACAGGAAGTCCTGTGCTTCTTGGGTAGTTTGAGGGTGATGATGAAATCTTGGCACACAACGGTCAAGTGAAGCACCCATTATGAAAGTTAATCATTATACTGCTAACACTGACAAGTCAATTGTGGCAGTACATAACTAACAGTCAATTATTGCAGTACTTGCTCGTGTAATGAAAGTCGCTAATTACAACATTTCTGTTAAGTCCAGATGGTCCCCAGTAATGTATCTAATGAAGTGCTTCACAACCTTTTAGTCTTAGTCCCACACCCCTTTACAGTATGTTAAGTAGCCTCACACCCCTTTACAGTATCTTAAGTAGCCTCACACTCATTTACAGCATCTCAGGTATCCTAACACCCCTTTACAGTATCTTAAGTAGCCTCACACTCATTTACAGCATCTCAGGTAGCCTCACACTCCTTTACAGTATTTTAAGTAGCCTCACACTCCTTTACAGTATCTTAAGTAGCCTCACACTCATTTACAGCATCTCAGGTAGCCTCCCACTCCTTTACAGTATCTTAAGTAGCCTCACACTCCTTTACAGTATCTTAAGTAGCCTCACACTCATTTACAGCATCTCAGGTAGCCTCACAACCCTTTACAGCATCTTAAGTAGCCTCACACTCATTTACAGCATCTCAGGTAGCCTCACATCCCTTTACAGTATCATAAGAAACTTCACACCCCTTTACAGTATCTTAAGTAGCCTCAAACCTCTTTACAGTATCTTAAGTAGCCTCACACCCCTTTACAGTATCTTAAGTAGCCTCACATCCCTTTACAGTATCTTAAGTTGCCCCACACCCCTCTACAGTATCCTAAGTAGCCTCACATCCCTTTACAGTATCTTAAGAAACTTCACATCCCCTTTACAGTATCTAAAGTAGCCCCACTCCCCTTTACAGTATCTTAAGTAGCCCCACACCCCTTTACAGTATCTTAAGAAACCTCACATCCCTTTGCAGTATCTTAATTATCCCCACACCCCTTTATCTTCTAGCTTGCAAAACATGTCAGAAGCACAAAGACAAATATAAAATTACATGTTTACAAAGAGAAATGAAAACTTATTTTATTTATATATTCAGTGTATGTATTGAGCCCTGAAAATGGGTCTTTAGATTTAGAAGGACATCAATAAAAAATGCTTGTTGGAGTCATTTCCAGTGCTTGTTCATACAGCTGTAGACATAATGAACACAATTTTCACCAACATTATAAACTTTATGAAGATGTTTATAGAGGGGCGTTCAGAAAGTAATGCACCACATCGTTTTTCTCAGGAGCTGTTTATTAAAAAAGCATGAAATTTATACACAATATACATTGATATGTCATGTAAACATCGGTATTATTCAACATAATCCCCATCAGCTTGTACGGCTTTATGCCAGCGCAAAACAAGTGCATGTATTCCTAGCCCGTACCAGATTTTGTCTTGATCATGTAGCCATTTCTTTGCTGCATGAATCACTCCTTCATCATTTTCAAACCTTGTCCCACGGAGTGCATCTTTAAGTGGATAAAATAGATAATAATCAGAGGGTGCCAAATCGGGACTATAGGGTGGATGAGGTAGTACAGTCCAACCCAAATTGGTGATTGCTTCCCGTGTTGCCAGACTTGTGTGAGGTCGCGCATTGTCGTGAAGAAGAAGCAGGTCTGCTGGATTCTTGTGCGGCCGAACTCTGCGAAAACGTTGATTGAGCTTTTTCAATGTCTTAATGTAAGCTTGCGAATTGATTGTCTCTCCTCTTGGCATAACGTCCACAAGAATCACACCTTCAATGTCCCAAAAGACTGTGATCATGACCTTTCCTGCTGAAGGAATTGTCTTGAATTTCCTTCTTCGTGGTGATTGCGGATGATGCCACTCCATTGACTGTCTTTTTGTCTCAGGTTCAAAATGTGCCCAGGTTTCATCACCTGTAACGATCTTAGCCAAAAAGTTCTCGCCATCAGCATTGAAACGCTCCAACAATTCAGAAGAAATTGCTTTCCTTTGCAATCGGTGGTCATTTGTGAGACTTCGAGGAACCCATCTTGCGCAAACCTTAGAAAATCCGAGAGTCTTTATAACTGCATTTGCACTACCAATGCTGACTGACAGCTGTAAGGCCAATTGTTGAGTAGTGATTCGCCTATCAGTAAGAATAATGCCTTCGGCACATTTCAACATTTCTGAGTAGTGGCTGTGGCAGGACGTCCACAGCGCGGCCGATCAAGCAGCTCTGTATCTCCAATTCCTGATTCTTTGATTCTCTGAACCCAGCGACTGACTGTACTCCTGTCGACTGCAAAACTGCCATACACATCACATAGACGGTTGTGAATGTTCACAACAGTTTCCTTCTTCGCAACGAGAAATCCTATCACAATTCGCTGTTTATAACGCAAGTTGCTAACACGCTCCATTTCAACAGTTTAGGGCAGCCGTATTATTTGGCCGGTTGCGGTGCAATTTGGAGCACACAATTGGCACATGCCATATTTGAAATGTGCAAAATGTCATGCTTCTATCTTCATTATTAGCTGAGAAAATCGACGTGGTGCATTACTTTCTGAACGCCCCTCGTATATATATATATATATATATATATATATATATATATATATATATATATATATATATATATATATATATATATATATATATATATATATATATATATATATATATATATTGGGGAGCCGCACTGGTGTAATGGCTACGACGTTGTACTGGCGACCAGGTGTTCATGGTTCAAACCCGGCCGTCGGCGTTTGAAGAAATGTTTACGACCGGAAATTTGACTGAATAATCTGAACGGCTCCTGCACATAAATCCCGTGTGGATGGGAAGGAGCGAAGCTCCTGACCGGGTTGGAAGGAAAGTCCACTGACCCCCCAGCCTCGCAATGACATGTCATTGGGCCGAAAGAGCCGGAAAGCTCGAGTGCCGCTGGTTATAGAAGGAAAAAAAAAAAAAAAAAAAATATATATATATTTATTTATTTATTTATATATATTTTTATAAATATATATATATATATATATATATATATATATATATATATATATATATATATATATATATATATATATATATATATTACTCATGGAAAAAAGTAAGTGTGCAGTACTCAACAGGGTACTGTGCGTGTATTCTTGGGTGAACTCAAATGCAAGTAGGCACACATTTCTGTGTGAGTGTTGTTCACTTACCCGTGAAATTACAATTGGATCGCACTATTCAAGGGGAGATAATTACGGTGCAAGATAAATAACGTGAAAAGTGCCGTAGGGGAGAATTTATCACAGATAAAAGGAAGGTAAGCGTGTAGCTCTAATCACAAGCATGTGGAAACATAATCGTTGAAATAGAGAGTACCAAGAGTCCAACAGAAACATCTTTTTTGACAATGCCAAGATTGAACCAACAACAGCGAGCAATAGCTATATGGATGTTAGCTGCTGGAGCGACTATATTAGATGTATCATAACATTTCAATGTTCACAGGAACACTATATCACGAATTCAAGCTCGTAAGCTTGTTTCCACCAAACTGGATCCACTGCTGATCGCCATAGAAGTGGCCGACCACGAGTTACCACCCCTGCACAAGACCGTTACATACGCCTTATGCACTTGCGTAACAGGTTTATTCAAGCAACATGGACTGCCAGGAACATTCCAGGTTTAAGACCTGTGTCGTGCAGAACAGTGCGGAATAGGTGGGCATACATGGTACTGAAATCAAGATTTCATTTTTTCGTGGGGATGCCACACTAACTTTAGTTTTTATCTTTCTGTCATGACACTTTCACTAAAATCAAAGTGATCACTTGGTCTTTTATTCAATATTCAACCACATTGCACCTATTCCGCACTGTTATTCTGCACGACACAGGTCTTAAACCTGGAATGTTTCCTGGCAGTCCATGTTGCTTGAATAAACCGTGAATGTTTACGCAAGTGCATAAGGCGTATGTAACGGTCTTGTGCAGGGGTGGTAACTCGTGGTCGGCCACTTCTATGGCGATCAGCAGTGGATCCAGTTTGGTGGAAACAAGCTTACGAGCTTGAATTCGTGATATAGTGTTTCCTGTGAACATTGAAATGTTATGATACATCTAATATAGGTCGCTCCAGCAGCTAACATCCATATAGCTATTGCTCGCTGTTGTTGGTTCAATCTTGGCATTGTCAAAAAAGATGTTTCTGTTGGACTCTTGGTAACTCTCTTATTTCAACGATTATGTTTCCACATGCTTGTGATTAGAGCTTACACGCTTACCTTCCCTTTTATCTGTGATAAATTCTCCCCTACGGCACTTTTCACGTTATTTATCTTGCACCGTAATTATCTCCCCTTGAATAGTGCGATCCAATTGTAATTTCACGGGTAAGTGAACAACACTCACACAGAAATGTGTGCCTACTTGCATTTGAGGTTCACCCAAGAATACACGCACAGTACCCCTGTTGAGTACTGCACACTTACTTTTTTCCATGAGTAATATATATATATATAAATATATATATATATATATATATAAATATATATATATATATATATTAATATTCTATAATGAATAATATATATATACATATATACCATATATATATATATATTTTTTATTTTTTTTCTATAACAGCGGCACTCGAGCTTTCCGGCTCTTTCGGCCCAATGACATGTCATTGCGATGCGGCTGGGGGGTAACAGTGGACTTTCCTTCCAACCCGGTCAGGAGCTTCGCTCCTTCCCATCCACACGGGATTTATGTGCAGGAGCCGTTCAGATTATTCAGTCAAATTTCCGGTCGTAAACATTTTCTTCAAACGCCGACGGCCGGGTTTGAACCATGAACACCTGGTCGCCAGTACCAACGTCGTAGCCATTTACCTACAGTTGCGGCTCCCCGCAATATTCTATATATTTAATTATATATATATATTTATATATATATATATATTACTATAATAATATATATATAATATATATATATATATATATATTAATTTATCAAATTTATATACGATGGGGCATTTCAAGGAAAGTAATGCACCACGTCGATTTTCTCAGCTAATTTACAATGAAGATATAACCATGACATTTTGCAACATTTCAAATTTGGCATTGTGCCAATTGTGTGTGCTCCAAAATTGCACGAGCCAACGGCCCAAATAATACGGACTGCCCTAAACTGTTGAAATGGAGCGTGTTAGCAACTTGCGTTAGACTTTTAAACTGACGATAAATTGTGATGAGGATTTCTCGTTGCGAAGAAGGAAACTGTTGTGAAACATTCTCTAACCGTCGCTTTGAGAACGTGTATTATGGCAGTTAGTTTTTTGCAATGTCGGACAGGGAGTACAGTTCAGTCTAACTGGGTTCCAGAGAAATCAAAGAATCAGGAATTGGAGATACAGAGCAGCTTGATCGGCCGCGCTGTGGACGTTCCTGCCACAGCCACTACATCTAGATTAAATGTTGAAATGAGCCGAAGGCATTATTCTTACCATGATAGGCGAAAGCACTACTCCAACAATTGGCCTTAAAGCTGATCAGTCAGCAATTGGTTAGTGCAAATTCAAGTAATAAACACTATCCCTCGGATTTTTCCTTAAGGTTTGCGCAAAAGGTGGGTTACTCGAAGCCCTCACAAATGGGTATCCACCGATTCGCAAAGGAAAGCCAATTTCTTCCTGGAATTGTTGGAGCGTTTTAAATGCTGATACGCGGATGAACTTTTTGGCTCCTAAGAATCGTTACAGCGTGATGAAATTCCTGTTCGGGCCACATTAAATTTTGAACTGAGACAAAAAGACAAGTCAATGGAGTGGCATCATCCGCTAATCACCTCGAAGATGAGGAACTTCAAAGGACCAAATCCTTACAGTGCAGATAAAGGTACCATGATCAAAGTCTTTTGGACCAATTTGACGGTGTGATTCCCTTGTGGGACGTTATTGTCAAGAGGAGATAGACAATCAATTCGCAAGCTTACCTTAAAGACATTTGAAGTAGTCGTATCAATTCAACGTTTTCGCAGATTTTTCGGCCGCACAAGAAGTTCCAGCAGAACCTGCTTTCCTAATCTTCCACGACACATGCGCGACCTACACACAAGTATTTCTGGCAACTCGGGGAAGCAAACACCAATATGGGTTGGTACTGTACTACCTCATCCAACCCTATAAAGTACACCGAAATTGCACCCCTCTGTATTATTATCTTATTTTATCCACTTTAAAGATGCACTCCGTAGGGACAAGGTTTGGAAATTGATGAAAGGAGGTGATTAATGGAGGCAAAGAAATGGCTATCTGTGATCAAGACAAAAATCTGGGTACGGCCTCAGGAATTACATGCACTTTGTTTTGCGTACTGGCATAACCAAGCCGTTTTACAAGCTGTACGTGCGTGGATTATGTTGAATAATTCCGATGATTTATACATTAACAAAACAATGTATATATGTGTATAAATTTCTGGTCACTTCTTTTAATAAACTTTTAGCTCCTGAGAAAATACGATGTGGTGCATTACTTTCTGAAACAGGTGCTGAAGCCCCTCTATAAACATCTTCTTAAATAAAGTTTAGTAATGTTTGTTACGTTGTAAAATTGTGTTTCAAATCTAGTTATGTCTTCAGCATGTTATGAACATAAGCACCTGTGAAATCCGGGACTCCAACAATGCATTTTTTATTAAAATGTCTACTCCTTAAGTGTTCTAAAGACACATTTTTCAGGGGGCTCAATACATTTAGATTGGAATAATATAAATAAAATAAGTTTTTCCATTTTCTCTTTGTAAAACAATGTAATGCCTTTATATTTGTCTTTGAGCTTCTGACATGTGGTTTGCATTCAAGCTAGAAGATAAAGGGTTTGGGGGATACATATAGAGATACTGCAAAGGGATTTGAGTATTTTCTATAAGATACGGTAAAGGGTGTGGGGCTACTTAAGGATTCTGTTAAAGGGGATCGAGTGGGGCTACTTGAGATACTGGAAAGGGGATGTGAAGTTCTTAAGATAGTGTAGAAGGGAATGTGTCGGCTACTAAGGATACTGTAGTTCGGGGTTGTGGGGCAACTTAAGATATTACTGTAAAGGGAGAGAGGCTTACTTAAGGATACTCGTAAAGGGGTGAGATCGCTTACTTAAGATACTGTAAAGAGCAGGTTTGCAGGATAACTTAAGTCGTACTGTAAGGGGTGTGGAAGTTTCTTTAGATTACTGTAAAGGGATGTGAGGCATACCTGAGATGCCTGTAAAATGAGTGTGAGTGCTACTTAATTTAAAATGCACTGTAAAGGGTCCTTTTACCGCAGGCTAACCTGAGAATCTGTTACCAAGGAGTGTGAGGCTAGTACTTAGATACTGTAAAGGAGTGGTGAGCTACTTTAGATTACTGTAAAGTACGTGGGAGGCTACACTTAGATGCTGTAAATGATCTGTAAGTGGTGGCTACTAAGTTACGGTAAAGTGGAAACTCGCTAAAGGAATAGTGTGATGGCGCTAACTTAAAATACTGGTAAATGGAGTTCTGTAGGCTACCTTGAGATGCTGTAAACGAGTGTGAGCTACTTTAAGATACTGTAACAGGGGTGTATAGGTTTTACCTGAGATGCTGTTAAATTAAGTATTAAGAGGAATTACTTAAGATACAGTAAAGGCGGTAACTAAAGGCTACATAACATACATAATAAAGGGGGGTGTAGCGGACTAAGACAATAAAAGGTTGTGAAAGCACTGGATTCATTAGTTTTACATTACTGGGGGACCATCTGGTCTATACTACAGAAACAGAAATGTACCTGTATATTAGCGACTTGATCATAACACGAAGCCAAGTACATCAGCCAATAATTGACTGTTATTGTCTTATGGTACTGCCACATTCTGACTTTGTCAGTGACTTAGCATAAGATAATGATTATTTTACATAATATGGGTGCTTCACGAATGACCGTTTGTGTGCACCAAGGATTTCATGCATCACCTTCAAACATACCCAAGAAGCACAGGACTTCTGTCACGAGACATCTTCTGACAGTTTCTTTCTATGTCTTCTATCATATCCTCATCTCATGTTTGTCTCCAGTTCCCTCTTCTCCATATGGCATGGTCTCCCCGTCTACCTCACTTACTTTGGGGATTCCCCCAGGACAAAGAACCTACCTTGTAATGCCATTTCAAATTTCCTCAATGATGTTGACTTATCCATCTCCAGCATCATTCTTATTATTCTCCATCTGTCCACCTCAGTTGGCACATAAGTCTGATTTTGTCATCAGTGTTCAGATACCACTTCAATCCTACTTTACCAGAAGCAAATCATTTAAAGATAATAGAGAGTTTTACAGAACATATGGTTAGGTCCTGGTCCTCACATGATAACAAAAAAACTCCTCTTAAAAAATGCTGATAGCACAACATCGCATCTGGGTCGATGGTGCAAGAGCCCAAACATGCTGCAGGATTAATAATACCCATCCAACAAGATATAATAACACCTTTTTTTCAGCACCATGGACAAATTTTTCATATGTCCAGCCAAGAAGTCTCCGGACCTCTTAGATGGGTTCTCATGAAGGACCACGACCCCTATAGTTCCCTTGTCCACTTAAAGGCCAAATTGTTAAAGTCATATTTGAGTAAACAATTTACAGTGTTAAGGAATTTTTATGGACGGTGGCTGATGTATGCTACCCAAAGCAGTTTTTACAGAGTCCACTGAGGAAATAGATTTTTTATTTGGGTACATTGTTTTACGTTACATTTTTGAACAGTACCCTCAACTGAAAGCCCCATTGTTTGTTTTTCTTGAAAAAAACCATACCCAAGACACAGTTTTCTAAGGTTCTTAGTAGTAGGGGGGACCCAATAAGGATGAACTGAGCTCAGATGTTAAGCAGATGTAGTTCCACGCATGGGCGTACCTTCACTGAGTTGTACTGAGAAACTAATAATCTCAGATCATATAGGTTGTTGATTCTGTACAGAAGTTTCGATAACAGTTGTGTTGTGTCTCGCTATTGGTGATCAGACAAATTTTTATTGTAATGGAAGAGTCTTCCTTTCCCAATTTATGGATTTTTTCCAAGGATATTATTTCAAACAATCCCCATGGATATATGTTAGGCGCATATTATAATTAATAAGAAATTGGCGATGTATTCAATCTTTTTCCTTTTGATGGATGTTTGGTTCCTATGGACATGAACTGTAATGTGAGTTGCGGTGTGTGCCAACCAATCTCTGGATATTTAGAGATATTTACTAAATGACCCACCAACTGTATTTGAGAAGTTGCGGTTGTGTATGTATGCAACCAATCTCTGGATAATTTTAAGATGCATGTGATTTTACCCCCCCCTGTGTTTTTCCTGCAACCACTATTTGCCATGGGATTTTGTAACCTGTACCCCAAAAACCTGTGACAATGTGTGCTGTTCCTTCGTGTACATTTTGCCGACCCCCCCCATTACTGTGTTCCCATAAACCACCAACAGTGTTCAAAGGTTGAAACAGATGGTCTATTTCATGACCTACGTTTAATGTTGTGTGGGAGAGAGGACCCCCAAAAGCAATCAATACAGGAACTCATGGACATCCCCGCGTTTTGTTTACAGATTGTACAACTGTCGGGCCATTTGAAAGCCCGGACTATACTGACTTTGTCCTTGTCAGTGACTCTAAACACCAAACCACCACCACAAACATTCCACACAGTATCAGAAAGTGATGCCCTGTGTTGCCTACTGATGCTGATATAAAGAACATATATTAACATAAGTCCTCTTCTACAAAGTAAACTCACCCAGTAACATATGTTGACGTGGCCAGTGATAAATATGGGGTGTGTTTATCTTAAGTTGCCCAAAAACTAGAACCTAACAAGGATGTCATGGTCAAGACTTACAGTGTTGCCAGGTCTAGTTTTCGTGTCCCAAGTTTTCAAGTAGACGTCCATGCAGTGGATATTGTGTCGGGTGGACCTGTCTGAATTGAGGAGTTCCAGTACCTATCAACGTTGGACTTCTACAGGACCGTGTGATACCGATGCCCCATCGTTTTGTCGCGAGGCCGTGATTTGCCGGGAGTTCTCTATTTTGAAGATACGAAGTGGTTTTTTGTATTGTAAAACTGTGCCCACTGTATATGTTAACAAGCCCTCCTCTATTATGTGCATTATCTGAATTCTATTTAGTGTATTCTATGTTCCAAGTATAATGTGGGCGGTCAATGGGAGGTCGGATAATGACAAACGAGGTTCAACACTCGAAGCTAATTCGGGCTCTTGTCAGATGTTCTATAGGGAATTTAGTTTAGTGTCTTCAATCTATTGAACGGTAATTCCGGTTCAAGGCTAAAAAAACCTTGCTGAACGTTCAGATCGCTACTTGTTGTCCTTACAACAGTAAATCTGTAATTAGGGTAGGTGAGCGAAAAAAAAAAAAAAAATCTGTCTTATTGATAACGATTATTGTAGTAATCTTATTCTTTTGTGCCTTAGTTTCTCGATTAATTTGTTTGTGATTGTTTTCCCTTTATCATGTTATCATTACTTTATATTACACATTTTTTGTTTATACACTGTGCTTTTGCTTGTCTTGTCACTCCCTTCGTCTCGTCGGCAGTGTCATTGCATTCTTTTCAATTTTTTTCTTTCTTTATAGTTTTTTGGCTTTCTGTGTTTATTTGATTCTGCGAACGTAGTCATTTTGTTTATTTATGATCTTGTCTTTGTCACTCTTGTTTGGAATTGTTAATTTTGTTAATGCTTTGGATACAATATTATAGATGCATACTTTAATACGTAGTTTTTTTGTTTTTATAACATTGATTAATAGTAAGGAAGTAATTGTGCAAGTTCTATGGACATGAACTTATTACATTTGTAGGTGATAATCAAAATTTTGAATTAGTTGAGAAAAAAAAGTTGCTTTCTAAGGTAGTAAGAATTGCTCATAAACATTTTGCTTCATTAATGGCATCTTTTGTGGATTACATACCTAAGACAAGGGACAATCCCTTTGAATGACGCTACCGAGTCAGTAACTAAACACTCTCACACTTGACGAACCCTGGGGTACATCCCCTCAGAAGCTATCAAAAAAAAAATGGTAGTTGGAAGATGACAAACATAAGAATGGAAGATAGAAAACTTCAAATGCAATTGGAAACCTGAAAATATATAAACCCCAAGAAGCAAGCTGAAGAAAAACCATAGATACGCATCGTGCAAAACATAGTTAATCAAATGAGAGCTTGATGAAACATTGAACCCCAAGAGAAATTGTGTAAATATCATTAAAAAATGCTACGGACACTCACTCAAACAACTTCTCAAAGGACAAAATACCTAATTCCTATAAGATTCATGATTGCCCTCCTTTTTTAATCCTAATCTCCAGATTGCGTCTTATTCAACCTGTAATAGATTAGAAACATCACCTGTGAGTCTCATTACGTAAGATAAGTCAGAAAATTGTACACGACTTTATGGAAAACTACATTTCAGGTGAAGCATATGACACTGATAAGTATGTTGTAGGGAGCCTGACAAAGAATAACTATGATACTGTTCAGGGCTTGTCTTGTTAAAAAATACCCAAACTTGAAGAAGAACGGCTATCGTCTCTAATACCGGAGTACCAGGAAAGATTTTTCAGAGTTATTATAGCTGAATATATGGTACATTACGTTTTCTACACGTTTGGATTGAACTCCTTAATAAAACTGATTAACACACAAATATGAAGCCCTCATGGACTTAATGCTTCGGTGACAAAGTCATGTCCGTCCAGTTAATCCACTATCTTTCCTTTCCTATCTACATGAGTGGAAAGTACAACAAACTATGATAACGATATGTGAACAATACTGACGGGCCAATATCCATACACGGCCACACCCAAAGTGGATTGGTTGGCCATCTCTCAAAGTCAGAGAAAGGTTTACCTGTGGCTTCGGGCAATACCATATGGTTCTAATTTTCTGCCGTAAGATCACAGTGTTGATCAGCTAATTTTTGGTATGGTAGATTATCGTGAATTTAGTGACAGTAACCAAGGGGGACCATTTACGAAGTAATTCTCCTTCTCCAGGAAACTGGAGGGACAATATAAGCGGACCTCAACATTTTGGGTTCCAAACAATTCTGGAAATTAATTGAAGGGATAATCTACCACTTAGGGATTATCTACCTTACAATAAATTTTCTTTGAAGACAAAAAATTCCATTTAAATAGGATATTTTGATCAAAGGTGAGAAAGAGGTTAATTGGCAACAATGCTAAAAAGGGGGTTTCAAAATCACAAAATTGTCCCACAAAAGTGGCAATATACATATGGTTCCCAATAGAGATAATAAGATGAGTATAGGGTATCTCCGATATGAACGGTATAATCTCCAATAGATAGAATTCGCATCGCCATTGCTAACTCTGCTACACGGAAAGGCCCCAGGATTAATTTGTAATCAAAGGTAACAATAAATAAATAGATGTCCTCTAATGCTACTGATTGCTCAGCATATCTATTTTCGAGCGGGAGTAGCATCTCAGTGCCCTGAATTGCCACAACTTTTGTTCCAGCCTACAGCAGTGGAGACTACCTTGAGTTGCTTGTCATCCTCCTACCTACGTCATTCCTGCCTCGTCTGGCACATGACTCGGAATAAGAAGGGTCCACCTTACACTACACAAAGGAAGAAGTAAATAGTAAATCCCGTCACAGTACACTTTGATTCATGCACATTGCCACACCGTTTTTCACTGGTTATATAAACGCATGTATGCTCAGAGTGCCTATCGCTGACCTTACTGTTGGACAGATACATGGTATAAAGGTGTGTACTTCGAAACAAATTGCTGCTTGTGAACGGCAATATAATCTTACTGCCGCCACCTTGATGACTATTCCAAAATCTTATCACCCAGTACATTCTGCTAACGTGATACATTCTGATAATTTTGTGCAATCTTGCAGTATTGATGATACGATAGTTTATCATACTAATTTTAGTGCTTCTTGTAACCCCAGTTCGACATACCTCAGTACGTCGTTACTCTAACTTTGATTCTTCTTTAAGTACTATTATAGAAGAAGATCCTTCGGTTTTGTCTGACACACATGCTAACTCTATGGCTGCGACTGAATCTACATCCAGTCACGTTGATTGCAACTTCTTTGCTGCAATGACTAGTGTTTTCTTTGCTACATGTACAGACTTAGTGGTTAGTGCATATCTAGACTATACCTTATGAGTTTCTTTACTTTTTTTATTGGGCCGATTAGCTCAGTATCTTCGTGTTTGACTTCTTGCCGCACGTGCTGTCCTTTTAAACTTCGACGCATGTCCAAGATTACTACGGTCTGGGTTTACATCATTATTGTATACTTCTTGCTTTTTTCTTTGCCCAGTACTCAGGCTGTGACTTCACTTCAGCCTTTAAGATATACGCCTTTGTCAACTGCATTTCCTTTTTCTTGCGCAAAATCTCAGATTGTCAGCCATCATTACACTCTAGTCTTAGTCATCATTATACTCAACATGACGTGTATGTTCACGACTTTTCCATACATCATTGCACGCTGCTATTTTTTTCGAACACTTTTATCACCCTATATAATTAATAATTCCAAGTTAGTCTGTGCTACTTTCACTGCTACCCTTTCTCGTGTAACGGAGGAAGGTTTCATTAACATCATAAAGTGGTCTGAAGTTTGTACAGCCACATCCGGTAGGTTAAATTTAAAGTTAATTTTTTTCTCTAATAATATCCTACCGTTACCAAACAGAAATTTTCATTTGATTATTCACAGGAACGGCTTCTCGATGGGAATCGGGGCTGTTTTGTTACATGATTAAGCAGTTACTTTACAACCTGTTCTACGTGTCACCTTGCGCCAGTTTGACTGCTCTATTCAAGCCATTCGGAAATTTGACTCCGCAGTGGATGATTTTGTCTCTTCATGCTCACAGGACTTTCCAAGACCACTGGAGCTTATTTAGGACATTGTGTTCTTTCATTTTCATGTGACATGTCATTATCATATTATTCATATACGACAGTGTTTTGATAAAAGTTGAACGTATGACATTTGTAGTGATAATAATATTTAAACTTAACATATCATTACGATACATTTCGGTGGTGTACATTTACCAAGTGTAGCTTTTTCTTGCTGATAGTGTTATTTATGTGCATTACCAAGCACTTAGTTGTGCGCCAGTAGTAACTGTGTATACGTGGTATTATTTTTTTATTTCTATAATAAGCCCATTATTAATAATTAATATGTTTATTAAGTGGTTTTCCTGTCTATTATGCTCTATTTAGATTGTAGCTTTCTTTTTGTTTTTTGGTTTATATATGTATTGCCTTTTTGTTCCATCCTGTTTTGCCACAATTGTATTTTTGTTACACACAATGCATTGTTTAATTTAAATTGTTACCATGTTGTATCATTGTTTTCTTCCATTACACACATGTCATTGCTGGTCATTCTTCATTTCACTTCATCTCTTCTTTGCACTTTCCACTTATTAGTTCATAGTTAGTCTATACTTGATATACTTCATCTTTGTTTGAATTTGATTATCTTTGTATACTTCATCTTCTTACTCTACACATACTTCCATCCCTCTTTTGTTGATTTATTGATATGACTTAACATAGTGGAATTCTTTGTTGTAGATATTAGAATTTCATCGACCTCACATTTTTGTTTGATGTAATTTTCAACAAAAAAAATATCATTTTTTTTCCCCGGAGGTTGGTGTAATCTGTAAAGACGTATTTTGAGTTAGAGTTAAGTGTTAAGGATTTTTATGTATGGGGCTGATGTTTGCTAGTAAGCAGTTTAAAGTCATGAGATAGATTTTTTATTTGGGTACTTTGTTTACGATAATTTTGGAACATAGCTCAACTGAAGCTCGTGTGTTAGTTTTAAAAAAAAAATAAAGAAACTGTTCTAATGTTCTTAGTAGTAGGGGGAGATACGGATGAGCTGAGCTTAGATGTTAAGCAGTGAGTTCGCGCATGAGCGACTTCACTGAGTTGTATTGAGAAATTATAATCTCAGTCATTAGGTGTGTATCTGACAGAGTTTCGAGATGGTTGTTTGTCTCGCTAGTGTGATCAGAATATATTATTGTAGGGAAGAGTTTCTTTCCCAATTTATGGATTTTTTCCAAGATATTATTCAAATGCCATGGATTACGTTGGCTCATATTATATAATAAGAATTGCGATGTATGCAATCTTTTTCCCTTTGATGGATGTTTGTTCCTATGGCTATGAACTGTATTGTGAGTTGCAGTGTGTGCAACCAATCTCTGGATATTTGAGATATTTTCTAATGAACTGTATTGTGAGTTGCGGTGTGTGCAACCAATCTTTGGATATTTGAGATATTTTCTAATGAATTGTATTTTGAGTTGCGGTGTGTGCAACCAATCTCTGGATATTTGAGATATTTTCTAATGAACTGTATTGTGAGTTGCGGTGTATGCAACCAATCTCTGGATATTTAAGATGCTGTGATTTACTGTGTTCTGCAACCTTTTTGCCATGGATTTTGTACCTGTAGTAACCTGTGACAATGTGCTGTTCCTTCGTGTACTTTGCGATGTTACTGTGTCGTAAATAAACTGTGTAAAGTTGAACTAGTTGGTCTATTTCATGACCTTACGTTACTGTTGTGTGGGTGAGAGGAAAGCAGAATACAACACACCTGTAGAACTCATTACATCCACGTATTGTTAGATTGTACAACTGTCGGCCACCTGTAAGCCCGACCATACTGACTTTGTCCTTGTCAGTGATCCGACACTCACCACCACAAACATTCACATAGCAGCAGAAGTGATGGCGTGTGTGGCCTAGTGATGCTGTTATAGAGAACATATATTAACATAAGTGTCTACAAATAAACACACAGTAATTTTGAGTAACAGCCATGGACCCATTAGGTTGTCTATTGAAGGCCAAGGACTCCTTAGGTTGTCCTTTGAAGGCCAAGGACCCCTTAGGTTGTCCATTTAAGGCCAAGGACCCCTTAGGTTGTCCATTGAAGGCCAAGGACCCCTTAGGTTGTCCATTAAAGGCCATGGATCCCTTAGATTGTCCATTGAAGGCCAACGACCCCTTAGGTTGTCCACTGAAGGCCAAGGACTCCTTAGGTTGTCCACTGAAGGCCACTGACCCCTTAAGTTGTCCACTGAAGGCCACTGACCCCTTAGGTTGTCCATTGAAGGCCAAGGACACCTTAGGTTGTCCACTGAAGGCCAAGGACCCCTTAGGTTATCCACTGAAGGCCACTGACCCCTTAGGTTGTCCATCGAAGGCCAAGGACCCCTTAGGTTGTCCACTGAAGGCCATGGATCCCTTAGGTTGTCTACTGAAGGCCACCGACCTGTTAGGTTGTCCATTGAAGGTCAAGGACCCTTTAGGTTGTCCATTGAAAGCCAAGGACCCTTAGGTTGTTCATTGAAGGTCAAGTACCCCTTAGGTTGTCCCTTGAGGCCAAGGACCCCTTAGGTTGTCCACTGAAGGTCATGGATCCCTTAGGTTGTCCATTGAAGGCCAAGGACCCCTTACATTGTCCACTGAAGGCCAAGGACCCCTTAAGTTGTCCACTGAAGGCCACTGACCCCTTACGTTGTCCAGTTGAAGGCTACTGACCCCTTAGATTGTCCACTGAAGGCCAAGGACTCCTTAGAAAGAATGTACATATACACAATCACATTTCTTTGCATACAAGTAATACATTTTATTACACAGAAAAAAATTGTTAAGCTTACATACAGTCATACTGAAATACAATAACAATTTGTAAAAAGAAGATATTTACTTACATACAAAAATCTATCATAATTTTCCAGAGTAAAATTAAATTAAGAAATTTTAAGGATATGCACAGCCTAACCCCCTCCCCCCAACTAAGGGCTCAATGGACAACCGGTTAAGAAACCCTGAAATAACCATAATTTTACAAATAGCCATCACCCTAAATGATTAGAGTTGTACAACAGATAAAATGAGATCACAACTAGGGCATATGGTGGCTAACCATTACCATAAATAATTGTATGAATGTACACACCCAGTCCATGTACATGCCCATTCCATGTACACACCCATTCCATGTACACACCCATTCCATGTACACACCCAACTCATGTACACACCCATCCCATGTACACACCCATCCCATGTACACATGTGTAATAATGAAAGGAAGAAATGAGATCAAAATCAGATTAACAAGTTTTAAAACACAAAAGGTCAAAGTTGACACATAGCAGATACTGCTGTATGGGAGTGGAGTGATAGAGACTTCACCATACTAGGTCCAGCTCTTTGAATTTAGCCGACCAGTTCCTGTCCCTGCTGCCTTTCATAAATTAAGAGCACTTTATGGTGCTCATTTACAGCTGGGTACATGAGCATGATGATATCGGTTTAGAACACTGTACCTTTGCAGCCGGAAAGAGTTGAGTGTAGAGGAAGATAGTGCCATAAGTGGGAAGTTAACATCTTGTGATAGACAGGAAAGAGTATCAGAGTGCACTATCAAGACAAGAGACAGAAGATGGAGATATATTCAATGCTAAGATGGCAGTTGATAGATCAAATTGGATACCTCCAAGGGAAAAAATGCCAAACACTTCTGCATATTATGAAATGGATTATTTGTTTCATCTGCTTAAAATGTAAAAAAAAAAAAAAATTATTTAAAATAAACATTTTAAAAATAATGGACAAAATACAGCCTGAGAGCACTTTGAAATTCAACTGTGTCTTAATACAGTGTTGTGTCTTTCAGGTCTCAGTTAGTTAGTCTAGGAATGAGAAATTTAATTTAATATTATAGTTTGTGAAAGGAAATACATCATGGGTTGACAATGTACAGACCTACTAGTTAATAAAAAAACACTTGGTACAAAGGCACACATTCTAGTGAGAACTGTGATCAGCAGATGTAGTATCCATATTGCATGAATTCACTTAAAAATGAAAACAGCTCACAATATACTGACAGTTAAAAATGAGACATGAGATAAATTGATGGAGTTTTTCTAAAACAAACACATACAGCCCCTACTGAGTAGCACTCAAGTGCCCTTCATTCTTATCAGATTTTGATCAAGTCGGATACTGGACAGTTTTTTTCTGCCTCAATGTTAAATACAAAACATATAAAAATTAGCCCAGCAATTCTTAAATTGTATTTTGTGATATATATATATAGGAATGTATATCCAATTTCAAAAGCTGTAAGAATAGAGATGACAAAATTATTTCTTAGTTAAACGCTAGCTTTTTTTTGTCTGTATCATGGTGTCCCACCACCATCACATTATATTTGATATTCAGCACCATGTTAACAAACAGATACATATTAGCACCATATAACATATATATATTATAATTATAATAATAGCCCCTTCAGTCATAACTGAATATGGGAATGTGCACCAGGTGACAGCCCCTTCAGTCATAACTGAATATGGGAATGTGCACCAGGTGACAGCCCCTTCAGTCATAACTGAATATGGGAATGTGCACCAGGTGACAGCCCCTTCAGTCATAACTGAATATGGGAATGTGCACCAGAGATGATAGCCCCCAGCTGCTGATTTTCCTGGTGTTCCTTTCAACATTTTCTTCACTCTTCTGCTTGTCATGTTAGGATCTTTTTGCCCAATGTGAGGTGGAGCCACAGAAAACATCGATACTTAGTGCGATTGGCAGCTTCATCCTCCCCGGCTGTTTGATTTATGTCCAGTGCTCTCATGTCTCTCTTGCACACATCTTTGAATCTCAGCTGTAGTCGTTGAATTGTTCTTTTGTGACACACACACACATGCACACACACATACATATATGCAACTCATCAGTAGCTTCTATGTTTAATTTTTGTTGAGGTGGTAATATGTACTTTTTTGTGTGTGTACACATGTATATGTATTTATTTATTTTTAGAGCGATAGACAGAAAGGAGTGACACCAAAAGGCACTGAGATGGGAACTGGAGGTTGACATGAAAGAGTTATGGTAAGACATTTAACAGATGACACAGGAATTTAAAGGCTTGACATACTTATGTTTGAGGCCACACTGCTCCTTAGGGAACTGAAAAATAATTCATTCATTACCCTCCGCTCCCAAGGGGCATAGGCTTTCAACAAACACATGCCAAGTCCTCCTGTGACGTGCCATCATCTCAAGTTCTTTCCACGTTTTCCTCATCATTTTCACCTCAGTTTCCATCTCTTTTCTCCGTATGCTTCTTGGTCTACCTCTGCCTCTCTTGCCCTGGGGGTTCCAGAACAAGGACTGCCTAGGTGTCTTTGCTGTTCTCCATGTCTCATAGCCATACAATAGGACTGACTTCACATTTGAGTTGAAGATTCTTATTTTCTTGTTGGATCCGATTTCTCTTGATCTCCATATATTTCCCAATGCAATGAAATCTTGCTTTTTGTATTCTTATTTTGATATCACTGTCTGTCCCTCCAACTTTGTCTATATTGCTGCCAAAGATATGTGTACGATTCTACATCTTGTAGTGGTGTTTCTTCAAGTTCAACCTTGTTATCATTTCCTGCATTTATTCTCATTATTTTTGTCTTTTCCACGTGTATTTTCAGACTCAATTGCTGTGACCTCTCATCGAGTGTTTTTATTTTGTCCTGCATCTGATTACGGTTATGGGACAAAAGAGCCAAGTCATCAGCAAAATCCAGATCATCCAACCACTTTGTCAGAGTCCACTGGATTCCATTTCTGTTGTAGCACACATAAAATATTTATAGCACTTTTATTTTTAATGGCATAATTTGAGCATCTATTGGAAAACACTGCATCAGAAACATTATAATTACAATGGCTACTTTTCTGTATGTTTGAATATGTTCTTAGCTAACACAACAGGCAGAGGCCACACTTACAACAAACAAAATCACATTTTATAAGACCTCTCTGTCATTCATAACCCTCCACTCCCAAAGGAGCACAGGCCTTCAACAAACACATGCCAAGTTCTCCTGTCACGTGCCATCATCTCAAGTTCTTTCCACGTTGTCCTCATCATTTTCACCTCTGTTTTCAGCTCTCTTCTCCATGTGCTTCTTGGTCCACCTCTGCCTCTCTTGCCCTGGGGGTTCCAGAACAAGGACTGCCTTGTAATGCTATCAACAGGTTTCCTCAGTGTGTGTCCTATCCATCGCCATCATCTTCTTCTCATCTCTTGTTCCACTGGCACTTGTCTAGTTCTTGTCATCAGTTCCACATTGGTAACCTTGTCATACCATTTTAATCCCTCTATTCTACGCAAGCACCCATTTATGAAAGTCTGTAGCTTTTTGGTTGTTGTCTTTGTTGTTCTCCATGTCTCCGAGCCATACAATAGGACTGACTTCACATTTGAGTTGAAGATTCTTATTTTCGTGTTGGATCCTATTTCTCTTGATCTCCATATATTTCCCAATGCAGTGAAAGCTCCTCTTGCCTTTTGTATTCTTATTTTGATATCGCTGTCTGTCCCTCCAACTTTGTCTATATTACTGCCAAGATATGTGTACCGTACGATTCTACTTCTTGTATTGGTGTTTCTTCAAGTTCAACCCTGTTATCATTACCTGCATTTATTCTCATTATTTTTGTCTTTTCCCTGTGTATTTTCAGACCCAATTGCTGTGACCTCTCATCGAGTGTTTTCAATTTGTCCTGCATCTGATTACGGTTATGGGACAGGTGAGCCAAATCATCAGCAAAATCCAGATCATCCAACTGCTTAGTCAGAGTCCACTGGATTTCCATTATCTGATGGTAGCACACATAAAAATATTTGTATCACTTTTAATTTTAATGGAACAGTTTGAGCAACCCTAAAACACAACATCAGAAACATCAAAATTACCAACAATGCGATAGAAAAACATTTCTGTATTTCCATGGAATGTATGTCTGAATATGTTCTTAGCAAACACAACGTGCTATAGGCCACACGTTCTACAACAAATAATTATCACATTATATAAGACCTCTCTCTGTAGTATAATCACAAAATAATATAGCAACACAAAGAATTACATTTGATCTTACTGAGATGCATCGGATGCATATCCTGGAGTTGATCATTAAACTGACCACCAGCGCAATAAACAAATGCTTGGCAGTATAACATTTATGTGGAAGTGAAACTTCTGTGGAGGCTAATCACACCCACAATGATGCTTGAAATAAAATCCACACACATCCATTGGAATTCCCTCTTGTGGTGAATATGTAGTGTATTCAAACAAACTCAAACTAACAAGGTTTACTGTGTCCTTTTTGATCTTTATTACTTAACATACTTAGTCATTCCCCTTCTACCGTGAGCAGTAGAGGGTTGGAAGAAGAGAGACCAGACAAACCTATTGGGATGTCATCCTCCTGGCATGGTTCCATTCTAGTCCTCGGTCCTTCAAAGATTGTCTAATTTAGTCCTTCCCAGTTAACTCTAGGTCCACATTGGACTGGATTCCTGGATCTTTGTTTTCCCATGCTTGTCATAGTACCAATCTACTCCCATTCAGAAATACATGACAAACTCATCTTAGTTGGGAAAAAAAAAAAAAAACAAGTTCAACATCGTCTGCATGGGGTGGGATTTTAGGCCTTGATGTATCGTCTGGTTGCGGACTATTTCCTTTCTTGTTCTTCAACCACCTTCCTCAGATACCTCATTCTGAGGTTT